>LUCH01000418.1:87501-158018 GCA_013368495.1 Paragonimus heterotremus
AAAGTGGGTAAGTGTCGCCTGCCTGGATGGGGCCCTCGTGGTCACCCAAACCACTGGTTAGAGGCGCTATCCGAGATGGCGATGTGTCGCAATCAATGGCGTACCTGTATTCATACCATTTCTAGTTCTTCCGCCTAGTCTTCTTTTAATAGTTCTCGACCTTCTTAGTAACGTTTGCTTCTAGGATATTCCACGCCACTGTTGAGGCAAACGACGGTCCGAGCCACAGTACCTTTTGGTCAGGCTCATGGTTGTTATGATGATGAGGATGATGAAATAGTTCACGAAGAGATTGATCACTGTAGAGCGGGTTCGTCTCCCGGACTGGGGTCCTCGCAGAGTCGATGGCTTGAAACTTTGGGTGACACGGTGGCGAATCGAGCTCAGTGGTGTGAATGTTGTCGTTGTTTGTCCGAGTTTTCTGTGAAGTGAGTGCATTTAATGAAGCGAGGCAGTGAAAACCGTAAGGAAGCTGCCTTGCTGATGACGTCTTAGGTTCACTAACAGCTTGGTTCTTGGTTTGCAAGGTGTGGACACCTTGGTGGTTAATTTTTTAATGTTGATGGAGCCGTTTTACTGGTTAAGTCCCTACTTGTCTGCTTCTTTTCTTCTTTTCTCTTCATGTATAGGGGTTGCATTTTTTCCCCTTCCTGGTTGTGTGGCAGTTAAGCATCAGTATGAACCACTGATGTATGGCTATCTATGATGAGAATTTGTACAGTTCTAGTGATCTAGCAGCTGCATAATCTTCGGATTTTGTAGACTGACATCCCAGAGCATTACGTAACTGGAAGAACTTGTCGAGTCCATAAACTATGGGGCATTCCTTAATCAGCGGTTCGAATAGCCTCATTACATCATTATAATTAAAAAGTTGTTTTGCCAAACAGTCTGTTTACGGTTATTCATCATCGGGTCGACTACATAACATTTTATATCGTCATGGTTGTCAAGCCATCAAAATTAAAAGCAATTGGTCACAATTACGTCACGATATTGTGAACTGGGAGGCAATTTGGTGACAAGATTGACCACCGGGGATGTCGATTCAGTCCCAGGAAGCCATGGTAACCGTACGGCCTGTACAAATTTCTTCTGAGCTCACAACTGTGGATTGCGCAACCGAATTTTCATTGCTTTCGCGGTGGCCAGAATACGAAATATGACTCCTCTGGATTGATGAATGGGCAAACAGTGTAACTTGGTGCCCTGAGTCAACAATGTGCGCCAGAATTGCACTCGAAATGAACTTCACCTCATATTTGGTCAGCCAGGCGGGGTGGTGTTCACGTATCTTATGAGAAAGGCGCCTGGTTGTGCGACTGACGTAACCTGCTCCACAGAAGCATGTGAAAGAGTAAACATAAAATGAAGTCACACATTTAGGCAACGTATCTTTGAGTTGTACGTGGACAACCGGGTCGGCTCTGAACGAGATTCGTAGTTGTGCAGCACTGTAGGTCGTTTTAATTGCGTTACTTATTCTACGAGTCACAAGTTCAGTCAACGTCTTGCCTTTGTAGTCTAGCATCGTGTAAACCAACTCCTTTTCCGCAGATGGGAGCTTACCTCTCGGTTCTGTCAGTACCATATGTCTATCCACGAAGTTTACAGGATAGGTGTTCTCTGCGAATATCCGTCATAAAAACACCATTTCTGCCTCAATCATGTCATCAGTGCATATCCTCATAGCTCTGTGTGTTAAACTACGAACGAGGTTTCTCTTCTGTTTGAGGGGTACGTAACTGAAGAAGTGAGTATACTGACCGTTCCAAGTCTCTTTCCTGTGAATAACCCTCTGAACTGAACCGTCTGCACGACGACTCAGTGCCACATCCAAGAAGGATATTCGTCCATCTTTCTCGGCCTCAAGTGTAAAGTTGAGATTAGGGTGTGCTGTGTTCGCCTCAGCAAGTAGGCTATCCAGATTCACAGTTTCGTCAACTACACCGATCATATCGTCTGCGTACCTCCTGTAGAGAGTGCTGTTGCCAATTAGTCCGCGACGCACAGTTTTTTCTAACCTTGCCATGAAGATATCTGCCAACAGTTGGCCTATCGGTGATCCCATCGCAACGCCGTCCTTCTTACAGTATCTGTTCCCATCAATCTGAAATTGTATATTCTGCGTACACGTTAATATCTGCTGTTTGAGCGTGTCTTCAGGTAAGCTCATATTTAAACCTTCGGAACGAATACACCCACAGAAGTAGTCAACGGTTTCCATAAGTGGTACATTCGTGAGCAAAGAGCTTACTTCAATAGAAAACACCTTTTGTTTTCTACATTCAGCGACCGGATAGAATCGACGAACTCATACGTATCTTTCAGCGAATGCACTGCGATATCCTTCGGAACGGGTTTTAGCAGTTCTGTTAGTTACTGTGCCATCGAATGATATGGAGAATTACACATGACGAGAATCGGATGTAATGGCCATCCCTCCATACAGTCTGGGTATTATGGTTCCAGTTAGTCGAATTCGTCCAAATGTCGCGGAGTCTATTAGACTCTGTTGTTTTAGGTTTCTTACCATTCTAGAGATGCTTTCCTCGATCGCATCGGTCTTATCTTTTTCATTTAGGAGGTTGCTGGATTTAGACGAATCACTCAAGATATCTGTCATTTTCTGCAGGTAAGTCGATGTGTCCATCAAAACAATTCCTGCACCCTTGTCAGGTTTCGACAGCAGAATATCATCATCTCTTCTCAGATCGCTCAGCTCCTGGATATGCCGTTTCGTCAGAATACTGTTTAATCACGGTCAAGCGTTGAGGTACTGTTCACTAGGGTGGTTTTGAAGTGTTCTGTATTGAGTTATGATAACGGAACCAGTGATTCGACCTGATTGTATAAATTCTTAAACCAAACTCCCAAATCAGATTGCTTCGTCTTACTTCTCGGATAGCAAAACCTAGGACCGAGTGACAAAACTTTTTTTAAATTCTATTAAACTCATGAGGCTATTCGAATCGTTGAAACAATCCAAGGATCCCACCGTGCTCAGACAGCTGAACGGCCACATCAGTGCTAACAGGTTTCTAATGTTATCGAGTGCAAACTGTTTACATAGTTTAAACGGATAGCACCACGACTTGTCACTACTTGTGGTTTGGGTTTCTGTATTGTGTTGACGTTTCCGGTACGTTTTTCAGCTGCTCCAGTGTTAAACTCCATAGTTGGTCAGATGGATACGTGGGTTTCATGAATTCCGGCAAAATTTAAAAACAGCCCTGGTCGTTTATCTACGCTGTCACCGTAAACCAATCAAGTTTTCAGTTTGGTTGTTTCAGGTATGTATTAGTTTAGTACAAGAGAATGTTCGTAAATCGGCTTCGATTCTCCTTGTGAACTGTCTTAAGGCTCGGGTCGCATGTGCTCTATAACGCCGAGGTTATACTCACTACTGTGCACAACGTGCTTGACATCCCCTCTGTTAAACTTCTAAACAAATTTAATGCTTATGGATTAAAATCTCTGATCGTTTTCACTGTCCATAATGTTTTATTCTTTATTCCCAAGGTGATCTGAAATCAAATGTGTCGGTGGATAGTGAGGGATCCGCGGGTTGCGCACCACCCCACAATCTAACCCCTACTCTCGTCGCGGAATTCTTGTCGGCATTGTTAGAAACTGCTGTTACGGGCGCTGGTGTGGCTGAATTGTTACCACAACGGCAAAGTTGCCTGGAACCTCGTGGCATACGGAAACAACTGAAGTGTCTATCTGTTTATCAACTCAGTAAAGATAGCCGAGCTGGCGTTGCTGGTTTGATAGAGGTGTCTGCCCCAAATGGGCAGTGTTTACTGTTTCAGGATGTTGAGGTATGCGGTTGATTTCTTTCGAATATTATTTTATTTTCAAGTTATCCTAAGTTCACTGAATTTGTGACAAGACCAGCTCAGCACTACTTCCCTTATGTACTGTTTACATCGCATAATATCAAGGTTTATATGGTTGGAATGAGTTGTCAACCCTGATTACTTTAACGTTTGTGCTCTCTGAACCAGTTACTAACGCCACTAAAAACTTCTAAAACTTAACAAAATACAGAGGCGATCGAATGAACCCACCGATGCTGGAGATGAAGCAGGTCTGGACTGCTGTTTAGTTTTTTTCTTCGTTGATATGTGAATGATAAGCAGATGTTACACTTAAACACAATTATACATTGTATGGTAAGGTTTGTTTCAGTAGGGTACGCGGCGACCGACCATGATCTCTTCACAGCGTCCCTCAGATCATCGCGCCATCTTACTGGTTTGTGGATGCTCTCTACGTTAGTTTTTTGCGGTTTGTTCTGTCGGCGATGTATTTCTGGATCATATATTTAATCTCTGTTTATTTCTTAACTGCTATAACCGCAAATAGTTTGGGCTTGTGATACACCGGCAATATCACCAGTGCCTGCCTACCGTTGTAGCACAAACAGATAACCGCTGGCAATTTTCACTCAATCGAACGTGGTACTGATTGTGCACCAGAAAAGAGTGGTGTCGAAAAAGAGTGCATATTTGGGCTTAGAAACGTACCGTTAATTAATTGATAGCACCTAGTGTTTTATTTAACAGAAACAGGAAAATTGACGGTGTGTCTCAGTTAATGTTGTATCTCTGATGGGCCCTCCCATCCCATTAATGAGTGCTATCCATTCAAACAGTTGTTGTCACAACTACTGAGACAAACGCAATACTTTTTATTTACTCGCGAAACTCCACATTCATGCAAACCGGTGACGTAACGGTTATCACCTTTCATTGTTGGTCTTTTAAGCCACAGTTAAAGGTATAGGCATTGGAATAGTAAAATAAAGTATACTCAATCTTCTACAAATGATTTACGCACGTTTTTATTTAAACCTGCTCAATTCAAATATAAGAGTGGTTTCACCCAACATTAGAAAAACAGTACTACGTTCTTGTTCTGTGACGCAACCACGTTGGTTCTGAAGTCCCTGGATAATGGGCGGTTTTTGAGATCTGCCAGTACCCTTTCTAGCAAGGTGTTGTACACCGTGCCACATTACCACCAAAACGTCCGTGCATTTTCTTCTGAAAAACGCGGCGATCACCTCTTGATCTGCCATGCCTTGGTAATACTACCCTCAAAATCCACAACTGGTCACTTGCCAGATGAGGGCTAACTAAGGCGGTTCAATATCAAAAAGATAATCACACACCAAGCAATACTTGGTTGACTGTTCCGGTTGGAAGGGTTGTGTATGAGTCAGTTTAACTGCCTTTTATGAAGTTTAGTCTACTAATTGTGTAAATCTACTAAGTGTGTTCCCCAAGTGATCACCGTAAGCAACTGACCACATCGTACCTTGCGTGAACTGTTTGACTAAGTTAGTTAAAGAGTTCGGTGAACCTGAACAAAAATCAACTCGAGCGTTGTTCCTTGGTTTCCGTTTACGGGAATAATTTTATCGGAACTGTGAGTGAAATCTTCTACACTTCCTTGCTTCTACTGTACTGGTAAACAACCATCGGCTATGATCAGTCTTGATAGGTTTTCGTCTTAGCTTTGAGAACTGCTTCTCAGCTGATGCTACAGGGAATCTGAACTATAAGTGTTCGGATAAGTGTAGTCAAGACAAAATTTGAACTGATGTAAACCTGCACACGTCATAGTGAAGTCAGATCGTGGGTAGAATGAACCATTTGAGCTCAAACAAGGACATATCACTGTTGTGTCAAGCTTGTTTACTTAAATAAGGTAAAGGATATCAACACCACAGACAACGAGCACTGCATTCGTGGTTGATGTGACAGTGAGAAGAAAAGGATATAATCTAGAGATAAAACAGTCAGCAGCCATGATCGCTAGAACCCCCAACTAAACCGAAACATTCACTGTCAGGGATGTATGTGCCCACCCTAGGTGCAAAGTTTTTTGGCCAAATACAGGTTACTGATGAGTAGTCAAGGATTTGGTTAATTTCAAGTTGAACGTTACCCACAATTGATCGCAGCTGTCGCATTCCGATAGACTTTCCAGTCGGACCCTTTCGAAAAGCAGAAGCACTAGACTCGAGTTTCGCTCTCATCAGAGCTCGTCACTAGTGCATATCATCGCCACTGCCGGGGCTTGAGCTATGGACACGCTGTTCAAAAGGCAATCGTTTTTACCACTGAGCCATTGACCTCACGTTAGGCACGACCGAATTATCATATGTGAACGCTCAGCCACTTTCGCTTGTGAGTAATGATCAGGTTGCCCGATCATCTCGAAGTGGAGACACTTCAAATACAGGTTGTTGACCACGTTTCCTTGATCTGAGTCTTACTTATCGGTTACTCGCACTTGTGTTCACCACTGCTTCAGTTATTAATCCTTCATCGGCTGTTCTAGAACATTAGACCTACGGTTTACCTTGCTATCATCTGCATACAAAAGTCTTCGTTTTTGTTAATCGTGAATCCTTTCATGGTGAATGCCTCATTTGCAAATATTTTGGTCAAGGTATCCGTCCAGAGTATACACCTTTTGTTTCAATGTGTCATGGCCTATCCGAACCAATTCCTCAATGCGTTCCTTGCACTGGATCATTTGGAAGAAAAGTTATTACGATTGCTCGTCTATTCTCCATCTAGCAGGTAAGTAAGTATATCGCCGCCGGTGTTAATCTTTTTAATCACAGTCAAGTGTTCACTTTCCTCTGTATACTTTACCCCGCATCACGTTAGCAGCATGTCATTTGTTTCTGTTATACCACAAGCTAAATTCGGTTGGTCACCGAAACGTAGGCATCCGTAGACCTTCCTTCAGATCACTGGGCTCAAACGGCGGGTGAATTATGAATTAATTCATACAATCTAGCTCTGATTAGCAAATCTCTGTAAGCTGGCTGGTTTTAATTATACTTGACAGGCTGGCTTTTGTTGGGATTCACAACCTTAGTTAACTTGTCTTTTCGAAGTAACTTTCAAGGTTTGACAATTTACCGCATATCGATAGTCTGTTACTGCGCAGTGCGGAATCGGGACTAGCGAGTTGACCAAACCTCGAAAGTTGTTTTCATCCTACAAGATAGAAAGTACTTAAGCTACTATGTTTCTTCACAATTTGAGAACCGCTCGCATGTGGTCGAAGATTTTTTGGCTAGCCCAGTTCGTAAAAGAGTGGTGTGGCAGACCTTAACTCTTAATAAAGCTAGTCGGAACAGACATTTATACGCCAACTCTTGTAAATGTGAGGTGAGCGTGTTGAGCACTACATTAGTTACTTTACCTCGCAGGTACACTCTAATTGTTAAAGCACAATCGCCCGATCGTTTCATAAGTCGTTGTGCCGTTGACTTGAACTTGTGACGATCGAACATTCTGGATTATTCATCAGTACTTAATGAAGTTGGTGCCATTCTTATTTGCATGAACTTCTATGTTGAAAAACGTTTTCCTTACTCCATGTTTCACGGTTAGTGTTTGAGATTGTTTTCGGGCGTCGTTTACTTGTAGCAAACAGGCCGGTTTCTTTCCGTTTGAACTTTGGTCTGCGAAGGCCATCTTGAGTTTGGTCAGTGAACAGAAAAGCTATTAATTGTCGTAAACTGTTTAAGCGTATTTCACACAGTGAACTTTCTCCCATTTCAACAATTTTGACGTAAACGTTGCATTTATCTCCTGACTGAAACTCCGTTGATTTTGTTATCATCATTTCAACTCAACTACTCATTGGTCATTTTGATATGTGTTTTCAGAGTGCGTTCAGAAACTGCACGACAATTGGAACACCTGAGTTTGCTCAGTTCACGATACTTGCGTTTTGGTGAACACTGTTTACGAGACTGGGATTCACCATTTTCAGACCGATCGAATCCATCGCCACTTTGCCTGACACACACACGAATTTTTCATCCTCAGCTACTCCATTTTTTACTGCGCGTTTTGTTCCAAGCTCGACTTCCGTTTTTCACCACGCACGTTGATATGCAACCGAACAGTACGTTGATGTTGCTGTTGACCTCATCCGAATATTTTCGTGTACGTGCATTCTTGCTTGGACAAACTCCACTACGATTGCTCAAAAACTGCTTCAACACAGACCATTTAAGTCTTCTACGGGTACGTAAAACCCTTACTGCTACACATTTTTGATGATCTGTGTGCTTTGATAATCTTTGTAATTTTCTAATATTTTTGTGATTACAGGAGGAATTCACGTGGTTTCGAAAAATGGTCGAAGTGGAGTCTAACTTCTACAGATCAAAACGTGATATTACAGACTGTTTGTTGACTGGACATTTGGAATCTGCTCGCATTTTGTGCGCACAAACAGTTGCCTGTGTACTCAGTCACAGTTTGTGCACATTGTCTGGCGTCGCCGCGGCATCTTCACTGGCCTCTGACGTGCACGCGATAACGCTTGGTAGAACCTCCTCCGTGTACACAGGCTGGGATAGTCGGTATGTCAGTGTACCAATCGTACTTCTCAATGCATTAGCTGAGTCCCCTATGGAGACAAATTTAGCTGAAGGAACGCTTACAGAAGAAGATGAATCAACACCGGATTTGAAACTTTCCCATCCCTTGGCTTCGCCATCGGCTAATTCCACATTCCCCATTACCAGTGAAAACGCCCTTCGCGTCTCTTCGAGTTGTTTGAAATTAGCCGGTGATTTTGTCTACTACTTAATAACTGAATGCTTGTTCCCAGCTGCCACCCACATTCTACAATGGGGTTCTTTTAAAACTTCCTCGAACCCGAGAACCACACTGCAGACCTCGTTGCTTGCATTACGCGCTTTAGAGCCGGTCTCCCTCAGATCTAACCTAGTTTCTCTAGCTTCGGACTCCCGCAGTACTGTTCAGTTGACCAGTAACACTGTTACGCCGACTAATCTGCTGTCAACCGTTGGTTCATTGACGCGAAAGACGGCTTTCAATTTTTTAATCTTTGTCGCCCGCGTGGATGTGCACAGTTTGGAACGAGTAAGTTTACAGTGCATCACACCACTGGTCATATTGGTTGGCTTTTTATGTATGTCCATATAGTATGGGGGTTGTTTTTCTTTAGTCGTTCAAGTGTATGTTTTTGTGATGGAATGTGGCACTATGGGGGTGTGTGGTTATGTTTCCTGTTCCAGCATATTTGTCGCAATTGTACTAGATAATATCTCTAGGATAAAATCAAATTCCGATTCTCCACTGTCCTTCACTTTCCATGGCAATTTGATTCAAATGGCAACTATATTTCAATATGACTGTCTTTGGGAATTGCCAGATCATTGTGGCACAGCGCGTGAAAGACGGTTCCTCTCTTCAAGCCAGGCATCCGCAGAAAACTAACGCTGCCAACACGTACACATTAAACTCATCGTCTTACCATTCCGTAGCGAGTGATTTTCGAACAAGCCGAACGAATTCGAAGACCTTCATATCATATCTCTGTTTCAATCACGGATTTCCTCATTAAATTGCCGAATGTTTTTGTACAAAGCATTTTCAGTGGGTAAACCTTTTTTCTTCTTTTTGTCCCTACATCACAGATCGTTGATTTGTTGATTCTCCTGCATCATAATGAAGATCCCGCACTGACCAGTCCTTCCTCAGTTGTCTCCTCTGCTGGTCCGAACAGCATCGTTCCCACTCCCGAAAATGTGTCTGCTTGCAGTTCGCCGCGACTATCAACAGTCACCGAAGACCTAACTATTGGTAGCAGACAATTTTCAGTTAGTTTCCTTTTAAGTCCGCTTTTCTGGTTTCATGAACCATTGTTGGTTTTATTTCCATTCTCAACTCCATTGGTGTAGAGGCAGTATGGTATCGGTACCAAAACATTTGTGTCACTTGTGTCGCCTATGTTAAAAATCAATACTGGCTGATTTATTAATGGTATTATCTGAAAGTCAACCTCTTCTTCCATTCTTCTGGGCAGTTTCAAAAAGGCGTTTGGTGGGATCTCCAGCCAGCTCTGGTTGGTCGCACCGATGGTGGGTTTGTGGGACTGCGCAACCGTGGGGCAACCTGTTACATGAATGCCATTCTACAACAGCTGTTTATGCAACCTGGATTGACCGAAGCGCTGTTGAGTATAACAGAAACAGATGAACTGGATGAGGGTAACATTCTGCTACAAACACAGCGAGTAAGTCAACTTCCGTTTACGGTTGTCGCGTCATTTTGGATTATTGGCAATTTATGATTTCTAAATAACTAAGTGGAATTCGTATTTATCATTCTTTAGTGAATCTGTGGGAGTTGTTTGAAAATTTAGAAATGCCTCTGGGTAACTTGCTTTCACCAACCTGACACCAGACTATGTTACAATACAACACTCTTCATTCACAACAGAAATACAGTAATATCCATTAAACACACACAACACCTGTTGATAGCATCGCTATCCAAATAAGTTGATTCTGCTCAGACACAGGGATCTTGTGCAGAACTGTCCGCGTCCACTTTGACACAGTTATTGCGCACACACCGTTGTTATCCCACGGAAAATGATCAGTTTGTTTAAATGGCGATATCAGAGACGAATTATATTACCAAACGACGGGTTCCCTGCTGTTAATTGGTTATCATTTCCTTTCCGACATCTACATTCATGGTGCGTTCCGTTTCGTAATTAACATAAAATTTATTTCAAAGAAACGCAAATACGCGCTTGATATGGTCATTTCAGTTTGGTCCGATTTACTGTTTTACTCTGTACACCCCACCAGTTCCATGACGTATTCGTTATATATATATATATATATATATATATATATATATATATATATATATATATATAGACATTTTGATGTTGTGTCTGAATATAAACATAGCTATTTTTAGTAGTTAGGTTCCTTCCCGTCCCCTTATATTTCCTTCTTCTCTGTTTTTGTGTAAGGTTTGCTTTTTTTCATGATTGTGTGGTTGCCAGATATATATATATATATATATATATATATATATATATATATATCAGTTGCAATGAGTGAAGTAAAAGTGGAGACCACACAATTGCGAATTTAATGTTGCCCAACCTGAGAAGCAAAATACTCAACTGGTTGTATGGCCTTACACACAATCGGCATCAGAGAAATAGGTTCAGGATTTACTTAACTTCTGACCGGGTAAGGGACCATTACTGAATCATAGTGGGCCTGGGTACAGATGTTCAAGGGCATGTTTGTGAATCTTGCTGCAGAATTGGATAATGCTCGTGGAACAAGGGATGACCTTACCATCGGATTGTAGTTCACTAGGACATGGACTGGAAAGATTTCACAGGTGACTGTGTGTAAACGTTCAACTCAGACATCTCCGCCAAGCCGAATTAGGGTAGTAGTCAATACGCCTGACTAATACTAGGCCCAACTCGGACAAACGTTTTTCCTAGTGTTACAATCTAGTGTGATAAAAACCCATGGGTAATGCATATACTTTTGTTGGAGTGTAGAACCTGTAGTCTTGTATGATTGATGGTCACCCTATAGAGGTCAATATCCCTGCTTGCTCATCGATTCATCTGGATACTTTACATGCATTTTCTGAATGACGATTGCTCAATCATCGCGCCGTTGGTTACGCTACTTTTGTGGCTGTCACAGGGTTGACAGTTCTTACTGGTAACCTCCAAACGTCCGACGTGTAGGTAGTTGCTTATTCATTCGCACATCAGTTTTTTCACTAAAGATGTATCATACTCTAGGCTTTGGCTTTCGTAATAATACATATATATGAAAGTGTACGCTACCAACATTTCATTGTATTTAAATGCTTAGTAAGTGTCAGATTTGACAGTGTTATACTTGAAGGTTAGCTAATTCTACTAGCAGAGTCTGGCTCTATGAACGAGTGACTGTGTGATCATCACTGTGCATCCGAATCGAATAGTTGTGTTGATAACATTCGAAATGAAAAGGCTTGATGTGTTACCAAGTCATTGAAGTGATAGATTGTTTACGTTCGAAGTAGGTCAGTCAACTGTAAAAGTTGGCATAAATTTCGAAGCGATTTTATGTTTCAAATTTTGGTGTTTATGGTGACAGACATTCTTAACAAACGTGCGTTCGGAAGGTTACAACTACGATGAATAGATCGGTTATGTATGTTCAAGGTCCAACTCTTTGGAATATCGATCATACGAAAGTGTCCCTTAACAGTGGGTTATGAAAATGGATCACTGTACTACAAAAAGGACACACTGGTTCAGACGAATGGCACGGATCCATTATTCATCCTATTTCATTTCGGACTGATAGCAGCATAAGCTGCAGGCACTTTGAATTCGTATGTTTGAATATAGACGTAACTATTTTTAGTTGTTAGGTCCCTTCCCATCCCCTTCATTTTTCTTCTCTCATTTTGTATAACGTTTGCTTTTTTTCATGGTTGTATGGCAATTAAGCATCCGTGTGAACAAACGATGTATTGTCGTCTATGATGATGATGCTCTGAACATAACCCGTGTACTCGAAACATTTGCTTCATGCAAAGCGAGTGTGCTTTTGTGAACAGGAAGCTTTCCCAATTCAGCCAAATCGATTACAGGTCGGAACAGAATTCAGAACAGACCGATATTGTCCGTAAAATTCAGATGGTAAAATTTTTCAACGACTTTCTGAACTTTAATTTATTACAAACAACTTGAAACCGTGCCAGGAGGAAGCAACATAGATTTCTAACATTCTTGTGTTGTTGTTTGTTGATTTCCCCATATAACGGTTGCAGTTTAAAACAAGGTTAGCTAGTTCACTTGCCTAAGTGCTCATCAGCTGTCGGTATGATTGAACAACCAGAACGAAGTAGTTGGATAAACTCCCAAGGAATTCCATTACTCATTCATTTATTTCGATTTCTTGTGCAATGTCAGAATCTTCTTTTTCACGGGCATACTATTTCGCTGTCTTTTGTCTTGAACTTTGTAAATATCTGTTTGTTAGGAATTAGAAATTTTTCGCTGACAGTCTATATGCAGTTAGATACGTGCACTACAGTTAAGCTGTCCGGTGTTTTTTGTCTGTTCAGTTTGGCGAAGTCCGACCGACGTTTCCACCTGTTTCTGTGCTCACTGTTTTTCTTCATGTGTATCCCATTGATAGTTGTTCACAGGTTCGAGAAAAATGCATCCAGACCGCTACAGATTATTGGCGCTGTCTGTGTTCTTGCTATTTCATCAATTAAAAGTGATCTTATATTAAAACGAACTTTCCGAAAGTCATACTAAATCGGTGTATTTATAAAACGTTAAATGTTTTCCTGAGAAAACCCAGGTTTATAGTTCTAATAGGTTCGTTCATTCGTGATAATTTATATTTCTATGCTCAGTTTATGGGTTTACGGTGGTAGCCGCTTTCTAGTTAGATTCATAAAAATTTTAATGAAGACTATTCCACTCTGTTCCTGCACACAGTTGAAAGTTTAATGGAAACTGTTGGCGGTATGACCAGTTTCATTGCTAAGATATGGCGGCCTTTTTATCAAGGGTTATATGCCATACTTTCACAAAACGTACTGAATCGATAACCCACCGATAAAAATATAACTTTGAACAACCAGGTAAAGTCATAGCACAATTTAGCTTGCGGTACATGTTTTTCTATTCACTGGATCGAAGGCTTTACAGTTCGCCGTAATTATGACTTAAGTCCTTTCATAAACATATAGTCCATCGCATACGGTTAGTTCGCGATGGTCGGAGTTCCTTACGTTGGTTTACTCTACAGCGCCCTACTCCATTCCGGCGAAACTTCGCAACTTTCCTCGGCAGAAGCCGAATTCTTCAACGAATCAAGCCATAATACCTTACAGACGAACGGATTTCCCATTTTATTTGATGAAAACTCTAATCTTACCTGTGCGAAATGTTTCAACTATGACAGTTGTAACGCTTTCCATTGCAGATGTGACTTCTCGTCTGTCTAATGCTACCCTGTATCCCTATAATTCTAACTTATTCTGTGCAATTCGCCAGGTAATCAGAAAATTACTCATCGGCGGTTTCTACTGAACGCTTAGTTGTGAACATCGGGTCAAACCGAACGTGAGATTACATAGATACTAATCAGCCAGCTCAAACCACAAACGCAATGACTCTACTTCTATGATCTAAGGGAAGCAAAAGTTGGACTTAGTGCTCCTCGAAGCAGATCAGCTGGAACATTTACCTGAATTTGATAACTTATCGTAGAAATCTTCGGTCGCTGATCGACTATCGTTTGAGAATCATGTTCTCAACTTTTTATTTTACGGAGCTGTTTTTTTGTAAAAAAAAGGTTATTCTTATTTGTTTTCCTCCTTCTGTTTACTGACGCATACTTGCACTTGTAGCTTCTCGGTCACCTGTTGGAGTCTCAGATGGGATATTACGATCCAGTTGACTTCTTAAAGAGCTTTCGCCCTTGGGACACAAGTGAAGCGGTCAATCCCGGGGAACAGCAGGATGCATTTGACTTTTTTCAAGCGCTAATTGATCAGCTAGACGAAGAACTGAAGGTATGTAAGGACTTCCCCCAAGTCCTTTTGCTGTTGCTATTTGCCTTATTTCCCCGGTTCGTATATTTGTTAAGATGATATTATATTCTAATGAGATCATCAGGACACTAAAACAGAGATGTGTCGCACTGCTGTCTATCTTCATCTTTTGTAGAAGTTGAAAAGAGAACCATTCTTTCAAGCAATCTACCAGGGCATATTTCTGGATTCGAAGTTCTGTGATGAATGTGAACATCGGTAAGTTACAACATTCTAGAATGTAATTCTGTCGCGTGTACTGTTTTGTGAACCGCGCACACACAATTTCCGGGAGCTTCTCTCCTTCAAACATTTTGTATGCTATCATACTTGTAGAATGGTTGCTACATATGCGGGTAAGCATCTGTTTGCAGGCTTAGTCAGTGGATTATCTTGTTTAATACTAAAGCTACCATCTTAACTTTATGTTTACCTTCCGTACTCTCGTCTGGTGCGAAGGAGTTGAACTTCATTTTAGCGTTTCTACTTTTGCCGAACTTTTCAAAATAATGTCCACAAGTGTTTCTCCAGTTTGGAGCTCCGTCAGTCAAGTTGTCTGTCTCCCATAGCCGTTCCAATAAAGTCACAGTGATAACGGCTAGTTGAGTCCATTTCGGCTCTTTCTCCCAGATAAAATGTCACTGGTCCACGCCCACTATCGCTGTTGTCCAGCCAGAGGTGTCGGCAACCAAACCAACCAGTTTATCGCATGTGCATGTAGAACTCTATCTTTCATTCTGTCACACTTCGATTGATCAGTAACACATATTTGACATTTTGATATGTCACGGAATTCGGTTTCAGGTGTACAAAAACGAAACGACTAGCGCAATACATGATGTGGTGATCTCTTGGTCTGAAGTCGTTAGCGTATGTGAAATCGAGGACACTGTACAACGATACTCGATCAATCGCATTTAGACAACTCATGCTCAACATAACGGAATCTAGCTACTAGTGACGCGAATCTGTGAGTAGAGAGGACACCTACGACGTACGCGTTCGAGACGATTGTAAGCTTGACAGAAAATTGTCTGTCGAATATCCATTGTGACTACCATGCTTAGAAGTTTTTCACTGAACACTGTATTTCATTGGCGATAAAGGAATATTCCGACTCAGATGTTGCTACGGAAACATTACAGCTTGACACAGGAGGATTTAGGAACCTTTGTTAGCTTACCGTATGCTCATAGGCTCCATTGAATCCTTCAGGAGTGTTATGGTTAAAGCAACTGTCTTCATGGATTCCATGAGTTTGAACAGGTTTTGGCTTTTACTCACCTTCAATGAAACGTTTGAGGTCTTTAGTACGAATTGCGGATCATGTAACCTCGATTTCTTACTCATCATTGAATAAAGTAGCAGATACTCTTGTAAAGATGCTGCAAACTCATGAGCTATGTTTAAAACAAATCAGAAAACTTCGACACCAAATTCTAGTTAATTCTCAACTTTTTAAAGATATATATATATATATATATATATATATATATATATATTCACGATGCTTCCATACCAAGGTTCATGTGAAGCTTCTTCGAGAAACGATCGCCTTTGCACGATCCCTTTTTAGGATCGATTGACGGCCCAGGGTATAAGGGATACAATACAGCGAAATATGACCTTACGGGTCCTTCATTAGTGGACTTACTGCTAAAATAAGGACTGTCCTATCGGAGATGCTCCGCAGCAACCGCCACGAACATATTAAAATGCACTATCACTGTACGAGACGGTTCCTGTTAGAATGAAATCACCCAATAGCCATATTTCGTTATCAGACAAAAAGAGGAGAGTCGTTTGTCTCCCCGCCATCCTACATTAGTGGTCGGATATTCGGCGACCTTTAAAAAAAACCCGTCCCTATTGATTCCTACAACGGGAATAAATTTGGGCTGATATCGTCAGCCATATGCCTGGGATACACGCCTATTGGCAATCGCCCAGAAGGTGGCCTGGCATTGCTTGAAAGACCATTGTGGACGTTGTTTGATGTTGCTATGATGATAAAGTAGATGTATTGATTACCAAAACCATTTGCCCCGTAATGTGTTGACTTATCAGTTGGGCCGAAAACTTCATCCATTTTTTTAACGCAGTACTGTTCTTTTCATCAAACGAGTGTATTGCCAAATTGTGGACTGTAAAAATAAAAACACCTTCACTTGTCTTGAACCAACAAGTTAATATGCTACTCTTTTCGTTGTTTAAAGTGACTGAAAGCCCAAATAACCTATCGTGGACTGTAATTCTTCTCATCCACTAAACTCAACGTAAGGCCGTTATTTTAATAAAAAGTTCCATTTTGTTCCCAGAATGTTCACTTTAAGATGAGTAGTTTCATTGTTTTTAACTAAATTATCCCGGGAGTACTGGCGCATTGAGCCAATTTTTCTGTTCAGTTTGCAAGATAAATACGAATTTGAGGGCTCACTTCAACCGTTAAGAACTAGTCACAATTTTCAACATTCACGCTGAACGTTATATCCGTTTCAGTTTAAAAAGGTAGTTGTTGGAAATCGGTGGTTGTTCTAGTGTTGAACGTTTTTACTTATGAGGAAACCAACTAATTCACTTATGTCGTATGTACAGGTTCAGTGGTCAGTCATTTAAGAAAAGATGTAATCTCCTCTGCGCGTTTTTCATATCTGCTTTCCACTGCATTCTTTCAAGAGTTTAAACGCTTACATGCCTTGATATACTACTAACTTATTTTCTGCCACGATACGTTTGGCATTTTTTACATCATTTTCTTTCTTGATGTTAATCGGCTGTTAACCTAATGTAATGTAAAATCTTATCAGTTTCCCCTAAAAATCTGACTGCAGCTTGTGTGGGCATGACAGGTGCTTTTCAAGACATCGTATGTCACGTGATTGGTCTGAGTGATTGGGATTTGCTACGCTCAAACGAATCGCCGTGTTCACTGTCGACATTCTATCATCCATTCTTAATATGTTTAGGCATGTAACCATCTAATTCTGAGCAAAATCTTACAAATTTAATGTTTTCTCCAGACAATCAATAACGTTTTATGGGATCCTCTGCAGTGTTGCTAGCTCCATACAATTTGGTCATGGAACACTATCCTTAGGGTGACGACTCTGCCTGTTTTCAGTGCACACCCCTTGGCTGGGTGTAATGTAACCCTTCAGTAAATCCATATTTGACTTCCCATGCTAACGAAATCAACCGTAATAACTCTATTTAATTCTACCATCTTTCATATTATGTATTCAAAGAAACATTTCTCACCGACCCATCTGTTTGTAGCTACGACCGTGAAGAAGTATTCAGCGCAATCAATCTTGCTATCAAAACTCATGACTTACAAGAAGCTCTCAATCAGTTCGTTCGTGGTGAGGTTTTGGATGGGGAGAACGCTTATTATTGCGAGCGGTGTCATGTCAAGCGCCGTGCCGTGAAACGGCTGTCTGTACACACGCTTCCACCGGTGTTGTGTTTGAATTTGAAGCGATTCGATTTTGACTGGAATCGCCAAGTACCTGTCAAATTTTCAGATCATTTTACTTTTCCAAGACAATTGGACATGGGACCTTTCATGGCGGATTCTGTGCAGGTAGATAATAACAACGGTTTCGACCTTATTTTTAAAAGAAACATGACTATTTTTTTGCGGGTTTTTGTATAACCAACTGCTGATTAACAAAACTGGTTAACACAAGGAAATTAGGCCATGAGAGAAATTGTTCACAGAAGTGCGTTCAAACCTGTGGTTTAACATTCCAAGAGTTTGTTTATTCAAGGGAGCTTGCTAGTCTCACAATCCGAGTGAAACCTGTAATATTGCTGGGCGAACATCATCCCGTTGTCTAAAACTGTGAAAGTACTCACTAGAGGAAGCTTAAAAATAACCAACCTTAACGCCTTTAACCCTCATTTCAACTGTACAAACTGGCTATGATGTGTGATCCTAAAGAATACTTCACTCGGAATGATACTAACTGATACATTACTCGTTGTTAATGTAAGGACTAACTCGCGTCCACGGATTATGACCTAGTCATCGTTACTTACTAAACGTCTTTCTTACCCCCGGGTGTGTTAACCATTTTCGTCATCAGTTTCATTATCGTTTTACATCCTACCGCTGACCATTGTATTTGTACTTCATTGTAGCTTAACGTAGTTTAGGCCCCTGAACCTCCTCTGTTTTATCGCTGAACTTTCAATAGAAACAACCAGTACTTAACTGCATCACAATGTCAATGTTTTTTCTGGCTTCGTGGCTCAGCAGGTAGTGCGCCTACCATGTTTCTGTATGCTGTTTCTGTCGGTGTCACGAATCCACTGGGGCCCCCATTTTCACAATTGCGTCTCCTAATTTTTTTTGCTGTTGAGTCCCCCTCCATCGAAAAACGTGAGAATTATCTTTTTGGTTTTCAAGCAATTTACATTCATGTCGGCTTTCTTTAGCGCCTCGGTTTTTCCTGTGATGAATACATAATGTGAACACGCAACTGATCAGCTGTTTGGTTAATTTTGTCTGCACATATCGTATAGTCTTTATAAATCGCCAATGAACGCAACGTTCAGGGTATTGCAGGTGTAAAAGATGCCGCGTAGTATTTTCGAATGGCAACTGTCTGCTCTTCATCTGGATCTATCTGGCTTGTGATACTGTTTCTGGTGTATCGTAACGTGTGTGTTGCGCTGTCGATCGAGTCCCATTTCCCAAAAAAAGGAAACACTGATCTGTGTGTGTACTTTTTTCCGTCATATGATCGAAAACTCATTTTCTGCTTCCGGTATTCACGTTGTTTGCATTCACCTTTCGCCTTTATTTTTGGCGACCGCAGTCAATCAAATGACTGGTACCTTTCACAGTTTCAATTTCCATCGTGAATATTGTATGCTCATATTCCACATTTATTGAACTGGCTAGTCGGAGAATGGACGACTGATGTTGTTAACCCTGCAATTATTGTGCGTTGTAGAGATTACGCCCGGAAGCCTTTCTTTCACCGAATTCATCTACTAGTTCACTCTTGCAAAGAGAAGCGAGGGACATTGCAATGGATTCCACAAAGCGGCACTTCCAGCTCAACGAGGTATGTTGTAGATGTTTTAGATTTGTACTAGTAAATAGCTTGTGATTTTAGTTGATGTAAATTAACTATTTACAATTGATAGCGGTCTACATCGACTTTCCAGCCAGCTGTTTTTCGGGAGTGTTAGACTCGAGTTTCGTTCCTGTTGGAACCCGTCAACAGTACGTATGGTTGCCACGGCCGCGATTTGAATTCCAGTCCGCATTCTCATTGGGCAGCCGTGTTGGTCATTACGCTACTTACTTCATCTCAGGCACAGATGAATTACTGTATGCAAATTATCAACCACACACGCTTGTGAGTAACTTTCAGGTTGCCCGAACGCCTCGGCAGAAGACTTCAATTCGTTACCTCATGTCTAGGACTGTTCGTCAGTTTGCATGCATACGAATCGTTTTACCTGTTGAGCGGTATTTTGTTTACCGTTTGGTTAATGTAATCGGGACCCCACAGATTTTGCATATGATAGTTTGGTCGTGCTTAGTGTAGTCACAACTGTTGCTTCATGGAAGCATGGTCGGAATTCTGGTCCTTGTGTTTGCAAAGGTATGACGAAATTCACTGAGGAGGAAACTTAAGTGTGGTCGTAGTTTCCGAACAGGTTGAAAAGTCGATGGAAATGTGAAAGCTGCAACCGATTGTGAGTGTTTAATTTATATTTTTGATGACTTATTTGTAGATTGTCAGAGTTACATTTGATTTTCCATTTTCCGAATTACTAACTGTAAGTAGGAGTGAGTGAGATGCCACGTTTTACTTTTCTATTGCGTTTGCCACTCGGTTTGCAAATTATCACATTAGCGTCTTAGTATGGATTGTATAAGGTACGAAATCTACAAGTACTGTGCGTCTGTACACACGTGAATATGTATCTGTTCATCACCGAAGGTCTGATGTCTGTCGATGTTATCACGTGCCAGTTGGCTATACACAGCTCTATTCTTACAATGTCCATTTTGTCATTTGAAATATTAAGCACAATCATAAGATTTAGAAGTAAAACGGCACTTGTGAACAACAGATACTATGACAGAACACGCCACCGCTTGTTACGTTTCTGAAATGCGACGCAAAATTATAGTAAAATTTGAATTTAAGGCAGTTTTGCCTTCGTATGAATCTGAATAAGACTAACATTGTTTTGTACGAAGTATACCCGAGCAGCATTTCGTTCGTTCTGATCTCTTACATACAAGAACTGCTAACCGAATGAGTGCGTAAGGGCAAGTTAAAGAGTCTATCTGGTCAACAATCATAACTTGGTTCTGGAAGAGAATAAACCATCAGCTGTCATGTTCCTGTTTATTGACTAGGTTTGCGGCGCTCCAACGTTTGCATCCAAGTGGAATGTACTTGAATGCGTGACTTGAACGGGAAACTGTGCATTCCAAATACCACAATGACGTACAGACAATGGCATTGAGAATTCAAATGAGACAGTTAAGCCCATAGAACAGGAGTAATTACAAAACGAACAGAATTAAGTGTTTATCAACGAAAACTGAAAGAATGAAAAGTTTATTGTTGAAGTGAAGTAACTGTTTAAATCCCTATAGAGTGGCAAAATAGAATAGTAACAGTTACAAATGTTTGTTTACCGCCTTCACCGTAGGCAGATGTGTAAGCCTTTTTGTTGACTTTCTTACTAGACAAAGAAAATCAACCTTAAAATGTAAAAAGTTGATAAATAATTAACAACATTCCATCTGACATTTTCCACTTCAAATGAAGTAAACAGCCATTACTGGTTTAATGTGTACGAGCAAACTAAAGGGGCTGGCAATATGAACACATTAGGAAAGTGATAACAAGAATTTGACACTGAAGATAAAAGGAAAACAAGAGAAACATTAATACTCAGTTCCTGTGCAGCAGGTTATCAGAACAGTGCTAAGTTCACTGCCCTCTGGTCCTAGACACAGGAAGGTGGCTCCTTGGAATGTATGACTAACGCCTCGAAAAAAGATCAGATACGTTTTTTCACCATCTAGTAAACAACATGAAAGGTCATCGAGGGTTTTGCCGTGATCAGATTCTTGTATGGTCTTTGATGTTGCACTCATAGCTGTCCCATTTTTGGTATTCAGGAGCCATCTTATGACCCACTCTGAGCTTCGAGTGTGCAAATGTATGATGAACGCACTGTGATCCGCATTTACAGTTAACCCTATAGATATGGTTTGATTTGACGAGCATCGACATTGGATCTTATCACGCAGTTGAAGATCTGCAGATTTTTGAATGCAGTACACTAAACTTAGCTGACTTATACGCGTGGTTCAGTACTGTTTACATTCTTCATCCTATCCAAAGTAACGCTCCATCACTCTCGAAGGGTAAATATATATACACCGACTGACAGAATGCTCTTGTGACCACTGGTCGGGCGTCGATTGGTTTTGGATGTGTCGGGTGGACGTCTCGGTTAGCCTTTTTGAATGAAAATTTGCATGATGAAATTAGGCTCCTTAGGCTTGCTCTCTTCCAAACTTATGTGACCTCTGTGGCAAAATGCTGGCGCAATCCCAGATTTGTACGTAATTGATGCAACAAGTTTAAACTGCACTAGTTGACCAATACACTTATGTTTTTACCAGATATCTGTATGAATAGGCTTATCATCACGCCGGGTAAACCTGACGGTAACTGGTTTTTTCTCTACTACTTCAGTTGTGAACTTAACACTGGAGTGCAAGATGTTGAGATGCGTGCATGGAGATTCAACAAGACTGCTTGATTAACAAAAAATGCAAATATATAGTTCACGTATCTTTTGTACAAATGCGTTGAGCTCTTGATATTTTGCGCTTGTGTTTTCAATAGAAGTTGTAAATCTGTCGACCAGCATAGGCGTAAGAAAATTGCGCAGAACAAAAAGTTCGCACTGGTAAGGTACAGACGGATAAAGTTACTAATAAGTGGTTTTGGGGATTTAATTTGGTATCCTACCATACGATCATAAGTGATAGGGGTTTCTTCAGCTAGGAAATTATTCGTCGAAAAAGTCACCTTTTCCATAGCATTCAAATTGTGTATACTTTCAATAAACTTAATAATTCCAATTCCCGAACTTTTGTCAATAGGATCAAGTGCTCTTCAAAGTATACGTTTTACAAGTGGGTCTTGGCGTATTTCAGATCTTCTCTTAACCACATCGTCAGATTGTGTTAGAGTGAGTTCAGCGTCGAAAAGAACGATAACAGTGGAATTCCTGATTAATGTATCTTAGAGAAAAAATACAAATGTGGTGTCTGTCTCTCTATGAATGTTACTTCTTGGTATATCTGATGATAATTTACTGTATTTCCTTCCATTGGTTGAACGACATCTTTTAATTGTGATCCAAGTAAAATTAGCTGTTATCGGATGGAAGACAGACCAAGTGACCTGTCATTTTAAAAAGGACTACGTATGGTCCTTTATCAGATAACAGAAGGATGACGTTTATTCCCCTATGCAATTCGTTTAGTGCTTTTCTCTGGTCCCTTGTCAATGGACAGACCGTCTTCGGTATTCTCAGGTATTGGTAGGCCGCGTCCATTATTTTTGCTTTGAACAACTTAGGCGGTTCTGTCAACACTGGTTCCAATTGTTCCATTTGATATCCAAACTGGTTTTTGCTTATAATGGAATTAATGCTGGATGGCGGAATACAAAACTTTAGACTCATCATTTAGGCTTCTTTTCACGTTCCATTCACGTCCATGCTGAACATATTAAACACAAGTATATTGACTTTTGGAGCTAATTGCTGAATTTTGAGCTTGTTTGGCAACGTTCGGCTAAGTCTTGTGGTTGCTGGATCTCTTGGTCTTCAAAGTATGTTCAAATAGCACTTTAACTGTGCATACCCACATCAAGTTATCACTACGTCCGTGTAACTGACAAGAACGAAATAAGTCTTCGTTACACAACAATTCTGTCTACATACAAAATGTAAATTTTTTATATGTACATAGTTCTTTGGCTCTGCTAGGGCAGTTTTCTAATGTTCAGACTAGATGTTTTTTGGTGGTAATCATTTCAGATTACATGTTGAGGATTTATCCTCGTTTTAGTAACCTCGAACGCGGTAGGTGTGTTCGGTTATCCCCCCCTCGTCGGTACGTATCACGCGATGAGGTGGACAACTGTGTGATGACGGCAGCCACTGACGTCATATCAGCAGTGTGATGTGAATGTTGTCACAGCTTGGCATTTGTTTGCCAGTCGTAATCTTCAACCAGTGTGGGAGACTTCACACCAACTTGTTAGATGTCGTATGGTGTAATCCTACCGTCCTCATTTCCAAATTTCTTTCAGGACTCGAAGGTCGTTCGTTAAAGCACACAAAATTATTTAAAAATTTCACTTTAATTTGCTCTGAATATGCTTACTATAGACTTTCTATGCTTGACTATTTCCAGTCCATGAAAAATAGAAAAAAGATTTGATTGCCCAAATCCGTTCGATTGCTACCAAAGGATTACCGACCTTACGTTCTCCATCCATTAAAAAAAATAATTGAACGATGGTGTCTTGTTCTAACAACCTCTGTTTACTGTGAGAGACGACTGATTGTGTCGTCAATAACAGAACCTGAAAACTCTGTTGATTAAATCGCTTACTGCATCATCAGGAAATGTTTCGCCATTGATGACAGCCGTATCTTGCTCACCACTATCCAAACTGACTAAACGGCTGATGAAATATACACAGCCAGTCCATTACTCTGCGACTGTAAATGATAGTCTACAAAAGTTTACGTGGCCTGTTTACACTTGATGATTTAGCCAGTTCTATTCTTACGCTCACCACTGCTCTTTCTGACTGGTTTGCTCCTTCGGAATGCGGTTATTTGTTACAAATTCGAGTTTACTTCAGTCCAATCTGTTTACTCAATTAGGCGTCGCAAATAGGCTGTGAAAATCCCCGTGGCAGTACTATCTGAAGGACAGTTTCTAGTTAGGCAAGACTTCAGAAAATCGCCGTTCGTTTAACAGAAATATTGCTTTTTCGGATATTTGTTCGTTATTTACAAATTTGCCATCCACGTTTGCTATTCCCTCGTTTCATATCAGGCAACATACGGCAATTTTCGAAAGTGAACTAGAAGGAAGACTTTTCTTATATATATAGATACAAGCTTTACCTTTCAAAACAAAGTTTATGATAACATTGGTGGTGTCGCGCTAATCAGCCAAATTTCTCTAACTACAGTTGGTGTGTTCTTCGCTGTGCTATAAACAAATCTCACAAACTTGACAGGTTGACGTTTTATAACCTATGCACACATCCCCCGCTTTGGGTAGCCCTTGTGGGTATTACATTTCGATTGCACTTGATCCTAGCGACAGTCCACGAAATGACAAATTTGTGGATAATTTCATATGTATAAAAAAGCTAACCAACAACAGTGGAACTTCCCATGTTGTAAGTGTTTTATTAATCACGAATAATCGAATGCAGACAAACGATTTGCCAATTTGGATGATTGCAATTTCCAAACACCAGCATGATTGAGGGGATGAATTAGTCTTTTCTACGTGTTGTCTACCGAAGGTTTACTTGGCCTTCCGGTAACTATACTTCAACAGCTTCGATTTATTCGTATACAAATGAGAACTGGTATATATGTCATTTAGCTATATATTATGTGGGTGAGTTGGCGACATTTTAGAAGATGAAGTAGATAGCTTTTACGGGACTTTTCAACTGAGTCAAGGAAATTCATCACAGGAAATTCCGGACTAACCCTGCACCCACAGTCCCCACTAAACATCAGTTCCCCAACTGCACTTCGAAGGAGACGGTGCGTACTGTGTTTCTTGCTCACCGTTTGGGGTTACCAGTTGTCTGTACATTCCATGCCGCTAAAGAGAACGGCCTGGGTTCCAATAACTTACGCCATGCAATCGAAGTTTCAGGTAACTGAATGCAATGCACTCTGTGGATACAGATGGGAACGCTGTGTGGGATAGTTGTGAACAACGGTGGCGTTGTTCGCAGCTTGGGTTGATGGTATTGGTATGTATCGCCGAACCTGACATTTAGGTTGCAAACGTTTCATCGCCAAGCGAGGTGACATCATCAGTGCGTAAGTGTTTTAACGTATAGTTTTTGAGAGTTGGGTCGCGTATTTTTGTCAATGGCTGATGTGAGCGCAAGTTTGGAATGCGTTTAGCTGTGAGCTCATAAAAGTGTGTTCAACGTTATATTGCGCAGCGTAACAAGTACAAACTGCTAAAAACAAAGGTAACTGACTGCGAAGCATTATCCAGCGAGTCGACTTGTGATCAACCCCTTGCAAAGTTACCATCTGTTGGGGTACACAGTTGCCATTATGATCAGTTACGGGAGCCATATTTTGTGAGTGCAACTGTTTTCAATGTCGACACTGTCTTGATAACAGCTGAACAGATTCTAAACTTTGATTCTTTTGTTCCATTGGGTTTAATTCGTTGTTTGGAATGCCCAAATTGTCTGCAGTGATTACCTAAACATGAAGCCTACGATGACAGACTTTTGTCTTCACGTTTACAACGGACGACGTTCGTTTCAAATAGTCTACACATTTACACTTTAGCTACATCACCAACTTATCACCGTAGTACTAATGTTTCTAAGTTTCTACTTTGTTTGCTCATTGCGATATTTAGTGTATATTCATTCTCATCTGATTACTTGCTGAGTAAAACTTTGCGGGTCACATAATTTAACTGTTTTTTTCTGATCCATCTTTATTACTCTTTGCCAACATAAAGGTTATCGAAAATAGCAGTGTGCGCAGTTGAACCCTCTAGTATTTATGCACATGTCTGTTTGTATTGCAACTTACACTTGAAAGCGTATGCTTGCATTCAGTTTGATGCCAGCTTGATCCTTTTACACCTGATTACTAGGACTCAGTTGATTGTGTTATTCATTCATCTGTTATTCTACTCAGAATGATCGAATTGGGCAGCATCGAAGTACAAGGACAGGCTCACAATCCTCATGTGAATATGAATCAAAAAGTGGATCCAGTACTGCTCCAGAGGTCCCTTGCATTAACTTGATCGGCGAAGGTCAGTCTCCAGAAACGACTGTTACACAAAAATCCGCATTCTCACTTGATACGTGTCCCGATTCGCAGACTACCGAGCTGAAGAAAGGCCGAGTCACACACCCCTCAATGACAATTCTGCAACATCAACAATCACTGCAGGAGCATCTATACCGACTTGTTGGCATTGTGGTGCACTCTGGTCAAGCTAATTCAGGCCACTATTATGCTTTTATCAAAGATCGTGGTCGTGGTGATTATCGGTATGAAAAAGCCGATATTGTCTATTGATCTATAGTCTCTCTTTTAATTGACTTGCATATTCCTGTGCGCTTCCGCCCCATAGTCCATGGATGTGTATTCAGAATAACCCTACGTCTTAGCTATTAGTGATAACGGGCTCGTCCGGACTGCGTCTCATGAACACCCTTAGATGTGAAAGTGTTTAACAGTCAGTGTCGTGTTCTCATACTTAAAGTTGTCTGTTGTTCTGTAGTTTTCACTGTTCTTATTTGAACGTTGAGTCATCACTTCAGGGGCAGTGGTTGAACTGACATTATTAGAAAATTATGTTCAACGCGTGATCCTATACAAGTTCAGGTATAGTGTTAAACAGCATGAATCGAACGGTATCCTAATAATCGGTTGTGTTTTGCTTAGCTCTGGAATAATAATTTCTGTATTTCACCTGATCTTTTCTTTCAGTGTTTGTTTCACAAAGTACGTCGACGTTCTCATGACTACCAGTGACTCGTGGAGTTTGTACTCTATAACAGGCTATCTGATGACCCATTAAAGGTATCAACCACTTGGTATACTATCACGTAGTCATATCATGGTTCTCCCACACGGTCATAACTGTGCGTTTTCCCCTGCTAGATCGTACGGGACCCTTATTTCTCGGAATTCTGAATGTACCGTTCCTTGGCAACACTGGTGTACTTATGCAGTCCCGCATGTTGCCTGCGACTTCGGGCGAACATTTTGCTCTCATCCCTCGTAATCACACAATCTGATTGTTAGGGCGTCCATTTCTTTCCGTCCGAAACCGCTTCGGTCCTCGATAAAAAGAAAACGATTGTCTTAGTCCCAGTTAGCAGAACTGTTCAGAACGGTCGAGAGGTGACCTTGGTTTGTTTTTTACCCGTCCGACTTTTTATTCCGCTGTGCTCATTAGTGACCCTAACTATTTTTTTTCCGGCAACTGTCCTTTCTCGTGGTTCGGGAATGTTTTTGGTCACTGCGCACCATACAAGTACTTCGTATTTTTCGCCTTGGTCGCACACGTTTTGGAATGGTACAAAGCTTTTTCTTTGTATGCATCTTTCGGTTTGTCTTGGGAGCGAAATCACGGGGCGGTTGCGGTATTTTTCCGGACCGAAATTTCCGTGTAAATTATTACCGGGAAGAGAGTCCGAATTCTTTCAAGCGAATTACGATATCGAGAACAAACCAGAGTATCGTTTTGGAGGGTTTACAACACTGATCTCTCTCTTTGTATGGTTGCAACTCATTACCGCAGTTCTTTAATTGCCACTTTCCCTTCAGTTTCTTGAGTGTGGAGTTACTTAGGAAGACACAACGCTACAACTTGATGGCGAAACGAACCCACAATGGCAGTGACGTTCGGGCGACTTCCGGGTTTGTTGCTGCAAAAACAGGAGCACACTGAAGACTCTCAACAAACCATTGACGCAAAGTTTGACATTTCGGAATCCAGCTGACGTCTCGTATAGGTTTTGTCATTCTGTTTCGGAAACTGCGGTAAACTAAATAATTGAAAATCACTCACAGTTCCGTATGACGCTTGATGCGTGGTTCACTGGAGTACAGTGATGCCGGATAAACCAGTGCTGCCTCAGAAAATGGGATATGCGGCATTCAAGAATATGCCAATTACCGAAGAACCCCTTCGAGGTCCACAGTTTGACGGGGTAACGCCAATCTCGGTTATCACGCATGACAAGCAGTCCTCGGTGAATTGATTAAGAATAACACAACATTACGAGCAAGTTGTAATACTCTACAATTCAACCACATCGGGTGGTCTTCCTCATGAGTGTTGTCCTTAAAAAACCTCGTACAGCTTTCCAGCACCGCAAAACAATGGTGTTACTCTCCATTTTTGTCTCTACAATAGGCGTAAATGCGATAAATGTGATCAGAAAACGTATGAGATAGCGATCGGCAACGAAAGCAGTAGAGACTAACACCGAGACAATGGGTGGTTAACATTGACCATGGCAATACTGGTCCAATACAATCACGCCCATGCACAAGCTGATGAATGCAAAAGATGCCAACACGAAATGATTGAAATCAATGGCATCCGAGTTCAACTTCAACTGAACACTGCGTCCAATATGACAGTTTCGCGTCACGAATGCAATTCAGTGGAGAAACCAAATGTTAGGACAACAGAGCATGTCGCCAAAAATGTTTCAGACGGCGTTCTACAATTACCTGGACAATTCAGAGTACGAAATACCTGGACAGTTGCAGAATGCTGGCCACTTTGAGCAACAGTCACACAAGAGGCATCTGTTAACTCACTGATGTCTCCAAACTGAATCTGTTCGGCCTGGCTTAGCTATGCGAACGATATGTGTCGGGCAAATCACTCTACATCTGCAACAAATCACAGTTGGGAGCACACAAGTAACACGCTTACTTCTGGTCGACCAGCTAAAATTCTGTTATGCGTCAATCTTTTAAGTCAAGTTTGGGTAGTACGAGATGATGAAAACTAGCCTTGTATTATGACGGATCGCGGAGACTGTACTTTGTTGCAGGCGTCCGATGCCCGGTCGTTCGTTTCCAATTATAGATGGTCAATGGGACCGGGTTCAAGAGGAAGACAGTATACTCATCGCACATCCCTCGTAGACGCCATCGATTTTACTAGTGAAAGCAGACAATGGAGCTGTATGACTCTGTGCCAATTACTGTACGAGACTTAATGGCGCTCTCAAAGTGCACTAATCTCCGTCAACCCTACGGAAACTCTTTTCATAAAGCTTAGTGAAAACGGATGTCATACTAAATTGAACGTGGCTGAACTTTGTCTTTAAATGACGGTTACATATCACTCCAAAATACCCCTCGTCATGATCATACACAGTTGATTTCTACATCAAAATCGGTTGTTTCTAGTGTGGCTGCAGTACTCAAAATCTTTTAACAGAAGCTAAACACATTAGTAACGAACGTTGCAGGTACTACTCTCATAGTTCGCGATCCGAGCAATCTGGCACAAACGTTCACTGTAGTTCTTGCTCGAATCGACATGTATGGGTACCGTTCGCACATAAATGCAATTACTTAGTTGTAAGCGCCAAGTACCCTGGATTCATTACCGATTGTTTGCTACTGAGTCCGGCAAACATGGAATCAATGCAACGGATACGTACTCCGTCAAAAGTTCCAACCATACGTTTATCCTTAGTGTTGACGAGTCATTGCAGTACGTTTATGTAAGGGTTTCACAGGAGCAGAGTGATTGTCAATCGCCTGCTTACAGCGAACAAACAGGGATTGTCTTCTGAACACCATCTTGCTTTACTCGAGCTAAATCGGCACTAAAGTTTTGTCGACCATTTTTACCAAAATGTTCTTCGAACGGTGCTTCGCCCTGTTGGTTATTGCATTCCGGTCTTCACGGCCACTTGTTGATAAAGACGACTGAAAAATCTCGTATTTGACTTTACGTTCAAATACTTATCAGCTCACAGTTTCAGTCAGGTAGACGCGCTGTCCCACTTGATCGGCTCTCAGGTATCACATTCTGAAGACTCATTCGTCGCGTCTTTAACCATTTAACAGGTGGTCATTTACGTGTCTTCTGATTAGTGATGATGGTCAATTTGTGGTCAACAAGACTCCGTCGAACGTTCCAATCTGTGACGACATTCATATATACAAAGTAACCGCAGTACAAACGACTTGGCGACCTTCGACAATACGTCTACTTTGGGAATCGCCGTCACTTGTTAACTATTGTGTTCTGTTTTTGAAAATCACATGACGGTCGAGCAGAAACATGGCGTGCACAGTCAGACTTTGTTAGACCTATCGACGGAAGACCGTGATTGATTGTTATCGACACACTTATGCTAACAGGGCCTACGACGGTCCTTCCAAAGTGATTAGTTAATCGCCGTTAATTAACGTAATCGTTCGCTTGGAAATCACGTTCTTGTGTTACGCCTTTTGCGCAACGTGGTGACCTCATAGCAGCTCCATTTTCTGTAGTTTCCAGTGTGCCATTCCCACGCCGTATTTCAGCTGCACCGCCTTGCCTACCTCTTGTAACGTGAATAAACATTCAGCTTCTGTTTGTTGGATTCGTGCAGTTTGGTCCTTCATTTCGTTTTTTAATTAATAATCACTGACTTTCGATTGAAACGGTATTTGCGATTCGTTCTTGCACTAACTTAACTTGCCGCCAAAAGCCTCCACCACATTTTGTTTTTTACTGTCTTGGTTGAAAGGGATTTGTATCAGCTCAACGCAACATAACCCATCAGTACCCATTGGAACACAAGAAAAATAATTCTGACTAGGTGACTGTCTCATGACCTAGCTAAGGCGCATGTGTTGCCTATTATCGGGAACCAGGTTGCCAGCTGTGATTACGCCACGTTGGCAGTTTTATCGTCCGTTGTTAGTGATAAGAAGTTCACTTGACCAGCAACCGACTTCCATGTTAACGTCCTTCCCTAATCGGTAACCTAGCAACACATCTAGTGACATTTGGTTAGTCGTTCCAGTTACATTCGGACCGGATCGGACCATAGCTTTAAGTTAGAAATGTGTGCACATGCGCCATACTGTTTGAGTTGTATGTGAGTCTGTGAATCCTTGGAAGTATAACTTATGGAACATCTTAATCAGTTATTCGACAACTGTTCACCTTTACATACTTGACAGTTTTTGCTTTTGTGGAAATTTACGTTATATGCAGTACACCTGACGTGTTTCCCGTCAAGTTTCTAGCGGTTAGTGTTCATACTCAACTGGCACATGTTTGATTTTGTGGTTCACAGAACTGACAGATGCTGACATCTTGGTTTAGTTGTCACGTGAGGTTGAGGGCGGTAACGTGTTCAAAGGTAGTCTTAAAAGTTGTGTGTAACTTATCATCTATAGCATATATCACAGTAACGGTTTTGTGTATATTGCAGTCTTATTTTGATTTATCAACCTGTGGTTTCAAGCCTGCGTGTTGTACCTGAAAAGTCTAACACACATTCCCCCATTAGTCTTCAAATGTATTGCCACTGTTTATTAAAGTAGACAGCTACTCGATGTTGGCCGATTTTGTTTACTTATCGTGCTGTCGTTTTGATGCCTTCGCTAATCTGTGTGATTTTGTTCACGTACGAATGAATCAGTGGCCATCCGAATTGTAAGCAATGACTGGAACTGTATGCACCCTGGATATATTCTATATTGTACTGTTTGGGTTATTAATCCATGACTATGAGTTCAAAAATCTACCCATTGAACCCGTTTGTCCAGTTGTACATCTTGGGTTGATTTTGCGATTTGACCTTTTCAGTAGGTGCAGTCTGGGCGCAGCGTTTATTAACAGTTGTGGGAATTCGACTGAATTTTCGGCCTTTAAAAAAGAGTGATGTAACTCTCCCTAGTCAATATATGTATATATATATATATTGCATATATATGTACATATAAATATATTGCACGTTTTAATTTCCTCTTGTGCATAGTTATCGACTGTAGCAAGATAATTTCCATACATATATACATACATACATACATACATACATACATACATACATACATACATACATATGTATATATACATATATATACATACATATATATATACATATATAAAATTTCCATCGCCCAGACAATTACCCGCGCTGTTTGCAAGGCGGTATATACGCTCTATCACTTTTAATCCTAAAATACTCAAATTGCTTCGTTTTTTGTCAAAAGTCAGAACGTGGCGCACAAGCTCGTTTTCACAATGGCTAGCCGAACTTTTGGAACCACGTCGCGACGGATTAGCTCTAAATAGCCTCAAGTATAAGTTTCGTTTCATTGAACCTGGAGAGGATCAGACTGTTTATAATAAAGATTATCATTAGACTTGTGCTTGCAGTTTACGAACATGTCACTCAGTGAGACAATTTATTTTACGCTTGATTAAATCTGCTCGAATGATATGAAATTTGGAATGCCGGATTAGCAACCCAAAGACCAGTTTGCACACATGACATCCAATTCCAGTTTGATGGAAAAAATTATCACCAAAAGGATGGAGTCACAGTAGGCTCACCACCAGGTCCGTTACTGGCTAAAATATTTACGGAGTGATTGAACAAACGAAGCTAAGAAGATTGATAAAATAGTTCATACAATACAAAAGTATATAGATGATATTTTCCGTATCTTCGAAGACAACATTGATACCGTCTCCCTGTTATCACTGGCTAACTCAGCTCACTGGAAGCTGAGGTTCACTATGGAAGTAGAACTGGACGGAAGATTGACTTTCCGTGATTTTGCACTATCGTAACGTCCAGATGGATTATTTCAACCAGGCATATGTTGGAAGAAGACATGGAATGGTCAGTTTATCCATTTCCACAGCTTTGTTACAATGAAGCAGCAACGGAACTTCATACGTTGTATAGCAAACCGAATTCACAAAATTTGTACTGATGACATGCTAAACAGAAAGCTCAAGCTCTTATGTCAAATGTTTTGTGCTAATGGATATCCAGGCACATTTCTAGCTCGGAATAGGTCACGAAGGAAACTACAAGACCGTGAATCATCTGTCGAGTGGAAGGTCATCTATATAAAGTTGCTTTACAAAAGCGAATTATCCAGTGCATCGCTGACTAGGAGGGTGGACACGGCCTTCAAGATAACGTTTCATACCATGAAACTAAAACTTCTGTTCACCTCTAAGCCAGTTGTACAACTTCACCTCAAAGACGCAGTGCCCAGTTCTGCTGCGGGTTACGTTGGCCGCACAACAAGGCGCTTGTTGGAGAGAATATGCAAACATCCTCCTGGTTAACGATCGGACAACAGGGGAATATTTTCAGCGCAATTTTGGCTCACTTAGTCGACTCGGGTCACAGCCTCAATGTGGATGTCACATTTAGGCCGATTTACCGCGTCACAGATGTTCACATCTGATGTGTCCAATCCAATGCAAGTGAGCCATGCAGTCGGCCCTGACTTCCAAGCGATCGATAGCACATGGGGGCAACGGCTGCCAGTGCCGTGTTTACTGAGAGTTTTCCGTAACGTAACTTGAAACGGTTGCTCTAATAAAGCTTACTTACTACTGGTAGTTTCCGTCGTTCTTGAATACAACCACATCACAAGTGTGAAACGTCGTATCCTGGCCGCTGGGGAGGCTTTCGGAATCCGGATGCAAAACCCTAATCTGTGCGCACAGGAGTCTTTTGATTAAGCATTTAAGTTACCATGACCTGCCGTCTTTAGAACAGTTGAAACGGTACCGCAGTAACCATGTCCGTAATCCCACAATGACACTAGATTCACACTGTAATAATTTTCACACAATCTTGACTTAACAACTACTTTCGTGTTCGCTGTGCAGTATTTGACCTGGAGGTGACACACTGAAAACGAGGTTGTTCGATACGTTTTGACTTTGGATGAAATCTCCGGATTTGTGTGAACAAATGCTCCGTTTTTCACTCGTTTGTACATGTTTGCGTCAACCAAAACCGAATGGCACCGAATTACTGTAGGTAAGCTAACACCTGAAGTTGGTGACGAGAAAGGTGTTTGCTTGAGCCCAAGTATCATTCCCATAACTGAACACATTTTAACTTCACACTAATTGTCCACTTGCTTGTGCGTGCGACAGAGTATGTCTGCGAGTGTTTGTTTACCTCAACACTCAGACACCTTAGTAAACTATTGTCGCTTTTGACAGATTCTCCTTCGACGGGCTACAGAAACTGGTTCTCATCAACTCTGTGAGAAAAGATGGGCAAATTGAACGTTTCAGAAAGCCGGAAATTACTCGTGATTGCCCATCTGTAAACAGTATGCTTACAGTATGGAAACATGGATACTTATCTTCGAAAACAAAACGGAAGTAGTGAATTTGAATAAATGTAGATAAGCCTCAAGGCGTATTACTCAAAGTTAACCATACTCAGCTTTTACTATTCAAACAGAGAAAGCAAATGTCGACGAACAGGGTGTAGCTGAACCACAGTATTATTATGAATCAGTGAATCAACTGTGGTAACGACAAAGGGGTATAAGTACGCTCCAAACATTTGCCAATTTCCTTAGATGAGTTGATAGAATCGTGTCAATAAATCGGATTATGGAAACATACTTTCCAACACCATTTGGAGTTCTAACTTTCACCCGCTTTGCTTACCGAAGATCCAACGCCAAATGGATGCAAAATTTTGTTTACAACCCAATGTACATCATATAATATGTTTCGGATGTTTATGTTTCCTGTGCGGGTAGCGGTGGAAAATTAAACGGATATGAGTTCGAAAGATGATGTCAAATATTGTGACGGTGAAACTGTCATTAAAAGTGAATGTTGTTGGATGGCTGTTATGAGATCTAATAGTTTTGTGAACGACTCCGTGTATTTTATCCCAGATAGTATTTGGACCTGCTACCAAGTGTAATGGAGCTTTAGTATAAACTGACAGAAATCAGAATTAGAAATTACAACAATCACTTTATGACTACACTTCTTCCAAAAGCTAATCTTCTACTTGAATTTCCTGTCTTGGTTTCTTTGTCACGTTTGGGCGAAGTATACATTTGTCTACCAACGGAGACCATGTTAGTTATTTCCCTGGAGCGGACCACGTTCGGATTAGTTTTCTATATTTATGTTTATCACTCCGTTCTACTGTTGTGACCGTAAAAGACGCTCGGCCAGAGAATTCGTTTATTGAGCAAACTCCTGCATAGTTCATGTCAAAAAGCAAACCATAAACACGTACACTCATCTGCACGTCAGACATACACTCACATACATCGGATGGTAGTACACTGTCATTCTCCTTGGCGAAACTTCTGCCATAGTGCGTATACACTATTCTGACAGTCTATTCTTGTTCATCGTCTTCCTGGCGTTCGGAGCTTGCTCTTTTGTTCCAAAATGCTGCCTGTGGGTAACATACTACTCATGAGTAGTATACTACTCACACCGAAACTGCCTGTCATACAACACTACTAATCTGCTAGTGCAGTTCACGTTCTGACACATTCAACATGTGCTTTTGAATTGCACTCATCAATGATTTAGTTAACGTAATACATTCTCTTGAAATGATTGATGAAAACAACAAGAAGACCAATGTTGTGGGACAGTAACATTTCGACTTATCGCGTCAGCCGCAAAGCAAAAACAATTTACGTATTGTTGTCATGCTCCTTTGATTTACATATTGTTTGTTTTTGATAAGTGGCTAACGATTTAAAGGAAACTGTTAACATCCTGCGACTTTTGTTTTCTTGCTGTTTTGATTCACTATTTCCTGCGTAATTCTTTCAATCCGTATTCCCCATTATCCGAACTTTCAGCTGATATTTTACAAATGAAGACATGGCTGATTAATATCAGTGATCTTTGATAACTCTTTTTAGAACTTACATCGTTCTGTTTACTTACTTTTGTGATATTCTCATCCATATGGTAAGATTTTCTTCGTAAACTCTCTAAGCTTGGGATGTTCATAAACTTCTAAAACCTACCACGCCATGTCTTTCTCATTTGAGTTCCGTCACATGAGCCAGCCAAAGTCGTATTTTCATAAAGCCCTGTTTCGGAACTTAGTTGACTATGATAGTATGATGAGGAATAACTCTACGCATATATTCCACTGATTGGCGACAGTAAATGAGTTTACAGCACACTTAAGAACTTTCACATTATCATCCGATGTGTTAAATTAACCCCGCCCGTTTATCTTTAGGACTGTCCACATACTCGTAAGGACTATATTGCCTTGAAATATAGAATTCCATAACTATATGACCGATACTTTTCGTCATTCTCTTTCTAAACACTCACTTCCTTTGTGCGCCTAAAGTCAGGATTGGTTGACTTGGGCTACACAATGTTTTGATCCTGTTAACCGTGCACGTTGACCCATCGCCTACAGTAGGCACTACTTTTCGATCAGTGGTGACATTTGTCCAGTCTCCTGATGCCTTCGTAGCTGATTGAAGATCTTTCATAACGTAGAAACTGTTCGGAACTAATTTGGGCTAACCATTCGTCATCTGTTACTACTTGACATATCTTATGTACATTTTTATTAACGTATCGGATAACTTCTGTCCATAAATAACAAGCGTCATATAGTTTGTGGAACCTCTGGCTCGAGTCATAACAATATCTTGTTAAACAGCGTTCATATTTTGTTTTCTTATCAACATGACTTTGTTAGTTAGAATACGGACCTTCTCTGACAGTGAAATACTAGAAACCGCACTCAGGCGTTGAGTTAACAACATGTGAGTATCCTGTCACCACATTTTTGTTTTCGAGTCACTAGCCCCTTTAAGATGATACTTTTTTGTAACACTTAGAGACCTTTTTTATTGCATTATAAAGTGAGTTATTTCATGGCTTTCGAATGTGCGTTGCCAACACTTACGTGCATGTGTGCTGTTGATGTAACCTGACGTATAGATTATATGTATTCATACATGTTTCTGCATTGCACATACGCTTGTGGTTCGTTGTAATTGATTAAGAAGCTGTAAATCATCGTATAAAGCTTTAAAGTTGGACTTTTTTTTCTTGACTTTGCGGTTGATTATCTGGATTTTTGTGGACAGGCGGTCTACAAGTCGACAGTATCTGTGTATCGTGTGTGTCGTGCTTCTTCCCGCTCCATCCCTACTCTGATATTTTATTCATCTTTGACCTTAACACAGCGATACTTCAGAGGGACAGAATTTTTTGAACTCTCGAGAAGGCTGTTCCCAATCTGCACAAACTGACGGTCACTCCACAAACAGACTTCATAAAACCCTGATTTCTCATGCCGCCCAACAAACGTTGAGTTCAGAATCTAAAAACAACTCTTCTCATGTGCGATTCTCTGCGAAAACGTCTTCGGAAGAAAATCAGCACAGTGGATGGTATCGCTTCAATGACACTAGCATTGAACCGATTGAACTGACCGATAGCTTTCTGGAACATGAATGTTTTGGAGGATCTTACATAGTCACGGGTTCAGACGGTAAGCTTTTTCTGTCACCAGTTTTGTCAACAATCGTCTAGATTGCATCCGGATTTGTGAACTTCTCATACTTTCTCAGTGAAACCTCGGTTCCTTTTCGGATGTATTTGTTCCATATGCCTATCTGTGTGTTATCAAAGTTTGTGATGTATAGATTCCACCTTTCCGAAGACAATTTTTTATTTCCCCTCGTTCTTTTGCGAGTACCTGTCAAATTAGGTGATTTATGGTATCTGGTTTTGAGGTGCATAAATGATGAACTACAACTGAAACTTTCTTCCAGGAAACAGTTTACTGTGCATGTGTTCATAAAACTAGTAGAAAGTTATCTTGACTGTTTTAAAAGTGTGATATGACAGGTATCCTCGAGGACGCCTCAACAATACTCCACTTGTACTTAGGAAACAAGTTTGTTCAAGTTTTCGTACGTCACCGAATTATTCTCTTTTACAGTTCAATCTAAATATCTTACGAACGGAACACGGATTGTCTCATCATCTCACATAGAAAGTGATGTCGTTTCCTGATTAATCCGGTTTTCTTTACATATGGTATAAAACCTTTGAAGTGATTTTAACGACTCAGTTTGCTTCGTTTTTAGTGTATGATGCAGCAAGTTTCTTAAAATGTCTTGTCCGACAAAACGAAAAAACGTTTGCTACATAATCATCTTGGTTACTATGCGGTTGAATTCTAAAACTTTTTCTTCGTTTGTTTTACTGTCCCCACCTATGTCTGATTTGTCAGGCCGGGCTGAACGACGCACACGATTCTGGAGTGCCTACCTCCTATTCTACGAACGAGTTAACCTGAACCATGAAGCACTTCGCCAGAGTTTGACCGTAGGCAAATCTGTTGTCGATTCTACAAGTGAAATGCATCATACAGCTTTCGATTCGGCTGTGGAAATGGGAGATAAGGCTGACGGTGAGTTGTTTGACTGGAACTTTCGTTGAGTTCATTGAGCTCAACTGCCCGAATTCCTACAATGGATGCACTGTTGCAAACGTGAATCGAATGACAATAGTCACGTTTTATGAGAAGCATTGCTTGACAGTTGTCTCTGTGTTAACGATTAGTCCCGATTATCAATATGAATAAAACAGTAAGAAGATGAAGATAAATTCATTCCGTGTGTCCTTTTTAATCGCAAACGTGTAAAAGTTAAAATTAAAATAAGCCCACAAAATTAACTTAAGACACATCTGTACTTACCCGTGGATTGTTAAGGCTACCCGATTAGGGAAATCAAGAGAGGCGAAACTTAGCGTCCTTTTGAGGACATAACGAAGACTTGTGACAAGTGATCAACAAGGCCCCAACTAGCTTGTTCAGTTTTATGTTACATGTCGTGATCTTCCAGAATGGTGTAACTGCTTAGTCTGTGTGTCTTACCTGAGCCGAAGGCCTAACGATCGACGGGGCCGAGTTTCGGTTGAATGGCGCACGCCTATTGTATGGTTGAATCACTGCTTGGCGTAGCCAATTCGACAAATGCTCCTTGGCCAGTTTCTTCAGCAGTCTGTCTGTCATCCCAGTGCCTGTCACCGCAGTTGCAGACGAACAACCAGTTTCAACACCGATATAGCACAACGGTTCTCTAGTTCGAACACTGTTTTACAGCACTTGGAGCAATAAAGAAAGAACTATGATCACTGAAACATGTGCTTTCGAATATTTATCTCGTCACGTTCATCTTACATTGCAGGCAATTACTCGTTTAAAACGAGGCCGAACTTACGGAACAGTGGAGTGTAGTTTTCATCAGGTTACTCTTAAAAAGCGGGAACCTAGTGTTAAGGTTAGAACGATGTCTAGAATTAGGTTTGCATTGGACGCATAGCGGTGCCTCGTTCTGTCTCATTGCGCGCATCAGAAGCATACCCCTGCTACCAATCAGGAGGCCCGATTCTGTTCTGCCGATCAATTATTGTATCTAATTGTTCACTTGCAGATCTGGTAAATCAGGTTGAGAAGACAGATAGGTGACTAAAGACACGAATCAAGTAACATCTACCAAGGTGGCTGCACCAGCCTTAATTTTCCCATGCCCGGTCAAGGGAGCCATGGGTAATTATTCATCTGTTTTCAATCGACCGTTCGTCTATTTTAATTTCAACCTTAACACGTTTACAATTGAAAAGAATATACGAAATTAATCTATGTCACAAACTTCGTGTTCTCTATGTGCCTGTCTATTAATTTATTATTACTTTTGATCCTGTTTAACCGGGTAACCGCTTAATATAACTATCTCTATCGTTACAACGACTTACAACGAAGTTTTTAGTAGCTAGTTTCTCATACTTCTGAAGAGTCATCTTCATCACTGACTCGTTTATACTCTTAAAGGTGTTTCTTGTCTTTTTTTTTCAGCTTGCTTTTTAAGTTTGTTTTATCACTATTTTCCTAATCATGTTTTCATACAATAATAGCATCTCCGAAACGACCTACCCTGAAGTTCAGTTTGAGTGGGTCTATGGATAACATGAATTACGGTCAAGCGGAACAGCATGGCACTTCGTCAGTTCTACGCAAGTATTCAGAAGGTATTCACGAGAACGTCTCAAATCTGCCCAGTGATCATCTACCGAGTAATCAAGAAACCCTCGCTATTGGATCGACCTGTCCGATGCCCAGACGTGTAGCGCATCAGATCTGGGCAGATAATTGGGCATTTTTACGTGATCGTAATATCTATTCACGTGACTACTTCGATTTCATTCGAGGATTATGTGAGGGCATTCTGGTGAGTGAAAACCTATTATCATTCATTAGAGAACTCGTGCGTTGTCGCGCCACTCATTTTCAATGTTCGATGACACTTGTTTGTTCATTACTCTCCAACAAACCATCCTCTAATTAGTGCATGATATCCACTCAAAACTGGTCTTGTTACTTGTCACAATGTTTCTCCTTAAAGGTGTACTCGTCGTCGCTCATCATTTTACGTTTTGTGAAACAGCATTTTATTTCAACTGACCAGCATGCTGACGTGGCTCCACTGTACGTATCTGTTGTCTCAAACTGAGCCATGCACCCTAATGGGTGCGATGAGCTGGTTCACTTATTGTCTTTGTTATTGACTACGGGCACACATCCTGCTGAGCAAAAAATGTAATTAGTACTTATTTGTTATGGTTCAAGTCGACAAGTCTTGACGCCGAGTCGTCGACTTATTTATTTTCCGGATTCAAGTGATAGATAACACGCTTTTTGATAGTGAAAATCGAGGAAGAGAAACTAATACTGGCGGAAAAGTCCGGCATATATAGCTGCAATTTACATCGTAGATCTTTATTAACCAAAACGCCTTTTGTACTAATCGGTTGAGGACAGTGCACTGTGACTGAACCGGTCATACTTACATTCAAAGATGAGGTAGACCAATATTGTTTCAAATGGCGCGAATACAGAGACGGTGATTTCGCTACCTTATCTTTATGTCCATGAAGGTCACGAAATTCCTGTAACAGAATCCTTGTTGAAATGGTTACTGGGGAAATGAAGCCCCTTTTAAATCAAATATCCTCAGCACAAGGATAGTACGGTGTTTATCCACTGCTCTACTGTAGTTTAAGAGTGCCTTCAGGCATAACATAATGATCTGTTCACTCAAACTTATTGTCCATCTGTAACCAACCGTGAAACTGATGGCTTAGTGAGCGGATCAACCTAATCGATGCTCCTGACATTGAATCACCGAACGTTCCGGACTGTTATTCCACCCTGCGCTGAAATTTCCTTAATGCAATATCAGACGTTAAGTGTTCGAATGTGTACTAGATGTATTTCGGATTTCATCGAGAAAGTATTTTTTCTAACACCGTAGGACGTAATAGGTTATTCTCCGTTCACTGTCTTTCCTCTCATCAGTCTCTTTTTAGTAGGGTGTTTCATCTTAGTTCCCTTTCATGCTACACGTTCACACAAAACACAGTTTCTTTCTCCGTGCAGGAAGATGTCGGCAGCTTGCGCCAAGAACCGCAGCGCGGAGTGTTAGGGACCCGTTTATTGGCCCACTTCTTTTTCACCACGTTCATTCGTCTTCATGCACGGTCAAAAGCTCTGATCGCTGGAAGTATTTCAGAAGGTCAAGTCCAGAGTCTACAGACGCTGAAGGAACTGTCAATTCAACAGAATTCGGAATGGCTCGGTTTGTTAGTCCGTCTGGCTAGCACCAGTCCAAAAGCTTGTCGTTGGTTAATGCACTATTTATCCACAAGTCCAGCACAACCCTGTCTGTAAGTCGGTTTGTTGTATGGAAAGATGTGTTTTGGTCGAGACTACAGTAATGTGTATGTTCCCAATTTCTCGTGCAAATTGATATCGAAAAAATGCAGTCGTTTATGTACAATATTTAATTTTATTTGAAATAGTTGCTGCTCAATGTTTTTGCCATGTACGTTTTTGTTGGTATGGCCCTTGTGCTTGAGCAATAAGCGGTTTACACGAATGAATCTTAGAGTATTTCGTAGATCGACTTGTATTCAGTCGGTGTTTACTGAAAGTTTGTTAGAATGGGTTGAAATTGGGCTACCTTTTAAAATGAGGACTGTGGTTTCTATACCATACGTGATCTGAGTTAAATGTGTGATTTCGTATTCAGTATTAACGAATTTTTTCGTGAAAAAATATTTAGTAAGGTTTTAACCTTCTGTTATATACCTATGAGTATATTCTGAATTACGTATGAGTTTTGCTGTGCTATTAGATTTTTCTCTACGTTTTCGGTTTTAGTGTGTACCTGCTTCTAGCTCCCAAACCAACAACGCGACAACAACTGGCGAACATGTTGCTCACCGTGTTACGTGCCTTTTATTGGTTCAAAGAAACTAATATTGTGAGTTTCTAAGTTGTACTACTATTCTCATTGGAACATACTGTCCAGTCACGTTCTGTATGGTACTAGCATATCAACATTGTTTACTACCTAATCATTGAATCGGTCAACAGTAACCGTGTTGCTATTGACTTTTTTATTATCCGACTTAATTAACAAGTCTACTCGCGCTGGTTTAGTTTCTATGGTCATTCATCTTAGTAAGTTGAAGAAGTAACTTATGCTGATGATACTTCTTTTCTATGGATTGTCGGGTTAACGATTGCGCCCCTCACACTAACACATACGGATCTACTGCTTTGCACATGTGTGATGAGACGAGTTCTGTCATATTTCGTGCCTCTTTGTGTTGATAAATACTGAAGGTTTGCTGCACTTGTCAGACCGTTGTGTATTCTTATCAAGTTTATGTGAGACTTGTTTAATCCAGTCGTACAGGTACTAGTTACACAGGCGTGCATTAGAACTTTCAACACATCATATGCGAAAACCTGTATCATAAAAGATCTTGACTATTGGGGCTTTCATTAATCGAAAGTTGATTTTTTTTAAACTCATTTTTGGCCAAAGAATGGAACACTGAAAAAGATTTTTGTAATTTTAGTGCCTTGCGTCTAATTTTAGATGTTCTCATTAGGCTAACAGTGCACAACATCCTAGACGCTAGTTGGGGCACGTTTTCTCACACATTGCGTTTATACAATATTCTTGGAAAACCTTCAGAAGAAACATGCAGAGGCGAAGTCGTTCAATGACAAAACTGAATTTCCTCTTCTATTTTTTCTTTGGTTAATGTATTTGAAATCTTCAAATTTTTACGGAAGAATTTGATACGCGTAGACCGACACAGTTAACTCACTTAGTCAGTTTCTGTTTTGATGTGAACAATGGAAAGGTCAGATTCGTCTACGTTTCGCTTCTGCTTTGTAGAACTCTCATTGTGCTACTCCTTCTAATAATTCATGTTATGATTGTTCTCAACGATCCTTGACGAATGACATGCCGTTTCTAATATTCCTCCTATGTTTGCTCAATCTCTTCATTATATTAAGTTGTCATCTTTTATAACGTCATCCAATTCTACTCTTTTCTGCTCAATTTCCAGCTGGATGGCGCTCTCACAGGATTGATAAATCATCTGTTAAGTTTCATTGACTCTGGACTTGCTGCTGAATATGCTACCGAAGCTGGCACTCTGTTTGCTATGTTACGAGGATACGCGGAAATGTGTCCTCATGCCAGCTTGCATTTGGTTAATCTGAAAACCATCACTCGGCTGTTAACATACTTTATGGAAGGAGACCGAAAATCTTTCAAACATTTAGAGAATGCTCACTCAAATAGCCCCATTGTAATACACCAACCTACTTGGGTAAGATACCGTCATATGCTATTTAGCACAACAATTTAAACGCTGGTGAAATGTTGGGGTATTTTATTACTTTTCTATCAGCTGTTTTTCCAATTCATTTTCGTTAATACAATTTGAACTAAACTCAAAATTGATCACATTTTTTACATTACCGTAGACCTTTAGTCAACCCTTTTCAAAAGGAAACACTGGATTCGAGTTTCACTATTGTTAAAAATAGTCAGTAATGTATAACCTTGTCATACTCGGAAATTTAACTCCAGTCACTGCGTCATTGATTTCACGTTGGACACGACCGATTTATCTTATCGGATCGTTCATCCATTTTAGTTTGTGAAGGATGCTCAGACTCACCGAATAACTCAAGCAGACACACTAACTCTCCCGTTATCTTCAATGATTCACTGACTTTCACAGGCCATTTACACTTCATTACTCTGCTGCTACCACACGTATTCTGAAGGCCGTCTGTTAGCTGTTTTTACATTGCGTTCGGACTTGCCTGTGGAAGGGTAATTCCTCTTTCCCTCTCTCTCTCGGTGCCAGTTGGACGAGATATAAATTACTGCTGACCCGTTTGAAAAATAAACTGCTGACATTTTATATGATACCGCCCTTCACGTCAGTGGTTTGTGCTTATCGATTTCTTAGACGGCTAACCGATAGGCCAATCCTTACACCTACACAGGACCACACCTACACATTCAAGGAAAGTACTGTTTTTTCTCACCGTCATTTCTGTCGGCCAGGTCCAATTTCATGCACTTGCTCCATCACGTCCCTGTACGTTTAGATACCTGTACTATATTTAACCTTGCGTTTTGGTTCACATTTCGTCACCAACAGATTTGTGTTTGTGGTCTCGTTCGGATCCTGATTTTGTAACTTATTCACCTGTTTATCTTAGTATATGAAACAGCACACCTCAGTCATTATAGCAAATGTGTTGGGAATATTTGCATTTAGACACGAGTTCTTACCGAAGTCTTACCAATCGGTTTACTCTGTAAAATCCATATATTTGCTCACATTTCGGTAACAACATTTTGTATGCCGTTTTTCCGATATAAACTTCACATATCTATTCCCCAACTCTTTATACAGTGTTTACTTACCATGTTACTTACATAGGTCATGAATATTTGTTGTGAAAAGTCCCACCATCGATATGCATCTCCGCGAAACAACTGCATGCTCGTCTGCATAGCATTAAATTACGAAGTGTTCCCTTTAATATTCTTTCAACCAAGATCACTATCCGGTACCATACTAGTAATGTTCGGAAAATCGTTTATTGGTTTCAGACTAATCAACAAGTTACTGATTTCTGTGATTTCAACTTGGAGAGAAGTCCTAGTCGAGGTGGTCATCGATTGGAGGTAACAGGCAGTAACTGTGTCTCCTATCGAGACGATCCGGCAACCTGAACATTACTTACAAGCGAAAGTGGTTGAGCGTTCACATGCGATGATAATTCGGTCGTGCCTAATGTGAGATTAATGGCGCAGTGGTAAACACGGTTGCCTGCTCATGACAGCGTGACCGGAATCTTATCCTCGGCAGTGGCGTTGATATGCACTACCGGCGAGCTCTAATGAGAGCGAAACTCGAGTCTGGCGCTTCTGTTGTTCGAAAGGGTCCGACTGGAAAGTCTATGGGAATGCGAGACCTGCGATCATGTGTTGGTGATGTTCATTCTATATGATAATCGAAAAACTAAGGAACTGACAAGGTGAAATACCTACAGTCCGTCCGTGTGACAAAACTAGTTTACCTCCCTAAACACGACGCCTGAACTACACTATAAGAACAATGGTTAAATGCTACAGATGGGTCTCATCCAGGAAAGTACATACGGCAGCTCGCCAATGCAATTCCAGTGGCCTCAAAGAGGGATAGTCAGTCAAACGAGTTTACCTACACCTCCACCATAACAAGAGATACAACGTTGAATGTGTTTTAAAAAATAACTGATCTTGCAAATGAATTGAAATTCAAGATGTCAGAATGTGCTATCCGTAATCTTTGAAAGGCCTGTTTCTGCAGACGGCTAACAGCAAATGAGAACGACTTTATCTAGTTGAAACAAAATTTGCGGACTGGGTTGTAAGGCAACAACCATTTCTTGGACAATCAAAACACGTGCGCCAGTGCACTTTTGTATTGAACCAGAGCGAGACTACTAAGGATATGTATCGACTAGGTATTTAACTAGTGGATACGTTGCTTACACGAGGAAGACAGGTCTTCACGCAAGACAATGTTGCACAGAATTCAGATTCAGTCACGTCCGTACTACAGTCTGATGGTGTCCCCAAAAGGTTATTGGAAGAGCATAATAGATCAAAACCACTATCCACCTGGATGGTCAGTGTGAAGAAAGGCCAGATTTACATTAAACTACCTATTAAGGTTGATTACAGTGTGCGTCAGATAGCAAAAAGTCTGATAAATTCGATCACTCAAACATTTATCATAGCTGAACTTCGTGTGCTCGTTGAGACCCAGCAACTACTTATGCCTTCAGTCAAGGAACAGCTGCCTGATGGTGTCATTTCACCCTGTGTATCTTTCCTCACCTACTTGTGTGATGTAATAGGGTATGTGCAAAATAATGACATCTATCAATCTTCGTGTATTAACGGTTTTTTTTAAAAAAAAAAACAAGAACGGTTGAAGGGATACACGTTTATGAGTCATTCAACCCACCTATATATATATATCGGTTAGTTTAAGAGGTGGAGTACCTGCCCAATTGTCCGATGTTGTGTTGGAGAACTAACTCAGGCGTAAGAATGTTGGATGGAGAACCACCGATAAGGCTGTTCTGACCACTTCTACTAAGTACATTCATCTAATTTTCAGAACACTGGTGTGCTTCTTATACGCTGTGCTTGGAAAATTTATCCAATGATCTGGACTTTATGTAGATTATGAAGTCACTCGCCGGATCCGTAAAACATAGACATCCAGAATGCAGTAACTTTTCTACATTCCATACCAGGAAAACAGTGGTTGCCTCCGATATTACCCATTGAGTTCGAGTGTTCGTCAGCAAGATGAAGCTATTAGTTATTGTAAAACCTTGGATTCTTCACTGAATAATCTTTACACTAAAGTGATGATCTTCGACACTTCATCCACGCAATTGTTATTTCATTGATTTTTTTTCTAGCTATCTACCCACCGTTTGATTGACCCCTTTCCGATTATTTAGCTATGAATTCAGTTGGTCTGTTTTGTTTGTTTTATTTTTGTATTCTGAAGGCCTTTTTTCATTACAGGCAGACAAACTGCGGACCTGGACTCCAGCGCAATTACGAGAGATGGGCAACCTCTACTATCTCCTTGTGTTTCTGATCTCACACACTTGTTTAGATGAATATCGCACCGTTGGTGAGTTAACGTATGATTTCTTCATATTAGGTTTTGTGTACTAGCTTATAACGTGGCATCCATGGGTAAATGTTTTCTCACTTGGGACTCACCGCATTCATTCAGCTCCTACTGGTGCATAAAGATGAGCAGTGCTCTAAAACACGTAATTAAATTAGTTTAATGATACTACTGATAAGCATGGTTAATTGCGTGACAGTTTTTAGATCTTTCAAACAGTAATTATCGTGAAGATGATCTTTCGGTCCTTTGAAACTCAAGACGATTTACATAATTCTTTGTGAGTTGGTTTCTCTTCATCAATTTGATTCCTTCTGGAGTGATTGATTACAGTCCCGTTAATATGTATGAAAACATAACTCCGCCATTAGACAGTACACCGTTCTATGTTCACTAGCATACCTGTATGTCGTATGGCTGAAAACCTTTGTAATAACTTGACTGATTGGAAAATTACATAGCTTGTTTCAATTCTTTGTATTAGTGCCGATAGACTTTATTGTTCACCAACTAGGAATCTTGCCGATAAAACACTAGCCCGTTCATGATGCGATTGAGATTGTTCATCTGATCTGAAAGCTTGGAAATATCTGCTACATCTTTAGGACTGAATTCTAATATATCCTAAAGTCTACGAAACATGTTAGCAGTAGAGGAAGAAGCATTTAAATGCCAAGTTTTAAATCGTCAACGTAATTTTACTGTGGTGTTCAACAGCTTGACAACTGTCTCCATGGCTGGTAGAAAACATGTTTAATTGTGGATGTTTACATTATTTAGCGCATGCACAGTTTATCAGTTCGTCATGTGGTGTTGCGTGATTGGTCATGTCAAAGTTGATAACAGAACGGTTTACTTAACTTGTGGTGATTAACGTCCACACTTAGGGAGTGTCTCATTTGATGTATGGATTACACTCACAGCCATACCCCCAACTCTGATCTGAGAATCTTGATAAGAACATGTTCTGATCTCAGTCTGTTCATTTATGTACAGAAGTAAAAATTTAGGTAATATGCTTTATCTGTGCCGATTTCAAGATGATCAGCTTTTGTCAAACGATTGGATTATGCAAGTCTTTTTAAAGTCCCATATTAGACATGAAGCCGGAGCTTATAAAGCCTGAAAAAGACTACGGTTGTAAATTCCTCAAAGCCGACTGATCATTTCAGTTGCTATTCAATTTTTCCCTAAACGTTCTTGCCACTTTGAGATGAAGTTTTGATTGTCGAGTTTCGTGGTTGGACTATAAGACTATGTCAAGCTTCTGCGGTTAACTAAATAACCTTCGAGAACAGAGCACCGGCTCACCTCTCATGGATCATGCTTCTATACGCGTTCGTCTTCGTGCATTTACGTGACAAGCTCAACTGTTCCAGATCACTTGGGCCTGTGCGATTTTACAACAGTTGTCCAAAACTTAGGTTTCTGAGGGAGAAAACAATTATTCATTCTTAGATCAGTATAATGCAACAAGAAATTCGAGGTTACTTAAGCTTGAGAACTGAAACACGGGCTTCGCAGGTCTCAAGATCAATACTCTTTATAATTATGAATATCAATTTTCACTTTCAGTCATACGGTGATAGTTAAAAAGTTGAACTGTCGGACAGTATAGCGATTTGCTGAATATGGCACTTATAAAACAACACCTCCGTTTTACGGGATAAAAAGAAATTTTTTGAAATTACTCGCGAATTTTGCGACTGGGATATGTTTGTAGAAATATGGTCACGTTTCGTTAAACACCACCGAATTTTGCCATTCTTGATCCTTCCATATCATTCGAGAGCGATATTTATTTCACCAACTTATCTGTCACTGTGCATACCATGACATAGAACCTTCGAAAGGTGTTTACGGTGCAGCCTCCTATGAATAGTGTGCACTACTTTGCCTGTCAGTTTTTTCTAAAACTAGTTATTCTTCTGTGATTCATTTACTATTGAACGACGATTTAACAACATTGAATAATAGTTCGTGGTTCCACTTGTTTCAGTTTAATCTGTAAACATCTGTTCTGTCTCAGTGTCCCTTGTTGGAACACATCGTTCTGAAGTGAATGTTCAGTAATCCAACTAGCAGTGCTCGTGAAATGTTAACATCAACCTAGCTCATCTATCTGGTCATCTAGCTCTGACTGAATTTGTGGGCAGTTCAACCACTTTAGCTTATTGTGTGCTTGTGACTCATGTCGTGAGTCTTCCCGCTCGAATGTTTTCAGTTATTGCGTCCGTTATCTCTCTGAATTTCACTTAGCCCGTCATAATAAATATAGTGAAAAAAACATTAGAAATTGTCATCTATTATCCGATTTTTAATCGTTAAAGATCAACTGGGCAGTGGGAAAGGAATTTGTGTGAACAACGTGGATTTAGTGCACGATCATCTATACACTTGGAGCAGTTGGGAGTATTACGATGGTTTGTAGTTGAAATGTGATATTACTGGTAGTTTTTCAAGATTTGTTTTGTTTGGGTTACAACTCAGCATTTTTTTAAGACCGCCATAGTTACATTATATTTTTTACTTGTTTAACTGTTTCCTTTTATTCTTTCTCCGATGATCAGATCCAAGTCAGCTACACAAAACATCTAGTTCATCTAGCGTAATTTCTAGTTACCCAACACGACAAAATTGTTTTGCACAGATGATGTTGCGACCACAAAAAGAAACTGTGGCTTGGCTTGGTCTTCTCCCACTTTCACGGAAAAATGAAACAGTTGACGAAGCCACTGCCAAAATGAGCTCTACACACTCGACGTGCCAGTCTTCGGAGGTCAAAAATGTTTTCACTGTAACGAATGATACTTACTTAGTTGGCTTATATAGATTGTGTGAAATACTTTTACGAGCGTATTTGGAAAATCCGGCAACACCGAATTTAGCCTCTTCGCTTGGCCTTACTGAGGGTCTTGCGAACAAATATACCGGTTTCGCAGCTTCCGGACATGGTTTGCCCACGAATAATTCAACCACCTGTATAACTGGAGCAGGTTCGGCTGGATGTGTTTCCGGAGCGGCATTGGGAACTGCTGTCACAACCACATCGAGCCAAGGCGTTGCAAAGACTGGCGATGAAAGCTTACCTCTCCGTCATTTGATTTGTCAGGCAATGCTTCACATTGCTTATTGTTCTTGGGAAGCTTCGTTCTGCTTCATCATTTTGGTGAGTTCCAACAATCCCCAGTTATTCGCATGAAGTTGTCAAGTGTGTAACTAGTGTAGCTTGCGACATGACAGATTGATTGACCAAATATGTCTGAATTAAAATTGTAGTGAGCTGGTCCAGAAACTTAACAGTTTTACACCTACCCCAGCCTCTCAGGATGATTATCTCCTTAGTACAAGCTCTGACTATAAAATTACAACGAAAGTAATAAATCCTTTGTCGTAAACCCAAGATCCGTGGTTTGGAGGTTTTTTCCTGGTCTCCGTACATAAGGAGCTTGCACATGGACGAGGTCCGTCATGGTTTTCACTCCGGATCATAATCTCCAAGGGTGCGACCTCGCAGATCTAGTAGGTTTGGTTTTGATAACTGGGATAATCGTGCCATAACTCCGGTCTGGCGCCCACTACTTTTCAGCCACTCTCATCCAGTCTGATGTACGAACACAGTAGTGCCGCTTTGTCTCCTCTTAGCAAACGCAAAACTATAGCGGGCGATATATACGCTGCCAGCCCAACCTTCGGAATGGAGGCGAAGAACGCCGTCGCATGGAGCATAATTCGTTACGAACGCACACATGGATGGTCATTGTTGGGTATTATGCTAGGAATACACGTTTATATTTTTTGTACATCAGGTCAAGGACACAACATTGTGATGATCTGTGTCCACAACAACTAGTAACTGGTTTTGCCCATTACGTGAATGTTCCAACATACTATGGTCGCATTGACAAAGTGACCTGTGTCCACAAGTTGCAAAATCAACAAAGTTGTTTGATAGTTCTTTTTGAATAAGTCCAAAATTGTTATGTAAGGTGTATGCTCGAGAAACATTTCGTTCATTCTCTACAGTTACATACATGAAGTGATAATGGAATGGGTATAGGAATGAGTGCGTATAGGCAAAACAGTAGAATCTGTCTATCCAGCAACGATGACATGTTCGAATAATTGATCTTTTTATCAATGTATGAAGAGTTGACATGAACACTTAACTAGGGTTAAATGAACATGTTAAAAAGGTGTGGAAAACAAAAACGGAAGAACGTAGGGAGGATATGTTAAGGTGAAGTATATCATTAATCATAAGTCTGTGTATAAATGGGTCACCTAGGTAGTGTTAAGTTCACTACCATCTGCTCTTGGACACAAAAAGTGTTTTTTGGGATGTACGGTTGGCACCTCAGAAAAGCTGAATCGCGTTTGTTCATAATCTCACAAACAACACAGAAAGCTTTCGTGGGACCTAATGTATAGCAGGGTTCGAGCAAGTGTTTTGTTATGGAACTTTCAACTGTCCCGGTTTTGGCATTCAGGAGCCATTTTGAGAGTGCAGTGTCGCCACACTACTGCAATCCGCGTGTACTGGTAAATTTATAAATAAAGCTTTATTTAGTGAGTGTTAGTGTTGGATCTTTTTTCGGAGTTATAGGCATGGGCGATGGTGAGTGCAGTACAATGAGCTTAGCTGACGTATACGTGCGGCTCAACACTGACTTCAGTCTTTGTCCTATCCAGGTTGCCACTCCATCACCCTTGAAAGATAACAATCGGTATGCCGACCTCCGAGATACTGTTGTGATGGCTGATCGAGAGTCGATTGATCTTGAATGTTTTTTTGAGGAAGCATACAGAGTTACCAGTTTGAATGAGAATCGGTCTGATAAAATTGAGTTCCCCAGGTATACTTTCATCTGAACAGATCTTGTCATCTCTGTGGCAGAATGCTCGCTTGTGTGTAATTGGTGTAAAACTTTTGAAATGTAACAGTGTTCGGGAATCCAATTTCTCGTTCAGAATCGTCTCCTTCCTCTAGAAACGGTGACACCCAATCCGAATGAACGGAATTGTCGAGAACAGTCGAGAGGTAATCTTCGCTATTTTTTTTACCTGTTCGACGTTTATTCCGCTACGCTCATTGGTGACCTAATGGCCTTAGCTATTATTTTTGGTAACTGTCCTTCGATCTCCTGATTTGAGAAAGTTTGTAGGTCGCTATACACCATATAAATACCTTGTGATTTTCTCTTTAACGCACACGTTGTTGGGGAAGAATAAAGTTGCCTTTTGCACTCGTCTTTTGTCTTGTCTTAACGGGGATGGTCGTGTTAGTCTTGAGACCAAGACTTTCCGTGTTAATTATTACGAGTAGGAGAATTCAGTTTCTCTCAACCGCATTACTATACCTTGGATGAACCAGCGTATTCTTTCGAAAGTTTACAACAAATAGTTGACCAGCTCACGTTTTTTTCTATGGGCACTTCCACGAAGAGTCCTGTTGGTAGGCCAGACGTTGTACATTTCCTCGTTCCGCATTAATTCTATCGCAAACAAAACCGAGTTTGAATACCTAGTTGATGAATTCAAACAGTTAGCACCAATGTTGCGAGAAGTGCGTAGTTGGTTCAAAACGAAATCGATTGACCTGGCTTACAACTATCAAACAGCATCCATCAGACAGAGTTGTTTAGTGACAAAAGAACATAAAATTACTACTAAAGAGATCCGAATGTCTTATTTCTTTCTGCGAGTAAACTATCAGGTGTGGTCTTCTTAAACAGAACAAATTATGTGGCTAAGATAGCTTCTATTTTGTTTGACAGTAGTAAATTCCGTCTGGATCAGAATCAGAAGAAAGCAGTTCAGTCAACAGAAAGAAACACAGTAAATTGTCTGCAAGTTCTAAAAACTGGTGGCTTGATTGATCGACAGATTTACCCAAACCCAGCACCCAGAGGGACACGGCTACCATGTAGGTATGGAATTTCCAAGATACATAAATCCGGAATTCATCTTCGATCAATTTTATTGGTGAGGAACTCACCTTATCTTGAGCCTTTCAGAACCTAGTTGTGTACTTAGAGCCTGAAAGATACTTTGAGTTTGTTTAAGATATACGCGAACTAAATGTTACAAAGAACAAGTCGGCATCATTCGATGTACAACCTTTGTTTCCTGACGTATCCCTATCTGAGACAATTGACACCATTTATAACTAGGTGATGGAACACCACATTAAACGTAGTCTGCTTGTCTTTCTTCTGTGCAAACTTCATAAAATATGCAGTGAAAACACTCAACTTTTATTCAGTGGACAATTCTGTCGTCAAGTGGACGGTGCAGCCATGGCTAGTTCACTCGGGCCTGCGCTGGCCGATTAACCTGCCCATATCGATTCTTCATACATTGATAAAAAAAATTCAGTTATTCGAACATGTCATCGTTGCTAGATAGACAGATTCTACTGTTTTGCCTATACGCACTCATTCCTATACCCATTCCATTATCACTTCATGTATGTAACTGAAGAGAACGAACGAAATGTTTCTCGAGCATACACCTTACATAACAATTTTGGACTTATTCAAAAAGAACTATCAAACAACTTTGTTGATTTTGCAACTTGTGGACACAGGTCACTTTGAAACATTGAGTCTCTTTTAGTAATTTGAATAGAATAGTCAGAAGATACAAATTTCGATAGGAATTCATTTCGCACACTCTCATCAATCGTAAACGTGTCATTGGCATGAAAACGAAGCCAACAAAACTTAAATGAAACGATTAATACTACATATCAGGCTGGATTGTGATTGATACTCACGGCTAAACCCAGGGTTAAAAAGTGGTTGACAGTCGGTTGTTTTTGTGCGCATAGGACCGGCTGATCAACGATGCTTCAATAACCATGAGAATTTGTGTGCTGTGAACATTCATCAAGACGTTAAACGAAGATGCGATGCTGACCTATAGTCGATAAGTGCCTTGCAGTGAATGAAGCGGTGTTTCGTCCTTGCTGAATGTCACTCATTGATGGGTAAGTCAGTGCAACTGTCAACTTATTTGGGATTTACTCCTTGGCCCTGGCTTCAAGCATTCTTTCTGTTCTACCAACGTATATGTTTCCGCAACTGCGGGAAAACTGATACATACGATGGCTGGTAGAAAACAGAGGATTTGCTTTTTGGCCCGTGGTAGAGGCAACCTAGTCGTTTGTAAGAGCAAGACAAGCTTTGCCGCTTTGTACACATGTTTTAACGCGACAATGATAATCTTTTCAAAGGTGTTCATCAGACTATCATCTTTGAAAGGGAGTTTGATGTACTTTAGGGGCCACCACAGTGGCATTTTTCACAGGAGTAAATTTGCTCCATTTCCGAATGAACTGTTCTGGAAAATTTTTTAACACGAATCGTTCCTTACAGCACTGTTTGTTCGGCTTTTTATCTATCCTGAGAGCATATTCTTGAGGCCCTTCAAAATATTGCACGTACTAGTGACCCTTTGTATGCGACCGAAGCAAAACTCATGAAGTTCATGAAGTGTCCCGTCAGTGTTGGTTTACGGTACACAGGAACGACTTCTAACCAGGATGTCCAAGAAGGGCAAACTGTTCTAACCTTCGTACTCCACTGTGACCGAGAGATTTGGGTGGACTGAGTTGGAAGCTTGAAGCGTTCTTTCTACTTGTTTATTGTCTTGTCCAATCGAGAACATGTCGTCGACATATCGTTTGTAGAGTTTCATGTCACTTCGTCAATACGATCAGGGCGTGCTGGAACATTCACACAATGGACAAAACCAGTTACTAATTGTTGTGGACCCACGTCAACACAATGTTGTATCCTTGATGTGATGAACAAAATTGTAACCAATGTATGTAATTGAATAGAACGAACCAAATGTGATTTGTGTATACATCCTAACAATTTTGCCCCTATTCAAATTCATAATGCGACAAAACTTTTAAATTGGCATTCCGTTGTTCAGTGCGTAAACAGTGCTGGTTGTTAACTCCGTCTTTGTTCAACCTGAACTAGAGGTTGACGTGCTTGTCTCTCTCATGGCATTGTAAGTGATTGTACATATCCAGCATTGATATTTTTAGTTGGTCTATTTGTGGATACACTTTATGCGTGAACAAACAGGCAGGTTCTGTTCAGATAGCGATTTTGTCAAACCGATTTAACGTCTTGCCACATTTACAAATACCGTTACTTATTGGTCAAGAGTTTTGTAGATTCAACTGCTCTTCAAAACTTTCTTCTGGAAAGAGGTGTCTGAAAAAACTGAGAGTATACTCAAGTCGTTGTATTCGCAGACGTGGAGACGCGTTGTGCTGCAAATGTTCCAACGTCTCTTGCAGGTAGAATGCGTAGATTGTCGATATGCGTATGAGCTTAGGTTTTCCTCAAGATTGTGATTTCACTGAACCCTTAATATTCTTCTTGTCCGTGGTCTGTGTAGTCTGTGTTTGACTGTGAGACCAGTCCAGATTGCCTGTCGCCAATTATTGGTAACTCCGAAATCGTACTCATTTTTCTGTGAACATCACTGGAGTATTAATGAAGTTCGTTGGTGCGTAGTGAAACAAATATTCGTAATCATTTTAGTTGCTTCATCTTCGAATTTACAGGAATTCTTCGAAGGATCATTTTGATCGACTCTGTATCCTTCGTGTTGATTCTACGCTATGAACTCTCAGATGGTCTAGTAGCTAGCATCCACTTATCGAAATGTCGGTTGGTTCGCATGGGTGCCGTCAGAGTGAGAGGGAAATCTACTCCCTCCGGAGCATTAGACTGAGGTCGTAACAAGGAATATCCAATGGGCTCCTCAGTTGAAAGCTGTGTAGTTCACATGTCAGATGAACCAAAAAGTCCTTACCGACTACGATATAGAACAAGACTTTTGTGGTCAATGCTAACGTGGCTCAACCATCATAACCGGCCCAGTCAGTTTTCCTTATCGTCGTTGGATTCTGATGACCTATACACAATCGTGGGCTGTATGGATTCCGCATATGATCGGAGAAACGACATGTCGCACGTATATTGACTAAGTAACAAAACCCCGGTGTCCTTATGACCAACAGGTGACATACGACCCACCATCACCTGTACGATGAACGTTGTTACAGACCGAGAATTACTAGTGACGGATGGATTGTAAACAGTAGGAGACACACATGAGTCGGTAAGTTTGCAGAATAGATGTTGATGACTTCATTATGAATGACTATCTCTCAAAACCCAGTAGGTTTGTAGAATTCTGGTCAACCTTGTCAATGATGATACTGCCAAATGTTCAACGCTGTAAGTATATATGAACCTCTGCGGAGCTGTGCATGACCATTCTTTTTACAGGACGTTTGCGGTAAGAAACAGTGTTGTATTAACCAGTTGATAATTGCCTCTGTTTTCCCCATGTTTCAATCAACCAGACTACGGCATCCAAGCCTTTTGGAAGATGTAGGCAAACCCCCCACTTAAAATCTGTAATGGGAACTCCTTCAGTCAGTTACCTCCAAATATGTTCTTTGAAGTTCTTTGTAAGATCGTTTGCATAACCTGATCGCTGTGTGTCTGAACGCCGAAGCCCACATACGGGCAGCCAGGTGTTTTAATCTGCACACGTTTTCAAGTAGTAAACTGCTGAAGACATTATTTTAAAGTCAGAAAGTACCCGGCGCAGGACAAGGTTCTTCAAAAACTTTGCCTGCGACTGAAGAATATCATGCCTTTGGAACCATATCGAAAGCCTTCTCCGAACCATAAACGTAACGGATATGGGAAAAAATATTGTGCGTCGTGCTGATGTTCATTATTAAATAATTCCTTGGTTAAGCCACAACGAGTTAAAAACCAAAAGAGTTATCGGTTTCGCAACGTTTCGACCCTCTCGGAGAGCCTTCTCATTCGGATTGTGCATCATGGTGCCGACGTTCCGTTGGAATGTTGTTCCGGTATACTCGTGATTGCCTCGCCTACAACGGATAGTGCTCACCAAATAAGAGGATATTTCGCATTGAGGTTATGCAACTCGCACATGTCACCGTGGAGTTATTGATCAGTACGGCGTAAGCTTGTCCATAGCCTTGTTGAAGTCTGAGGAATCTAATGTCCCGGACCTCGGCAAATCTTCTCTAGATGTTTTATTCCGTAGCATTTGACTTTTTAGATACTGATATCGTTACTTATTTATATAGTTAGAAGAGTAGACGAAGATCGCGTTCAGAAGTGTATTACACAAAATGTGACGACAGTTTTCTTACACTTATTCCCTTTGTTCGCTTACTTATCCGTTAACTCAAAGCATCCGTGCCCGACTTCAATAAGACAGTTCAGTTCGACTCACTTCATACTCACTTAATTAATTAACGTAGCGTTTTGCATTTGCCATGGTGTACACTTCGTCTAGTTCAGAGTGGATTGAAAGAAGCAAGCAGGCAAGCGGTCACTGTATGATATGTGTGCGTCGAGATATTTTAATTCTCCACTTGTAACGTGGTAGTTGGCATCAGTGCAACAGCCAGTTGATAGAAGAAGGGGTCGATTGATATAAAATTGAAAAGGGATCAAACGGTTATACAGTGAGTACCCATTAATGTGTCCTTGTTGTTGTTGCTGATGATGATGGTGCTGCCGGTGTTGTTGACGGTGGCGGTGTTGATGTTCTTTTTGCTTATCCTGATCATGGAAACTTAGTATGAGGCTACCGTCAAGAGCTCCACTGAGTACTATTGTGGTGGATTATCAGACCGGAAGTGCGAGTATTCCAACACTCCGCGGAATACCTCAACGTGGAGATGCACGTCCAAAAGTCCACAGCTAGCGGATAAGGGACAGCATGGGCGACCGGATGAGTCATCGCTCAACCGGATCGGACCAACGGACGAGACATGGCAGACAAAGTGGGGTGAACTACCATATCGGGGGCGCGATTACCTCAACACTTTAAAGAATATCCCGTAGAATACAGCCAAAGCCCACGAGCGACCGGACGAGCTGTCGCTTAACTAGATCGGACCAACGTACAAGGAATGGCGCGCGGAGAACCCCTTGACAGAAGGTGCCGGTCACATACACAGACCGGGCAGAAGTGCACACGGAGTGTGAGCGGAAACTGGGAGGAGGGGTGTTGTGTACCGGATTTCCGATTCATAAACGCAAGAACGCGCATGGCGTGGCAATCGGCGAGTTAGACAAAAAAGATTGCTATATTGAACGCCTTTTCGCTACACTATTATTGGCCGTGTTTGACAACGTCACCGACCAAAGCCGTTATTGGTAATCTGCACCCCAACTAGAAACTTCCAACGTGTATAATCGTTGACGTCAGAGAACACCGTGAGAAACAAACCTGAACACAGATCATCTACTGACTACCAGATTGTTGGTTCTAGTACGACAAATCACTTGCGACCATAGTAAATCATGAAGTAGTGATACCTAGTAGTACACATAGTGTGATCACGCTAACTAGGCCTGTGATCCAGGACAAGGACGCACATTGATCGGCTTCATCTGCCTCATTCCGACGGCACACTTACCAGCTTGTTGACTGATGATGTGATGTTCTCTCTGCACTGACACTTCATAAATACGAGTGACCGAAGCTAAGGACATTTAGTTCATTCTGTCTGCGGAGTTGCCAGATTTAAAAGCTGTGTGAAAACGTTCTATACGACTGAGCTAATGCTATTTCCTTGAGATTTGACTTACTAATGTGTTACTCACTCCCTGACTGAATTTATCAATGTAGTCGTCATACTCGAAGATGTTGCAAACACATTTCTTTCGGTGATTAATTCTTTAATTTTCATATCTACAGTGCTCTCTGAAACGAACTTCCTAATAACCTGTCTTGTGTTTCAATAGGGGAGGACTTTCAGTGTTCAGATGTTCCTCAAACTGTGTTCTTTCTGTGGTAGAACGTGATGGATACTACCACTATTGTGACTGAATAGAGTAATTATTCGGAGACAATACTTCCTTTTTCCCCAGGAATTCAATGGGGTCCTACGTTAACTGATCGTTCAGATGAATGCTATTCTTCCTGATATCTTTTGCTGCTAAGTTGTCTTTCGTCTATTTGTGAGAGAACGCAGTCCACATTGCAGCCACTGCTCACGGCTTGTATCAAAACATCAATCAAGATACACTCTGGTTAACTACTCATAGCAAAATCCTTAACAGGTAGTTTTCGTTCCCATACCTAATGCAGTGAAGACAACCGTTCTAACACGTTGGACAGAATTACAAGGTTTGGTTGATCTTCGAAACGTCACGCCTTCTGTTGTACACATAGTCGGCCTGTCCTTACTGTGATATGAAGTTCTGGAAAACCTGCTCTCTATTGATTTGGTCATGTGTTAATTTTCGTTTGTAAAGGGCTTTGTTTTTACCGCACAAATATCATTAACTGCAGTTTAAATTTTTTGTGATGGTGCATTGCAATGACGGATACACCAACAAAATCACATTGCTCATTTGTGTCTTCTGATGAGCACTTACTCTGACGTGGTTTTAGTCGCTGACTCGCTGACCTTCCTTCTCCTGTGCTCTGTTGCAATCCATCATCCTCCCTCCGGCCTAAAAGTATCTTATCCTATCGAGTCTACTTAACCGATCCGTGCCTACGGATTAGAAATTGATCGACAAGTTGTCCGACTGTTAGCTTATTCGCCCGTACTGAGCAATCACGGACGTGTCAGAATGAAGACAGTATGCTAACGACAAGTCGTTTTCTGTGCGCCATTGATTGTAACCGTTCTAATGGACGCGGCACAATATCTAATATGTTTAATTCTGAAAAACTTTCAATACAACTTCAACGTTTATTCAACTCACTGGCTCGCTTTTTTACGCTTTTCTACCTGGTGCATTTAACTTGTGTTGCGTTTCGTCGACATATAGTTTGCTAACGTATTAACTACATTTGAACGAGTATAGTAACTTTGGCCTACAGGCTACTTTCAAGAATGAATCAGAATCCGTTTGGGGTTGTCGATGTTCAAGCATATTTTGTGGTTCATTCATTGTAACCCTATAGCATAAGCTTAGTGGCCGTAGTTAAATTTGGGAAACAATACTGGGGGGCTAATTGTCAGTTCAATAGTTTCATCCCCTGCATCCTCTCTACTAACTGTGCGTGTGTGTACCATCGTGACATTGACATATAGCATCAACCTTTTTTCCCGCGCGTTTATTGGTATACATGACGTAATCTCTTTTTCTTTAACTTCAGTATACTAATCAGTTTCATAGGTTTGTCCTAAGGTTTGAATATTGAATAGTACTGTTTTAAGCTACTTGTTCACATTGGTTTTCTTCCATACACAGTTACTTTCCCGAGTGAGCACACGGCCGCAAAGTGAACTTAGGTATTTGTTTGATCTAATGAGTGAACTACTCCGTATGGTGGATCCCCTACAAACAGCTCGAATAGCTGCCGTTGTTGACGGCCTCAGAAACCGCTCAACAGTGAATACTGCAAGTCCAGTCACATTGAATTGGTGCCCCAGACCAAACGCAGACCCCAAGCTCTGGGCATGGGATGCAACGGAAATTGAACACGATGTTCCATTACAAACGAAATCGAGTTCGAATCATTCGATTGGTTATACTGGAATGGCTGATGACAAGTCAAGTGTAATATTGTCAGAAGAAGAGTCCAATCTTTGGCCGCCTATGCCGAAAGGGTTATTGGGTAAATCTATTTCCTGACTGTTTTCCAATGTTATCTACTAACAACCGCAATCACGTTTGTCGAATTCATTTTTCCTCGCCAAAACTGCGTGCATAGCTTCAATATGGACTACATCTTAGCTTCAAAACCTCATCACATAATCAGTGGATCTGGATACCGTGGTTGTTGTTGTTTGTTTTGTTGAAAAATCTCAGTTTTGTAAATGCATTTTTCAACTTTTTGGTAGTTGAGTGGACAGAATACACAAATGACGGTACGATCTCATTTCACACGCTCTTTTTCCATTCGCTATTGCACGACTAGAACGAAAACAAAAACAACGATTCTCAAATGAGCATTGATCACAGCTGAACTCAGAACAAGTAATCATCCAATTTCCTTTCTGAGCATCTAGTTCCGGTTGTTGATAGGGGCGCACAATAAATCGGAACTTATTAATAAACAGTGTTGAACTTCTTTCACAACTGATTACAGCTTTCGCATTCCTATTGACATTCAGCCAAAATAGCTTATCAAGCTTGACTATATACGATGCCACATGGACATTGAAATCGTGATCGCGGTGCCAAAGTACATTAGTAACACCGAGGCATCAAAGTGTAGTTCTGATAAAGCAAATAGAAAGAGGGATAGAATATAGCTTACTGCTAAAGGTCCGAAGACTCAAAACCACTGCTGATTTATCTGTTCTGCACTCAACCAAAAGGTGGGAACGGCGGTTTCCAACTGTCAGCTCTGCAACATTACACGGATGCAGAGATAATTAACATCGGTCGATCGACGCTGATCAGACATGAAAAGTAGATCTCTCGCCGTTTGTTCGCCTGAGTTAACTTTGTCCGTTAGTGACGACTTTCCAAGTTGTCGATTGTAATTCTAGCCGGCATGTCTGTCGACTAACTGGAAATCTCTAGTCTACTGGTAAGCAAATTATCACTTCCATCAATACGCATTTACCTTGTAGAAGTCAGTTTTTGGTTTTGTCTGCAGTAATACGAAGTTGGTCACCTTAAATGAAGATCCGGTTACCGTGCATACCACTCAGCCAGTGTGCTTGTATAAGTGTTCCCCCATGGGATTGCCTTCAATCGGTTAAGTAGGCTGAGGCGCGTAATCAACACTGCGATGACTTGAACACCTATACGAAATTGCTCCAGTTTACCGTCTCCAGCCCGCTTTGTTCTGTCCGGTATTCTTGGCCGGGCAGTTTCATGGCTAACTGTTCTTGCAAGAGACACCAGTATCTCGAACCGTTGGCGATAACTCAGGAAAGTGTAACGCACTTCCCGTTGTCGGCCAGTTAATAACCCAGCGTCATGCCAGCAGTAAGTCGACTATCCTAGAATTTTCACACACTCATTCAACTTACAGAGTGGAGGTTAGGACTCATTAGTCTGCCTTGTACATTTCGACTGATTGTCAACTTTCTTCGTCTTTGTTAGTCTGTCTGCAAAACCCGGTTGAACTGTGTGGAATCGGGCGGACTACTGATGGTCGTGTGCGAGGCAGAATGAAAACTCATGACTGGCCGAATGCCCCATATTCGTCAGAGGTTATCTTTGTTACCTAACCAGTAACGCACGCCAGCACTAATTTTCTCCATTCAGCTGGCACACGGATGGAAAGGCGTAGGAAATCTAAGCGAGAACACCGCTTGATTGAAACATAACGGGCAGTCAGCACTGCAGATGTTGCTCACTCCTCGCTTTGCAGCCAGCTATTCCAGTACAGCCTGTTGGACATGATTCGCTCTATGTTGTATCTAACCTGTTGAAAGTCTTAACATTTCTGTACGGTTTGTAGTAGGATAACAACCTATCAGGTGAAATACATCAAGTTCCCAAAGTCATTCACAAGCATCCGTGACCACAGTGAACGCATTGCGTGGTTGACTGTCTGTGAACTTCGTATCAGCTGGAAAACTGATGTTGTAAGCCACTATTTTGCCTTGGGGACCAAGCCCGGTTTGGAAAATTGGCATTGGTGTGACGGTTATCACTCACTAGCACCGATGGTATTTTAAGTGTTCAAGGTATATCTATAAACTGCTCTGTGTAACATTGAAATTGGCCCTAACTGACCACAGTTAGTGTAGCTCGTATCCCTCGTCGGTGAATCCTTTTCATATTCTTCTTCCTTTACTTCCCATCCGTGTCTATCAAGAGGACACAACATCCATCTTCACACCGTTGATCATGGAAATTTTGGAACTCAAATATCTCGTTCGACCCGTTCAAAGTATACCAGTAACTCACACTTTAGCTTTCATTCAACGCGATGTATGCACAAACAGCCGACCATCGAAACAATGATCCTGTCCATGTCTTATCTATATCTGCGTTTGGTTGACCTCACAGACTACAGACAGTGAGTTTTGATCCAACTAATCAAACTATCAAACTGAGGCTCATAAAGGCTTAACACTGAGACAACCAGATCATTTTGACGGCTGTTTGGCGGCTGTTGCTCTGACTAGGCACAAACTACATAGATTATTGTTTCCCATAGCGTAAATAGTCGCTTCTACCTCCTAGTTTTCTGATCTGATTTCAATGTGGTATGAGCTTTGGTACAAGCCTCAGCAGACACCTGACAATATATCATATCAGTTATATCTCACGATTAAATCGCACTACTACCTCGTTCGCTTTCCACAGTGAAAGAACAAATACTATTATAAAACTGTGATGCCCATTCCTTAAAAGTATTTCTGCGAAAACTGTTTAAATACGAAACGTGAAATAACCATTCCGGTTGGCTATAATGCTTTCACAATAGGTGTTGACCTAACATGGATATCATGGATTCTAGAAACGGGATATGCGTCGTCATTTGGTCGGCGCAAAGTTCCAAGGCGGTACTGTTGGCTGCTAAAACGTGGATAGAGAGATTCGTGACGAAACACCATTTTGCATCTGCACTGTTCAAGCCATATCAGTTAGACGAAAAGTAACCAATTTGGAAAGCGCTGAGCGTTCCTACAGAGGCCCTTGTTCACTCCGATAAATTATTCGCCTCATCCTGACAAAAGACAGAGTGAACAATGCCGTGCCCTGCTAAAGACTACTATCTTTTATCAGTGTGAAAGAATGTATTGCAACCAAACTTTTCAAGGGAATCACGTTTTTCCATTCAGTGATACTTTTCAATGAGGTCTGATAAGGTACTCCACTGTACCCGCACCAATTCTACCTCCCACTGATCATCAGTAATTGATGGTGAAACCCCACCGACTCACCTCGTGTTTTGTCTTTTCGGTTATAGAACTGACCATCACTGAGTCCTGTCAGGATTCGCGGAGGGCGTATCAGTGTATGAAATTCGTGGTTAACCTGTCATCTGAGAATACTGCTGTCATGTCCTATCTATCCAGATTCCCTGAACGTTGGGAACCTGCGGTTAAGTGGTTGGAGAACTTGATGGACTATTCGGACGATGATGGAGGAAGTGCACTTATCAACACACCAACCCATACGGTGCCTCAATCAGATGATGTCGACAACCGCATCAGCGTTGACCAGAGTTGCACTGGTGGGCTTTATATGGTCATAACGCCAGGTATTTACACCTCCTTCCCCTCACTGTTATTTCGGTGTTTATCCGAGTTGAACATGTTTGTGCTGTTGTTGAAGCTACTGTTTGCTTTGTGGATAGAGGAGAAGTTCGATTTGGACGAACCAATAATTGTCTGGACGCAGACGCTCGATTGATCACTGCCTAACGCTTATGATTTCGTGTAAGCTACGAAAGTGGTCATAAGATTTTCAAAAACTTGCAAGCGATGCCTACTGACTTTCCTTAGCGAGCTTTTATTACCTGTTTTCACCAGTTTGTTCCAGCGTTTTTTATAGAGTTCGCCAGCTACTGTCAATCTCGCTAAGTTATACCGGATGTGTTAAACACCTTGTGGGCATTTGAAATACATGGCCTAGCGATCGCACGGGATGTGTTGCAATATTTCATCGTCCGATTGCGTACTAATTTTTTTAAAATTCGTGCTAGCGTTGCGCATTCATATATGCGTTGTCAGTGCACTTGATGTTAGACACAATAGTGGTTAAACAGGACACGATTATTTACATCTTCGTCACGAACAAGCCAGGTGTCTGAACCACGGTGTACAGTTGAGTTGCAACTAGACGTTGTATGTCCTGTTTTGATGGACAGTGTCAGTGATAAAACATGGCTGTTACGTCATCAGAGCTTTCGAATGTGATAACCTGTTATTCGTGAAATGAGATGTACGTTCTTTAGGAATTTGGACCTTATCCACGTCTCATTTGTTTTGTACTTTCAGACAGTAATTAGATGCATGTATATCTGAGGCATAAAAGCTAACCAGGATTTTGCATGGCCCAAAAAATGGTAACCATAGAAGCTGTTCGTAACAAGCCGAGGTTTTATACAATTTCAGACCTTTGATTATTTATTCAAAAAATGTTCCGCAGGAGTGATATCCCAGTCTTTTCTTTAATTGTGGTTTATGTAAGGCCGTTTACTATTGTCTTTAAACATTATCTGCCGAATGTAACGCTGTTCCATGGAACCATACAAACAGTTGCCCGTGATGTAGTTCTCCTCCATCCATAGAGGCAGCCATTTTGACCGAGGTGGTGTATCCGCAAATTCTCACCACTCTACCTTAATCGTATACTACTGATTCGCACCTTTGGGCTTCTTAGTGCAGAAGTTCTCCGAGGCGTTGAGAATGCATCGCTTGAGAAACAGAACGTTTGGATGTAAATCACGCAAAATCGTGTCAAAGGCGAGCTGATCGTAGTGGTCAGGTGCAGATGCAAATTATCTCGATCGGAGGTGTGTGGCTACCTGTTTGTGTCTCAGGGATAAATCCGAACATAAAACTGCCTCATATGTGTAGCTCTTAAGATAACACACTGCAACTGTTGAGCAAGAACGAAGGGGTAAATGAGGAGGGATTACCAGTAATTAGGACGACCGATACTGTAATCAGTTAAAACAGAGGACAACTTCAACCAAAATCCACCACAAACAACCCATTTATAAGCAACATATTGAGAATGAGAGCAAGCAAGTCATTTTGCACCCATTGACATAAACTCTAACAGAACCTAATCTACTTTACAAAGATACCTAGAAGTGTCATCCAATTAATCCAGCATGATAACTGCCAGCTGGGAAGTTATGTCTGTTCTCTCTGGCATCTAACTTCTGCAGTGATTTACGTCACCTCACCGTAGCTAATGTAAACAACAAAAATTCGGCAAACAATTTTATAGATTTCTGTCTACTAAACATGGACAAATCAGTTTTCTATTTTTAGTTTATGTGCATCTGATCATCAGGCTATTGAACCGACGATTCATTCATCCCATTATCACCGTCGTTGTGTTTGGTTCATCCTCAGCTGTCATGTATTCTATTTGATAGATTTTTCACCTTTACCTCGAATTGTCACCCTGAGAAGCAGAGATGTTTACTCTAATGTCATGATAAATGTAAGAATGCACATCTTTTTTAGACAGCTCACCCTCACTGAAACGGATGCCTGGAGGAAAAGACAGGAGCACCAGTCTTGTCTGCTTCCGTATGTATAGGCAGATTTTATGGGTTGTGTAGAAGAAAATATTGTTTCCCTACAACCTGACGAACGCTGTTGCGTTCAGTCAGCTTTTAAAAACATTTCAAAAGCCGCGTGAAACAGTTATTGCTTGGCACTTTTTTCCAACGGTAACTTTTCAATGAATTTGTGCTATATTTCATTTTTGAATCGTATCAGATCACAGATTCTCTTAAAATTCTGCTTTTGTAATCAAGATCATAACCGAGACCTTGGAAGACAGGCCATTTACTTTTCCGATAGCTGAAACGTTACGGTAAAGCATCAGTTTGAAAAAGTGATCTGACGGGCATCTGTCTTCATAGCACACCTGGAAACCGCCTGGCCGTTGTTCACCTGGCAAAAGTGAACTCATCCAAAGATACCTCCTGTGTGCGCGTCTGCTTGCATAACTGCATTGACGTGCATGTTTCTCTGAGGGTTTGAGGTGTTTAGCAAAATGGGAAGTCATTTTCTTCTGCATTTGCCTCTGCGACGCTCAAGACTTAGTGAACTGCTCTCTCTCATCTGTTTATGACCTTATTTCGTAACTTCTTCTCACTCCTATTCTGAGTGTTCACCTTCCTGAGGATATTCGCTCCCACAATCTATGTTGCATCATCTGCTGTAAATTTGCTCACCAACTGAGAAATGAATTAACACTATATGTTAAATACTTTACATATAATTCATAAAAGGTTCTCTGCTGCGTTGTCCATGTTCATCGGCTGTTTCGGTTATCAGCAGTTTCGATTTCTCATTTGTTGAACACCATCTCTGGTTTTCTGATTGTTTATTAAAAACTTCTAAAGATCAATGTGTATTGATCTCTAAAGAGACAAGTAATGGTAACCTACGTTTTGAAGGTCAGTTTACTCGATTGTCAGCATTGCGGTCCTTTGTAATGTAAATTATGCAAATGGAGAAATATGATGGTCTAGCACTCACTTACTCGCCATTACAGGCGGAAATGACATTCCATCCACGGCAATACATCCCGTTGAATATATCTGCGAACCGTAACTTTCCTAGTTGATTGTTTTGTCTACATAACACTATACTTTAGCCAATAATATCTTATTCTTATTAATAAGTAATGTATTAAGGTGGCACATATAAAATGTTCTAACCAAATTAAACTCACTTACGTAGTAAGTCATGTGCGAAACAAACTTTTTCTCAATATTTCTATGTTCTGTTTAAGCATCACCAACATCGCAACCCGACCATACTTCAAGAACGCCTGATTTAGGAGACTTTTCGAATGAATCGGACGAGAAAAACACAGGATTCCAACGCACTATGTCTGCCCAGGTAACGTTCGGTTTTCTTTCCGGTGAATTGGAACTGTTTATTCCTAACTTCACTCTACTGGATAATTTGCTGAGTTTACGCGAGCATGATTATTTCCTCGTAAATTAGACTCTTCACGAAGAGTTCCATATAACCGGTACCGTAGAATGATGCTTTGTGTAGTAGGGTAATTGGTTATTTTGGAACATGTTTTTTTAGATGATATTTTCAATATTTTCATTGTAAATCCTCTTTCTCAAAGCGATTGCTCTAATTTACTCAAATTTTTTGTGTGGACCTTGAAGCTAAATGTTAGAAGATTTCTAAACTCTTTTTTGTGTACTGCGGTTGTTTGGGACATTCAACGTAGTATTTTGGATCCGGTTTACAATCGTTCGCCTTCTTTAATACGTAACGTCATATCTGAATTTTACGCACATTAGAGTTTATAACCGGTTTATAGCCTATGGGTTTATCACGACTGTGTCACTATATTATGATAACATCACATCGGGCCTAATGGGATCATCCCATCTAGGCAAAAGAGGGCTAAATACCAATCCTATTCATTTCAATGGGTAATTCATTCCTTTTTGGCTTCATGAACTTTTAAGTAAATGTTCCTTTTTGTATCTCACGTGTACAACATTTGGATGGACAAATGTTTATTGTATTTAAAGTTTGTGACAAACCCCAGTAAATGTTACTGTTTCAGTACTGAACAGTTTCAACTTGCAGTTCTATTCATCTCTTGTGTAATGAAGGCGGATGGAGAAGACAATGAAAATTGGAGACCACTTACATTTGTCCATAGCGTTCACATTCAGATGGACTTTTCAGCTGGATTCTTTCTAGAAGAAGCATATTGCTCAAACTTTGATTCCGTTAGGGCTCGTAAACAGTTTATATGATTACCACGGCAAGGGTTTGCAGTCCAGTCCCCTTTCTCGTGGTTATTTTGCCACTGACTGCAAATTAGACAACAAAAAATGGTCTCATCTAAGTGTTCAACCGCATTCGTTTGTGGGTACTGCTGAGATATCCCGATCGACCGGAGAGGAAACTCGGTCACTATCCCATTAATTGTGTCTAATGACCCCACGATTGGGAATTGTTCATTTTGAATCATAAAGCCAATTGGACCCGTTTGGTGATGTTCAAATCAGTGGTAAGCAGTAGAGGATTTAGTTAACGCAATTTTAAATTCACTTACATCTGACCACAGATTTAACAACCATTGCGTTAAATCACCTATGTGATTTTACTCTAATGAGGAATCCGAATCGGATGGAGTTAACGGGATAGTTACAGCGTCTGCTGTCAAGATGATTGGGTGATTTGAACACTGCTCACAAGCAAATGTGGACGGTTGTTTAAATACAATGATTCGGTCGTGCCCAGTGTGGGGTTAATGACCGAATGATCAATTAACTTGTCTCTACTGAACATGGACCGCGGCCCAGATCCTGGTAGTGGCGTGAATACTTGTTATCGCCGAACTCTACCAAGAACGAAACTCTTTTCTAGTGCATCTTTTCAAGATGGATCGACTGAAAATCTGTTTGAGAAACCTGCGATCAACCGTGTATGGTTTTCAACTTTTATCAGCCAAATGCTACTTACTAGTACGATAAAGTGCTTGTTATTACGGAGTTGTTTCTTCAGCGATGTCTTCTCATAAGTTGAGCGTCATCTTCACTTCCTCACAGCTTCCGCACTTAGACGAACATTCAGTGTGGTCTACTGCGAAGCATTTATTGGATCTAATTCTTTATTAATACCGGGCCTAGAACTCCTGTTCGTAGGCTCGTGAGGTGAGCATGAGCTGCCTCATTTACTCGACATGGCCAAACCACGAACTAACAGTGATTAACCATAGTCATGTATAACTATGCTGACAAAATTAGATACACCCCAACAGCGGCAAAACTCGATTGTACCTTTTTTAAAACTCACTCACCTGGAACATCTATTTGATTTGTGGAAGATGTGATCAAATTTAGATGGTATTCATCATTTAGAACTAAAAATCTCTGATTAATCATATATGCCGCAGATTTTATCGCCCAGTTTTTATACTTGCCAATGACGAGAGTTTTAACGTTAACTCATGTGATGAATTTGGCTCTATCTGTTTACGGTAGATGCATGTACCTTTCTACCCTGGCGAGGTGGTCGGGCTTGGGTACTGTTTTGATCCGGCAGGCTATGCTGACTATGTCTCCGGTCCTTCCAGGTACAGGCTTGTCAGACAGGCCAATGGGAAGCAGTCAGACGAAAAGCAGTTACACTCATAGGATCGTATGTCGCACTGCTGACCGCATAGGAGTGCTTAGGTAGTGAGGCACGATCACATGGGCATACAGCAGAACTGTTTTTATACTTGCGGCACTGCTGTCTTCCGTATCAGAAAGAAGGGGGTTAGAAAAGGTACCCTCAAACAAAGAGCACTCCGATCGTCCAACGGTTGCCTGTGACCGCCGGCCTATTATCCAATACGGTTGAAAAATATTTATCTTTCGAAAGCCTGATGTAGCTTCGAGTACATCCATTGAGTGCAGCAGTG
>LUCH01000418.1:168467-215478 GCA_013368495.1 Paragonimus heterotremus
CCTGACAACTCTGTTTCATATACATTGTTATGTAATTAGCCTGATGATGAATAACCGAAAACGAGCTTGTTCGCTACACTGTTGTTTTATGAGGACTACCCCGGGAATTTTTAACCAAATAAAATTCCTGTTGGCTTATGACTGTAATCTTTCACTGACGTACCCAATTTGACAGGTTGCTAACGGTAAGTTAGTGCGATCCAGTCGGAATAGTTATAGTTTACATTACAGTACAGTTTGAGCCTTATCGAACTTCGAACTGATTCGTCTTAATTTATTCACTTTCCTGTTGTGAAACTAGATGGGTTCGTGAGGTAGACATTAAGGAATGGCAAATGAGTTTTCACTCCGATAGGAATTTCCAGATCACATTTTTACTTTTCACCACCCCTTAGAACAACGTTGAACACAGGCATCAGTCGGAGTAGGTTTTGACTACACTAGTGTGTCAAACACACCAGGTTGATGTGTCCTTTTAGGGTCGCCTGAAAATGAAGTTTGCTGTTTAAGTTTATCATAATTTTCAACACGATTTTAATGCATAAACCCAGTTTAGGGTACTCAGTGAACCGTCAAACATTTTATTCCGAAATCCAAGTCAGCAGACGAAAACTGTTACGTGCCTCCAGTTTCGGCACTCAATCATAACCATACACCCCTTGGTTTTTAACAGAGCAGACGAACCACACTGAAGTAGAACAACCACAAGAACTAGGACAGTGTTTCGAGATCTCACGAATCAATGTCAACCTCGTTGGTGTATGTACAATTCGACCAGTTTATGATTTAACACCTATGTCCACAAACAATCACATGTGGTTGATAGATAAATTTGTTGATTGTCTTGATTCTTATATTTATACCCCTACTCAGTGTAGATAGTTCTTGACTAGAGAGTACATTTGGTCCGTTAATTAGTTGTGGTTCATAACTATGCAGTTATTATCAAAACCCGATGGTGGTCATGGGGCGAGTATTATGGTTACAATTAATCACGTTGAAACGTTGAACATTGTGTTTACAGACCATCCACAGTTTAAACCAGACACCACTGCAGACATCAGTCATTTGATGAGTAAACTGATTTGCCCTGAACCACACTCACTCGTGATACATGGAGTTACTGACAAATAACGGTGCAAACGCTCAAAATTCTGGTTTTAGAACACTTCAGTAGTAGTGCTTGTATAAAATTCACAAATCTAACCCCGCGATTAGGACTTCCTAGACAGGTCGAAATCTCCGATCTCATTAAACCTGCTAATCGCGGGGTGATCGATTGGAGTTAACAGACAGTAACTGTGTCTCCATTTCGAGACGATCGGGCAACCTGATCATTACGCACAAGCGAAAGTGGTTGAGCGTTCACATATGATAATTCGGTCGTGCCTAACGTGAGGTCAATGGCGCAGTGGTAAACACGGTTGCCTGCTCATGAACAGCATGTCCGTGGTTCAAGTCCCGGCTGCAGTGGCTATGATATGCACTACTGGCGAGCTCTAATCAGAGCGAAACTCGAGTCTAGTGCTTCTGCTGTTCGAAAGAGGCCGACTGGAAAGTCTATGGGAATGCGACAGCTGTGATCAATTGTGAGTGATGTTCAATTTGAAATTAACCGAATCCCCGACTACTCATCAGAAATCTAGTATTCATTAAGGCCAGATTCAATTGAAGTGCACCTATCCTCACTACAAATTAGTTAACTGGTTAAGCGGTACACTGAATACGACGGCTGTAAGAACAATCAAATACTTTCTGAAGTATTGCCGGACTGCGATAAGGTGGTCTGATCAACAGATGCAAATTATTTCGTGGCCATATAGTCAGTTGATTTTATGTAAGATTTTAGTTCACTTCAAAACATACCCATAAAGATGGATTACTAAAGGCATTCAGTTTTTCTGACCACTCATAGCTCAAGGCTCTATTTTCAAGGCACAGCCTACCGATAAACTAACGTTGTTGCGACGGGCAGTTCGTTAGAACCTGTTTTGGCTGACATTTACATGACAATGATGAACAAAAATGTGCGTTTCGTAAATACCACCATTTTTTCACAATAGATACCTTGATTATATTTGATCGACCGTCTCCAAACTAGATCAGGTCAATCAGAATATAAGAGTTTTCAACGGGACACAAAAACCAGGGTGTTATCTGCGAGATCTAACGAAGCAATTCAATGGTATACTTCGATCTACCACATAAGCGTCTCTCAGATGGTTTACTTAATCGTTCATTCTATCACATACCAGCAAGCATCCAGACAACACATACTTTACACGTTTTCAGTCGAAAATTCACTAGAAAATCGGTTTGTTTTTCTGAGCCATATACGAGTGGCGAACCAAACTTTCTGATAGAAACACTACCCGAGGATGGTTACCCTTCGAACTTCATTCACTATCATGTCAAAATACTTCCATCAGCGGACATTCCTAACGCATCCGAAAAGTATGTATGTGTCAAGCTGTCGTAATAAGTTACTTCAAGCAAAACTGCCGGAAATTTATCGTCTTAACCAAACAGTCGAACTTCGCTGCTTCACTGCGACTGCTGTCTTCCACACAATCAATACCCTGGTGCTTACAAAGAGGCAATTTTCAACAGTCCCCATTGTTTTTATCATTTCAATTGTAACCGTGGTGCCTGCGGCCTGAGAAAAACTGATGGAAATGTAATCATTCATATGGGGGAACATACTCCCAAGTGGTTAACTTAGCAGATGTCACAGCAGCAAACAGAGACTGCCCCACCACGGGTTGTCCGTATAATTAGTGTACTATCAATAGATCGAAAGCGGATTTGGTTTGAAGTAGTCTGATTGTTTCACAGTTCTGTTACGTAACCAAAGTTCACAACTGTCTAATTTAAGCTGAATCCCTGTTGTTCACGCATCTGGCAGTGAGGTTATACGTTAAATGCAATAAACAGCAACGTTGAAGTTACATTAGTTCCAGCTGGTTTAAATTACTCTATCTACTATTTTAATTTTGTTCGTCGTCGTAACTGTATATGATCTGTTCACAATGTTACACACTGTGGTTGAGGTAAGTGAGAGGAATGCCATCATTTCACAGATTTCATCTTCCGAATTTTAAGTACGAATGGTTTAAGAAAAGTTAGCCCCTCAATGTGTTTAAAAGCAGTGTCCAATTTTGCCTGCATTTCCTGTCATTATTCATCATAGGCGAAATAGTGGAGGGCTGTTTGATGTAACCATGAGGATCCGTACATCGGTGTTTTTTTTCCGGGCAAAAAAGTGGCTAGCCTGGACGATGCTGACGACAACTACCGTTGTTTACCCATTTCCATGAGACAGCTTTTAGTAGATTTTATTCCCGGTACTCTTTACCATCTTCAGGGTAGCTACACATTTTACTAACTGCGACACATTAATCCTCAACAAAAGACATGCCGCCCCAGAGGTTACCGACCAATTTGCGTAATTGGGAAATAGTCTGGAATGCTGGAATTGTTTGGAATAGCAACAACTTCACGCGCAATTCCATGTCATCACGTGATGTCCACCTTTGCGGTGTGCTTGGTCAGGCCTCATCCATGGTTAGTCAACATGTCAACTCTATTAGACTCAAAATTTAATTGCCTTGTTCTCACACGGTGTGACCGTCCCTGTAGCGCTGAGTTTACCACACAGTACCGGCGATCAGCATTTAGCTGTCAATACACTGATTGGTTAGAGCTGTTATTTATGTTTAAAATACTGAACCCCCTTAATCCATCTAGGTAAAACATAGAAAAGACACGTCACGAGATGTTAACACTTCGATTTACTCTCATCAGTCGCTAACGTAAAACCAACAAATCTTGCACAAACTGCAAACAGCAACTACAAACAACAGTTTTGAACCTTCGCGCGTTAATGGTGTATTCAGTGTCATGATACGGAGACTGACTGAGTCAGCGCCTTCTGTACACACATAGCCGACCGGTGTTGTCTGATTACCATTGCTTCACTAATCGCTTACAGTTTCGAGTTAAGATTACATAACAATACCTTGAGCCCGCAGGATGAAAACAGCACACAAGCCTGATCATCGTTCCAAAGAAGCAGAATTGCTGAGTAATCAGGCACGCACATACACAAGCAAAACTAATGGTCATTCGAGAGCCTACAAGTGCGGATTGTCCTCTGCTGAAAAAAGTAAAGATTCCAAACCGCCGGCAAAGGCATCTGCATTCATAGTCTGTATATTCCTGAGGAGGTCAGTAAGTTAACAAACAGTGCTTGCAGGAACTAAGGTACACTCTCAACGGAGTCCATTTTGAGCAGTACATGTATGTATCCAAGTGTCATCCTAAATGGTAATTACCTGGCTAGATTCCTTTTGCGTCGCATATTGCGGATGTTTTGTGACAACAGAAACTGGACAGTTTTCACTTACTGAACAGATAGCTTAGAAAGACAAGGCAAGTTTGTGAGGAGAAAAACAGTTCAATCTAAGCAACAGTTTTGACTGGGCTGTTGAAGTCGATCTCGAGCCGAGGTAATTTTTTTTCAACATGGAAACAGTCCATTTGTACCCATTGATGTATGCGGCTTCCCAACCTATCTTTGCCCTACTTTCGATGGGACGTTTGTCAACAGTTAGCTGTTAACACTGTTGAACTATGGTGACCGGAACACCGGGCGATGTAGTCGATCGCTCGTTTTCGTTTACAGCGGTGTTGGTGTTGTTCGTTAACTTGACTCTGTTTGGAGGCCTGTTTTTGGTTAGGTCTTCTAGTTACAGTTTTGGAGGTGTAGTATGGATGTTTGTGTTATTGACTGGTGATCACATGTGTGATACTTGGTGAACGCGTACTCCGATGTTAGCCTGCACTTGAGTGTGCTCTGGTTAAGCTTGACCCAAACGTGATGACACCGCTTTTTGCAGACATCCAACTGTCCTATCGGCCTTAGTTTCATTAGATAAGTTAGTGTTCCATACATTTCAGGCGGATGACACAAACGTCAACCGCATTGCTCCAAACAAAATTTCGCATTTTGTCAAAGTGGTCTAAATCTAGCATTATGGTTAGTACTCGAATCATTCTTCCGTTAAATTTAGTTGTGCCGCAAACGAGTACATTCAACACGTAATAGTAGATCACACATTCTTGTTCTCTTCAGTAACAGAATTTGAAGCGCAGCTGAAAACTCCAACCTATAACAGACAATGTCCCGATATTAACCACGTGTGGTTGTAGTTGAATAAATTACCGTTTCAGAGGTCGGTTGTAGATTTACCTCCGCGTGAAACGCCACACATATAAGTCAGTTTGGGACACTAATCTGAAACATTGAGTTGTAAGCTGACCTGATGAAGGTGACACTATGTGTGTAACAAAGTAAGCCATTTTGTATCAAGAATGACAGGTTGTTTATTCTCGTTGGCAGGCCCTTGTCCTGGTATTCGGTTGTGTAACATTCAGACGGAACGCCAGCCCAATTTTTCAATCAAAAATGGGTACACCTCATGACGGGCTTTTGAATCAACTCATTTGTCATTGTCATGGATGAGAGTGAACTTTCCTACCACATTACTTATGTTTCAACTCCACACCAAATTCCCACGCTGCAGTAGCAATTCAACGTCGTAAGATTGATGTCCGAACGCACACCTTTGCGAACAATGTTGATATCACTAGTCACTTGAAGAATAAGTGAGCAAAGCTCTTGGCGGCTGCCTGTTTTGTTCCATTTAGGGAAAATCCGTTGTTTTGTCAGTGGCTAACAAGCATTACTGACCGCTAGCTGTTCATTTCATCGTACAACTAACAGTGTTCCGGCAATCGCATAGAGAGCCAAGTTACAACATTTCATAGCACGCACCCCGCTATCAATCTATACGGTCACTCCACCATCCCTTATTAACAAAGGGCATCCTGTAATAAATCATCGATGGCGTACACCTGCTCGGCCTTCTGTCATAAACATACAGCTGTGTCCAAAAATTGACTAACCGTGCATTATATTTTGTAGCTAGTAGTATAGGTGTTAATCTGTGCTAATCTGTTTTAAATTCATATCCTTTTAAACCATCGGTCAATAAGAATGGTTGTATTTTAAACTTCAGACAACAAAACAGTCCTAGTCAAACAACTTTCAATGGTATCTTTGTATTCAAATCAATATGATTCGATACTGCCAGTCTTGGCGAGATGTACGTTTCGGACAAAATAAAAGAGATAAGTCCTCCAAGACGGGTTGCACTAAAATATTTAAGCAATAATAAAATGCATTTCGATTCTTTTCCCATAATGGTATAGAAACCAGTTGATTGATATACAGCGGGAATGGTGGGTCATAACAAAACCTAGGACCTGTCGAAGGTACTCGCATATCAGTTCTGTTCAGTGAACTTCATGACAAATGTTTTAGAGCTGAAGTTCATGAAGTTCACTGAACAGAACTGATATGCGAGTACCTTCGACAGGTCCTAGGTTTTGTACTTGATCATCTAGTAGTTTTGACCTTCACAGTGGGTCAGGGTGTGAACACCTGTATGATCAACGGAAGACACCAGAAACCACATTCAAGGGTGCAGCCAACTGGTTCAAACCTAAGCTTGGCATCTGACTCATACTGAAAAAATAGAAAGAAATGCCCCTACAGAAGACACGAGACCAGTGCTGATCATATAATTTAAATCTTAAGTAGAGTCATTGCAACTGATAATGGCCGTAGGGGACGCAGTGGTTTAGAATAGAACAATAGTGACTGAAAATTATACTGCGAAACTAAAAACTATGCTAGAAAGTTCAAAACTGTTGCGATGTTTCTGACAAACCGCAGAGCAAAACTGGAAAGTTTATGGCTTAGATGAATTACGTTAGGGGTACCCTGAAGTTCAAAACCGGCGTTCGTAAAAGTGAGGGAACAAATGCTATTAGAAAACTGTAAACTGAATGCAACATACGCCGACTGACGGAACACATTCTTGACAAAATTATACGGTCACCCCAGGTTGCCATGACGCACTGGGGTCGGTACGTTGGATAAAATTTGGCTGGTCACGTTGACTTTGAGTGCTTTGAGAACCATTCTCATCCTGGTCGTGTTGTAGTTCGTCGGAGCACAAAGTAATCACGACATGACTAGGGTCCCGGTGACTAGCACCGTATTACTGTATCCACACAGAACAACGAATTGATGACGTCGGAAATTATTAAGAGTCTGGCGTTCCGAAAAATGCAGTTAAACATATGTGGAATTCACGTGGAGTCGGTAAATTTAATCGTGCATCTACAGTTTAAAAAACCTTCTTTCGATCCGCAAATAAAATTAGAATGTTCACATGAGCACCCACACGGTAACTAACACACACGACCAGTGGTCACCTGCACTGATGTGAAGAAATCCATCTCGGCAGCCTCCGGTTCGTACGTAGTCGAAACGAGACCGCTGTCGACAACAGAGCCAATCAGAGTTCGGTTCTGCAACCCCGAGCAGTGTGCCACAAATTTTCATACAATCCCACCACCTCTGTTCGTCAACTGCTCGTAGACACTATCCAGTGTAACCCTGATTACCACGCCATCACATGCTATTACATGCGGGACACACTCACACATGCACAAGCACACCAACACCTGGTTAAACTGTCATTCATTCACTTTTCGGGACTACGGACCTTCCATATGATCTTATTCCAGTTTTATATGTCGGTCACATGCATCTGTTGTAAACGCATATATCCGACTAGAATCAACGATAAAAGCTGACTGCAACCTTGACCTTTTATGTATACCCTGGGCATGCCTTACATGACTGAGTTAATACAGCAAAATGAAAATGATTCTATAGATCGAGAGATACTGTTATATGTCATTTGAGGAGGCCGAAGGACATCAAACGGCAGAAACGATGACGATTACGGTCAGGTTTTTTAATGTGAAATGGAGGACGAATGCCACGTTTACCACCCTCTCCCAGATGTAGTATGTTCTGCATGTAGCTGGATGGATGTAGTGACATAACCGAAGAATATTCGATGCCATTTTCCCCTTACGCTGGGTGATGAAAGAACGTTGATATCTTTGTTGGTGGAATTAGAAATTTTCGACGGGGATATCCCAAGGTTTCCACTTCTCAATCCACTGAATGCCAACTAGTTTGCGTGAAAAATCGCTGATGATATAGGTCGGTGCAGAAAGTCGCATGCACATTTCATTATTCTTGAAATAACTATTTAGCCATCAGAAACAGTGTAGGCTGGGTTGCTAATGGATTGAAACTCTGGATAGTCTAAAGGTTCCAATGAACAAGGTACGATAATAGTAACAGCTGAAACAGAAACAAACTGAAATATAATGCAACACCAGTGGCAACAATGAACTGAATGCAGTAAAATCGGATTAGACCCCAAGCGTTCAAATCATTAGTTGATTATTGCAATGATTATTGTGAATGTATCAGGCACAGGATAAACTCATCGAAACGGTGATAAATGATGGCACGAAATTCAAAGTATCAGTCGGATCCATTAGGATTAACTAATGATAACCTTGCCGATGCAACGGGGATATTTCATGATGTGCCAGAATTAGGATTACCGTTCGAGATACATCTTCCTCAACACTAATGTGTTCTAACCACAGTGACAGGAAGAAGGAAAGCTGTCCGTTTCAGTCCAGTATATGGTCACACGACAAAATCGAATACTTCAAGCACTTGATCACATGATAAGTCAAATAGAAAAACATCACTTCAAACCCCTCAAAAACAAAGTCAATGCATGTACGATCGACAACACTGTTTGTTCATGTGATAATTGTTATAGCCTACAGCACCCTTGATTGCAACAGGATCTGTTTCAGAGCTCAGGTCTTTCCATGAACTCACCATCTTCAAAAAAACTGCGCAATATAAATCGTGCAACCCTACTTGGTTGCAGTAGAAATATCTGTTAGGCCCATTTTGCTGAAAAGAAGCAAGATAAGTAATCTTGACAGAACAATCTTGACCCAAAGAACTTTTTCCGAGGCAAAATTTCACTCAACCTAAACACACAGGACATACACACGTGACTGCTATAATACAATCATAAAATCAACGGACAACGGATGAAACCATGACAACTACGTACACCCAGAGAGGGGCTTATCATCCATTCTTCATTTCTGTATCACGCTGAGCAGCCGAAACATCAATATGAACTGCTTCTGAACACTAAAAGCCTGATGTATCTGACTGATAACGCCTCAGAGAAGGTGTAACATGCTTCTCTGTCTGGTGCGGAATAGAACATTGAATGAGTTGATAACGTGTACTTTGTGGCCCGTTATGAGGGTATGTTTTTCAATTGAAGTGGAGGTATACGGCCTCTCAAAGTAGCTAGCGCAGTCAGAATGGTCAGTTGAGTTTGCATCTCACTTTAGAAGGGGTTTAGTGATGCAGTAGCGTCTATTATGCATTGTATTTGGTGTGTTCCTGGACTGACCAATATCATTTTGTTTGCCTCAACGCTGAATAACAAACTGAACGGGCCTGGAATATGGAGGTACTATTGGTGTGCTCTTCGGAAGGAAAACTGTGCTTCAGTTTGTGCACCAGCGACAGACTACAACAATAGCACGGGAACATGTTCAGCCTTTTTTGCTGTCGCTGGCATCAGATGGTACTCACACACTGAAACATTTTCTGTCATCGACAATTTCGTCGATGTGACAACTAACCTATAAGTTTTTAGTGGGAAAGTACTTCGACTTTTGCGTCATATATTGGAGGAGTTCGGCTACTTCTTCAAGCGCCTAAGTTTTGGAATCGACCAGCTGGTAGGCCTGATTCCAATCCCAGTGAAAGCCAAGAGGCTTGGAATCTCACCAGTATGCAGAGATGTTAAGTGTACAGCTCGACGACCGAACTGACGGTTGAATTTTTATGGCAGCATTTGCAACGGTTCTGCCATAGTTGCACACTCAAACGACTGAACTTTCAACCAGAGAAATTAGGAAACGTTAACACAAAAATGTTTGCCAGGAAGGAGAGGAAAAATAGCTCAAAGTTATTGCGAATTTATGACATACAATTACCATAAAAAGCAGTAACAACTGTGAACGGATCAGCCGTAACATCGGTGTACAACAGTTGCGGTGACTCAGTTAATCAGCTGTTGGGGAGTTAAACAAACGAGGCATCACACTTTATGTACAGTGTCCGGTCATACGGTTGTAATCGGATTGGCTAATATATGAATGGTAACGAGTTATTCATCCGACACTGAATCAGCCTCACAAAAAGTAAATCGCAAATTCCCCGCATCACTTCAGTCAGCTGATTCTGGATTCTATTTGTAAATGTGCACAAATTCGTAGATACTGATAAACCCGATCATTGGTCGAGCAGTGTTGGAAGCTTCGTTAAAAGAACGGCCTATAAACACCAACACAAGGCCGTCTGAATTTTATCGTATTATGTTTCCTTGTTGAAATTATGTCTAGTTGGTATATCCGGGTAGCAAAACGAAGCTGCAGAATCACGTCTTACTGAACATTTGGAAACCTATGGCATTGAAAATGCCTCTGTAAATTTTGTTTCGATTATTTTTAACCCCCTCTACGAATGACTAATTTCTCCTAAAGACTGTTTAAACAAGCTTCAACTAGGAAAAGTTTAATAGCAGTTGTTCTTTGATTTCATTTGCTGTAGAGCTGCATTTATGGGGAATTTTGTTAACGTTTTGGAAAGTCGTACAATGTTAACATGATACGCATATTCGCGGATGGAACAGTAGACCTAGACAACTACCTTCGGTAAGTTTATCATGATGTCCGCAGCCTTCGGAACTTCCATGGACGTTGCTCAAAAGACTCACTATTAGCCTTCAGGGTCAGGCATCGGGTTGCGCTATCACTGACCCAGTTCTGGGACGTTCACGTGATCAGGCCGTGTCCGTGCAAGTGGGCTCCGCGTTGTCACTCTAAGCCACAGCGGCTGGTTATTTATCATGAGTAACCTGAACCACGTCCAGTTGAATTTGGAAACACAAAGACCAGGGAGGCTCAAGGATAACGAGGGTTAGCAGATAAGCCGTATATAGAGGCCACAAACGAAATCTTAAAATTTATTAGCCGAAAAGACCGACTGTTCATTAGAAATGCAGTGGCTAGTTCACTCAGCCCTTGCACCAAAACTGCAAACATTATGTCAGTTTTCAGCTTCTATGTTCATTGTGATAACGGTTGTATAACTGATGTCTATGAGAAAAGTCAAGATAACGTGCTGCTCGGAGCTGAAACGTATAGAAAACCAAGGCATGACTCGTCAACGGTGAAAAACCAAGTTTCAGGGAACAGACTGTTTTCGATCAGTTCCCTTCTTTGACTGGTACACTTGTGTAAAACTGAGTGACGAATAGAAAGTCAGTGATCAGCAAATGGAGAAGGGGAAATGTGAATGGATGAGTAATTAGCATAACTGCACTGTGGTTAGGAACACAACCGAAATCAGTCTTCGGTTGTCAATGTTAATCTGGCTGAACCAGTGGAACGGGGCCAAATGGTTTCATAAGTAGACCAACCATATTTGACCAAGGAATCCCAGAACATGAGCGAACTGCTTCTGAACACACAAATCCGAATCGTGGTAGCCTCGACTTTCGACAGGATGCTATATTTGACCTTTCGCAACAAGGTGTCAGAGACTTAATAGACGATATGAAAAGCTCTTTGAATGCCTGTATATGGAGCAAAGTCGAACAAACAGATCATGATAAATGAACTAATATTGTTTTTTTTCTTTAGAAGGAAACCACATGGGACAGCGTTCGTAGTTTCCTTCACTTAACTGCACAGTTGTGGGGCCTGTGTACGTTGGACCACAGGAAGAGTTAAATGAACAGATCATGAAATGGTCAAAAATAAGAAGCACGGTATCCCGCAACTTCAATGGAACCGCTCGTTTTAAGTGAAATGTGACAATACTAGGCATAACAGACTTTGCTGATGGCATCAACTTGGCCGCTACGTCCTCCATAAGTTTAAAAGCTAAGTAGACGTTTACGTTATCGTAAGTGTCTACTAAGTGTCACGGTCATCTCTCTTGCTTGCTACTGCTAACGAGACTTTCTGGATTGACATTAGTGTAGACAGGAAGAGCGATCGCACTATACTATTCACACTACTACTCAGTAGTGCGGCATGACCATGTATGTGGATATTGATATAACTAGGAGGAAACTACAAGAAGAAACTTTGGAGCCTAGTGTAGCATGGAGTGGCTCTCTCGGGCATTGAAAACCGTGGTAATCGTGACGTCCTGAGAATAATCCTATATGCAAATAAGTGTATTTGGTTGTTGATGTGTTGAAGCCTATAACACATGTGCCATCCGAGAGCTTGGCTTACAACATCGGCACTAAGAATCCTTCGCAACTTCTTCAATTCCACTTCCGTTACCTTCTCTGTACAGATTATTTTTGCTTTGTTTTACAGACAACGTAGAAGACCACGCTTAAGACTGGTTGGCACATAGCCATGGGAATTCAGGTAGTGGTCAGCCTAGGTTTTCTGTCTATACTTGGTTCGTTGCAATAATCAATGTGATCTGCATATCAGGGTCACATCTAGAAAAGACATTCGCTACCGGACTCGTCCTCCAGGACAGGGGTAACGTTGCTATGACCCTTGTTGAAAAGTGTTAGCAGATTCTAAGTGGCTCCTGATCAGTCCACTGTACAAAAAATATGATTTGCCTACATTTATTGTTATTTCGTTTCTTTTGTAACGCCACTATAGTCATTATTTTTAAACACACTCAAAAAGATATAAGTAAGCACTGGGGTGAAATGTTGTGCCATTTTGAGCTTCTGTGTTTAGTACATCAAGTCTGACAGAATGGATAACTATGAAACAGGAGTCCAAATAACGTGTTGTTTCGCACCTTAATGTATACAACGATGACACTTAGCTAGGTATCAGCTGACTTATGAACAGCTTTAGGTGTAGATGAACTGTCCGTATTGAATGGCACCCAAAAGGCGGCTTGCTGTTTAGAAGCTTGAATACTTCCGATTCTCCTTCATTTAGCCGGTTTATCGGAAGACCAATTTTCGAAAGCGACAAAAACCCCATTATGCTGTGTATAGCACCAGGGCTTGGCCAGTTCCTCGGTAGACTGTTCGGACTTCAGTTCCGAAATTAACCTGAAAGAAACTCTGTTGGACTCAGGGATTCTCCAACTATGTAAAGTTACCAAGCGTGTAGTTCGATGATCAACCTGGCATTTGCTGCCAAGAGGTTATAGAGAAGTTCAATTTTAAATTAACTGCTATCTCTCATCAAAAGTATGTCCAATCGATGTCCTCAAACCAATAAGTAAGGGTGTGTTGTAGTAATCTTTTCAGAATCGTGGGGCATAAGATGATCATACAACAGCATTACTGATATGTCTCATTCTCTGTAAATATTTTTCCACTAGAAGTGAGCTCAATGGTTCATAACGTCCTTTGCGCGAAAAATGACTTTTATCGATTTGATGACCAGTGAAACATTCCTACAAGACAAGATGGCTATATCTTCTTGCTGTGGAATGTATGTGTGACTCATGCCTTAATTATCACCGATCAAAACTGCGTTGTTTGGTATATCTCAGTGTGCTGTCCTAAGTGGGAAGTAAACGTTGGACCCAATTTCTGGTGTCATTCTTGAACTGTTGACTAATCTTCATGGAATTCTGTCAGGCTATTACAGCCCAAAACTCGAATTAACAGATGCACCTTTTAATATTGCTATAGTACTCACACAGTAGGTTTTTAGCTGTCTGTGAAACCTACTGAACACTTCTTTCTCGTCGAGTTTAACGTTATCTCACCGACAACACCTATCGGCAGGTCGCAAAATCCAACTGTTCTTGCTGTGACCTTAACAACTCACAGTCGGCCGCTATAGTATTTTCTCTTCTAGGATACATGGTTCACTTGGTTATCACACCGCAGCTAGTCAATAATAGCACTTGATCTCACTGGGCCCACTTGTGCAGACTGGTGTTTACATCCATAATAAACGACTGTATGCACATCTGATGTACTTGAAATTCGTACTGTGCACAGCGGTTGTTTAGACACAGTTGATACATGTGCCCATTCACACAAGGTCGTAAAGGATTAATAAACAAAACGTATGTGTGGGCAAATACGGAATCTAGTATATGTGATCAGTGTATGAAACTAAAGCATACACACACATACATACATACACATACTAATACGACGCGACTGGACTAGGTAACAGTCTGTTAGAGTCAGTTGTACGTACGATTGTCTGATTTTCAATTGGTTCGGAATGTCATTACATACTAGTTAACACACTTTATACAGAAAATGGCAACCACCAAACTTTATGAACACGGATTAATATTCCGTATGTGTTGCATGGAGTTTTTCCACAGATCTCTGTAATGGCTGTTGAAAAGCTTACTTCAAGTATAATGACTTTTGAACATAAGACAGAAAATTTATAAGATTTGTACTGTATAACAAACTCAGGTGAATCACCGTATATATATACTGCAGGTTTTGTGAACGTGCAAAGTTTTGAATGGCATTAGAACGGAAGCAGAGGTCACAGTTCATCTGCTACTAAGGCTGCACTAATGTTATAAACTATTGGTGTTACACTATTGACCACTATTAGACGTTGCTCATACAAATTGAGTATCACTCACATATGGTCATAACTTTCCCATTTCCGTAGACTTTTCAGCCAGCCCTTCTTGAAAAGAAACAATAGAGTTTAGCTTCGTTCTTGTTAGATTTCGTCACTAGTGCATAATCATAACAATGCTGAAACTTACATTCCGGCCAAGTTTTCGTGAGGTAACTGACCGGATTATTGTGTCAATGTCCCCAAATTAAGTACAACCGAATGATGATATACGGCCACTTAACCACAATCGCCTGTACTGAATATTGTAGTCAAAGACCTCACGACTAGAACCTTTCTTCAGGTAGAAATCACACAGACCATCAAACTCGTTGAGCAGTTTCTTTTATACTGATTACTGGTTGAGAACTTTCATATAATTCGAACATCACTCACAAATGGTTGCGGGTGTCTTATTTCCACTGATACTCAGCGAGTGTCTTTCAAAAAGAAGCATTATACTCCAGTTTTACTTTTGATAGAGCCTATCAGTAGTACAACACTGAACACAAACAAATACAGGTCTCAATCGTTGTTTGATTAGTTGAAACACTGCCCAATCTGAACGGCTGTTGTCATAGAAACGGCCGGTAGCGCGTTAGGTTGCACCATAGTTTAATTGAACTTCGGAAAGATGTTTTCAAAAATTAATATTTTGAGTACGTTACGTAAAATTTAATTACCGGTATGTAGAGCTTGTAAGGTTTCTAGGATTCTTTAAACAATGAATGTTAACAAACAGGGATATCAAAATTATAGTATGGAGCGCGGGCTAGACTAGATGAACTGTGGACATGAACACACTACTGACTTTTATTTGGTTTTATCCATTAGTTGGTTTATTCGTATACTTCTCAAAAAATCTTAATCATTCCACTCAAACGAATGGCTTATGCCACGATAGGACACACGTTTGTCTTGAATGTGTTGGCACGGGTGTGTTCCATTGACAAATCAATCATGACCATTTTCATTATTGCCATGCGGTGAGAAGTTTAAATAAAGTTTCAACTCCGAAGCTCTTCACTACAATTTTCTTGGACTTTCTCGTTTCAGGTGCCATTTATAGAACCGGTAGAGCGTACTTATGCTTGTAATTGAGTATCGAAGAGGTTAATGCGTTTCTCGCATTTTTTTTGGCGGTAACTAACATAAAAACGAGCAGAACGGATAGATTAGTGAACTTTTACTTTTAAGAAAGAGGGTATTTCAGCAAATGGCCATATTTTGGTACGACTTCTTCAGATTGTTCTGTTTGGTCCTCTACAATTAGTCTGTTGAATTGCATACATTTTCTGTTTTCAAAAAGCACTTTGCAGACCTGACGATAAAGAACGTGTACTCTGAGGACCAGACAATCAACAACATACATTTTACACATTACTGCTTGTGATTATAGTACGATTATTTCTAATGAATATTTCCTGCTTCATGTGAAAACAATGGGCCAGAAAAGACAAATAAGTTATGCGTACTAATACGACTTCGAAATCTCGATAGGAAACAGAAAACCTTCGGTACAGTTACTCGATCGATAGCTTCTGTTGTGAAGGACGGTGTGGCTAATTCTCATTAAAGCTCATGGAGTACAGTTGAGGTAAAACTGTCGGTTTAGTGGTTTCTGTTACGATACGACACATACTGCTAAAGGACTTCATCCGGCTGCCGATTCGACGAAACCATTAGGTACACCAGCTGTGCATCACTAGACTGATAAACCTGAATTTGCTCGTACACATCTAACAAGAAGTATCGCCCGACTATCAAAATTAGTCGGGCTCTCTAAAATGTTCACACCGGTATGCAAGAAACAAACCGCAATGTCATACTGCGCATTTAGTCTGTGGAAGTCGGTTCATTGAGTTAGCAAATATGTCGAATGATAACTAACATACCGTATTTTTAAACAAGCGGTCGACAGATGCTTGTTACAACATTTATACATTCAGATGACAGAGTTATGTATACTTTATAACTTTGGACTTTGTGAAAGATTCATGGCTATACTGACTGATAAAGACTTAGGACTCAAATCTTACAAAATAAGCCGGGCAGATTATTATAAACGTGAATGCTTGCAGGCCTGTCTTATTTATCAAACCGGCTTTCTATTATCTGGCCATGTACTCTATGTTTCTCTTGTGATTAGGAACTCAGGGTATGGGGCGATGAAATGCAGTCTTGAGTGTATTGCACAGGGCCTAATTCTGGCTGACAGCACAATTTCTAAAATGTAGTTCGTGACGTTCTCAGGTAGTCACATCGAAGAGGGGAGAAAGCTACGGAAACTATTGAACAAAATGAGTGATATTTATGCTAGTCAACTCAATCCAGTGCCAACAAGTTTATGTAAAAGTGCAAGTGTAAATCAAGTGGTATTACCGTCGATGAGATTTAGGCTGTCCTTTACCGTGATAAACCTACTAAACTGAAGACCACCATATTTCACGTTAACCTCTTTGCGAACCAATACTCTATGGCCGGTTTTAGCAGTGTTTTGACTCACCAGTCATGGGTAGTATGAATGGTGATCAATCTAAAACTGTTAGCGGTACTGACCTAGGTTACGTTCCGGTCGCCCACTTGTTTTAGCTGTGTATGAACAAGTTACACACCAATTAATTATAAAGCCCTTCACCCACAAGCGATGTTCATGGGACTGCTGGTCGTACAGGTAAAGGCTTAAGGATGTAATGTCAGGGTTTGTCAGTGTGATCCGCGTTCGGATTATATCTTTCTGATGAGCTCCAACAACAGGTAAGCCGGTTGTCACGTATCGGGTTGGGTGTGGGAACAGTGAATGTTATAATCAATACTTCGAGCTCTTGTGGCCCTAGCCATTATAAAACTTGCAGCTGTGTTCGTCCACACATACACACATCAATTACTAAAACGAAATTTCGTCAACCTGAAAACAGTATCGAGCAATATCTTTGTTGTTCTATTTCAAGTGTTCATGATATTACAGGCCAGCTATAAAATAGTCTTTGCTATTAGTATAACAAGTCCAGCTAGAAACACAATTCTTCTTTAGCAAGTGAACATGCCGAAACCCAGTTGAGGAAATGGGTGTCCAAAGCAGAATTTGATAGGTCGAGCGACCGCAGCACACAATGACTGCAAATGAAGGTAGTAGTGTGTGGTGAAAATCTACTAGATTCACCGCTTATCCAAACCTCGGCACAACAGGAGCTCTAACACAAAGTCAACCTAAACGTTGCGCTAAAGATACCACATCAGGACTGGATGAACAATCTCGATGTTACGCCTTCTGTTATTCGCTAATTTCTTTGTTCTTTAATGCACCAAACAACACAGTTTATGACTTTGTATGTGCCAGTACGATAAGCCAATAGCTGACTGTAATTTCCTGAAAACTGTTGTACATCAATAAGTTCGGCTTCTTGTCTCACGAAGAAGGACTGTTTACTGCAACCAGTACAAGGTCTTCTCCTTATCATTTGCGTGAGAGTTTTCAATTCAAGTACGATTTCTAGGGCTATTCGAAGTCCATAATTCTGAGTATAACATAATGCTTACATGTTTATCTCAATGACTTTTATAACGGAACATCCATCGGCTGGCTAAAAGGCATACAAAATGGGCAATCGATTCTTGGTTTACCACATGGTTATCAGAGCTCCGGGTGGCGGTTTCAGTATTCATTATCGGACTTACCTTCAGTACATGAATGACAAGATCAAGATCCTAGTGAACATTTACCTACAGATGGGCCCTTCGGTATTTGATCAGGCTTGCTGTTTTTGGCCTAAGTTTATATATATCCTCGGAAAAATTAACACTTCTAAATTCGGTGAACATAAAATAACTTGTGACAGGCACCAAATGCGGGAGTTCAAATTGTGTGATGAGTCTGAAACAATGATTTTCTTAAAAACTGAAAAGGGCTCGTTATGAGACACAAATAGGGGAAATAATTTATTTTACCAGTCAATCGTAGTAGTGTAATAAGCGTGAAAACAGAAACGATGATCACTGAATGGAATTGCAAACGTACGTACCAATCGAGATCGGGGTCAAGAGCCAGTGTGTACTCATCTTTTGACGTTAATTTTAATCTTCCTATTAGTTATAGCGGATAATTATGTTGTAGGATTCTAAGAAGAACTATGTACTGTACTTTTACATGTTTATCCGCACAGCTTCAACGGGTGTATATTGGTGTGGTTTAAGATTTAGTCACACGTGTGCTGTATTGACAACGAACACTTAATTGTTAGCAAGATTAATAGAATTGGAGTATTGTAACGCGCCATCGAAACTAGTTGGTGCACATGGATAGAATTTGAAGTGGTCTGTATTACACGATTGCTCTGTCTACCTTCCAGACCGCTACGTCTACGTTATGTACGAAGACCCCGAATCAAACGGACAGTCAGAAGATCAAGGAGGACAGCAGCATTTAAACGCAACTTTAGCATACCTTTGTACCCACACCGTTTTTGGTTATTCTAGTACCGTTGCGTGTTACGTAATATATATTCGAACACAAACTCTATCTGCTCTTCTGGTTGTATGTTACGGTATACCCATTTGTGGCCACTCGATTTCTTTAAATGGTCGGTTCTTACAAGTAAGGTTAGTATTTACGCGATTGTTTTCCCCATAAAAGATAACCTGATGCCTCATACAATTAATCAGCGTGAACTCAATCGGGCATGAAGCGTTAGATCCACATCAGGTCCTGTTCCACACGATTATATGGCCGTTGATATGGCTGTGGCGCTCAGATGAACTGACTTAAACATTGTTACATCAATGGCGGACTTTGCATTGCCAGCGTCACTCCACAACTGATGACGTAAAAATATTAGAAACTTGGATTGGGGCAACGTACGTAAACACTATAGCCAGAATGTTGAGCTGTGTTTAGACCGATTCCAATAACCTGACTTAAATGACAGGTGTCCGAAACAGTTCTAAAGATAAGCAACACCGCAATTTACCGTTCTTGGTCGGCCCCGTTAGAACACAACAGACGAAAGAAGTTGAGTCGATAATCCAATCTATGTGTTAGTTCCTTCCTATTCACTTGTCTACGTCAAGCCTCGACGGTCGTGTGTGATACGAGCCAACGGTGTGCGCGGTCACCTGTGCATCTCCTTCCGCGGACAGGATGCCCCGGATTTCGTATTGACCTCCAGTCATGTTGTCCCTGATATAGTAGTTTACGTTGTATTACCACAGTCTTAGTGAGTGACGTTCCGTGACCACGATACATCGCTTCTGCTAAGGTTCCTAAATCAAACATTGCAGATTTGTTTATTGTCATAATGAAGACTCGTATCGTAAAAGTTTGCAAGAATTTGCACACTAGATAGGCTGTAGGATGATCGAGTATTTTTTCACAAAATTTACGTCCTACAGTTTTCTGGTACCTTCAAATAAAAGCTGAAACCAGCCTCACACCTGCATGAGCCTCTGAAAAGAAATCTATAACAGGCTTCCCTTCAAAACCAACATATGACTGAATGATTGCAACAATTATTGGGTGCCAGATAAGCATACGTCCATAATTTAACGAAGCTAGTCGCTATCACAGACCACGTGGTTGACTGTTAATCCAGCCAGAATCGAACATCAATTTCTACCGACGCTTATCGAATCTATCAATTTTCCCATAATAGTAGAGGCAACTACCTTTCCAGAATAGAAAGAACGTGTGAAACCAGGGCAGAATGGCACATACCAAAGTGGCCCAATGACAGGTCATAACACCCGCTAATGAATAGCACTCAGCAAGGAAATAACACCATTGCACTCCTGACAAGCATCTCCAGTCTCTGCTACCTATGAACAACGCCGATTTCAACGGATAGGCAAGGTGTACCGAGTACACTGAATGGCTAGACCCCATTCGAAGAGCCTATGCACCGATTTGGTCACCAGCCCACCGTAACAGAAGACGTGTGTCGCAACAGCCCTGTCGGTCTTGGACTCTCCTCCTGGACAGATCTCCCACATCAGATCCGCCTTCGTTGGTGAATTCTCGAATAGCTGCGCTGTTTCTGTCGCAATATTCTGCAGGGTTCATTGGGCATCCTGGACGGATGGACACAACTCGAGTAGTGCATGAACCGAACCACCACTGGTCATCATCGCCCAATGAACTACGAACTCCGTCATTTGGCCTGGCGCCTTGTGAGTTAGTTTTCTTTTGTACCAAACGTTCCGGTTGGGGCCCCTCAAACCAACCTCCTTCCTCAGCCTGGGCAACCCAGAAGTATTCTACAATTACAATTAAGAACTCAAACTTACAGTAATTATATGTTTTGTTTACCCTGCTGTCACGACTCTCTGGCAGAAGTGTCGGCGAGCAGCTTCGCTGCTACGTTAAGGTATATCGCACCAGCACATTTTTTATCGTTTACCCCTGTTTTGTCAAATAACTCCTTAGTTCGTGACTCTCCAATCCCGTTTTCGCTCACACACCAGAGACTTACCTAATTTACCGCTCACGATGTAAGTCATAGCCAGAATGTTAGTGTGTCAAAGATCGCTTTGTCTGAAGGACACAAGTTCCTACTCACCCCCGAACGCTATTTACGACTGTCATCATTACTGTCCAAACACTTATGCAAGTAGGTCAGCAGACAACTTTTGCACGTACTTTGGAAACCCTCGTCACCACAATATTTTGTCTTGCTGAAACACAGCTTGAGGATTCTATTTCAGTGCTTGTTTCCGTCAGCCGGTTCGCCTTGTGATTACAGTGTACCCTTGTTTGAGGGGCCCAGGGGCTCAAATCTCTGGCCAAACCAGTGTTGGAATCACCTTAAGCACATACGCGGAGACGGCGTTGCAACAGCCACCTTTGTGCTGGTAAACTCGAAGGTACAGTTGCAGCATCGAGAGGGGTCCATCAGAAACGCTGTCTGTTTGTTGTTTTGGTACATGTCCCCACAAACTCTAATCTAGACCCCGTCAGAGATTATTTTTATCACCAGCTCACTTAACTTATATACACTGCACTCCGCAGACATTGTAATACTGGTAAAAGACATGAACGCTCAAGTAGGCAAGCCAGATGCTAACAATCGTGACTTAGTTGGCCATACGGTACTCCTCGAACAGACAACGGTGAACATTTGTTGCATCTTTGTGCTGACAACCATCTGTTTCTGACAATTATTAGTTTTCAACGTTCTAGATGTCAATGCGCCACATGTAGACCACCACAGCCGAATCAGTCGTGGACATAGACTGATCACACTGCCATCAGCTATCGGTGGCTCGGCTGTTTTCAAGATTGCAAATTAATCTGGAGCACCTGAGTGGATTCCGACCATGAAACGTTGTCCGCCAAATTCGCTTTGCGCATTGGTGTGAGGCCATTCCGCCGTCACCCACAAATTGACGTATCTGAACTAGCAGAGACACAGATGCGTTACGCGCACCATTGTGCACTTGCCTCTAGTCTAGGTCATCACCCACTTGATGACATTGAAGCATAGTTGGCACATATACGACGTGCAACGTATAAGTGCGACAGAGCCTCGTGTGGTATAACTACTCGTTCAGCTGTCAACCACTCGGTCTCTATGCGATCACCTGAATTACCTGATACACGCCGTAACATTCCATCCAACAGTGAGTAAAATTCGGCCCACAAGACTACTCGCTAGAGTTCCGGAAGCAACTGCGGGAAGATTGCGAGACCTGGTGGACAAAACGGGTATCCAAGATGGAACGAACCGTTATTCTCTAGAACTTTCAAAAACTTCTCCATCTCATTCGAGCAACTGATAACAGGATGCCAGGTATGAACGAGGCACTCTGCGTAGCCGAGTGTGAGCCCATTCATAACCTGCAACGACGCTTAGGACGTTGAACTAAGCACTTCCAACAACAGTACAACTGACCTCCCGTGTCACTGAATATAATTTCGGGCTCTCTTTGCGCTCAGCTCCGTCCTCAAAACAGAATACTCGTTTGAGGTCAAGTTCCTGAAATATCGCAAGACTCAGAGGAACTCCCTCCTACTCCTTTTATAGGCGGAGGTCCAGCCGTATTTAAGGAGCTGACGGTTCTACTGCAGAAGCTCTAGATCAGTGAAGTTGTTCTAAACGACTGGAGTTTGGCTAATATCCTCCCCATTTTCAAAAGAGGCACATGTACTTCGTGTACAAATCACAGAGGGATTAGCCTGATTTCTGTTGTGCCGAAATTGTTGGCAATCACTGTACTTCGTAAATTGAAGGAAATGCGCGACGAACATATCTACCTTGGCAGTGACCACATCACGAGCATCTACACACTCCGTCAAATGCTTGGTTTCCACCATTCAAATATTGTTTAACTGATATTCACGCATAATTAAGAGAGATTAACTCAATGTCAGCGGTCAGAATAAAACCCATCATTTAAACCGATAGCTGAAAACGCGTACAACCATGAGGATTGTAACAGAACCCAAATGTGGAGCTTTCAATAGGCGTCAACACGGATGACGTGCTATTCATACGATAATCCTTTTGAAACTTGTCAATAAAAATCTAGAAAAAAACAAAATTACCCCATGCATCATAACAGATAATTTTATGACGGTTGAAATATCTATCAAAACGTGAAACGATGTGAACAATAGACTGCTCAGCATTCACAACTCTGGGTCATCTGAATTCCTCAGCTGTCGTAATGATGAAGTTATATCATTCAGCTGCGTCATCAGTTGTTACAGTTTAGTGAATGTTTGACCCAATTTTGTACCTGATTAAACTTGATTTTCGTCGTCTGTTTGACAGAGAAAAGCTGTCTCCCTGCGTCCTCACTATGTATACTGTAATGGCTCGTTGGAAACGTCTGTTGCATACCCCGCGTCTTCACATGTTGACTTACGTTCATTCATCACTAAGTAGGAATAGTTTATTCTATGGTTTCTAAGAGGATACACAAATTGTGTGCCAGTTCAGTATATCCCGATTCACATGTCCATTACAATGACAATTAGGCACCCCGTAAGTTCCTCAATGGAACCTATGAGTAGTTTACCCTCATGTTTTAGTTTAGACAGTTAAGATTCATTAGTATAATCGTACAAACTCCTACTGGTCAGTAGTAATCAAAATATAAGATACAATGTGTTTTGAATTCACGTCACACGCATGGTCAATCGCATTCAGCCTTATACGCGTTTCCTGTAGAGTTACGAAAGCAAACATTCAAATCAGTCCTAACTGCAAAAATTTTCAATTGCGCCAAATGACTGAATTAGGCAATCTAAGTATCTTGTAATTACTCGATGCGAATAACCCATAATACTCATTGCTAGAAATTTAATTTGAAGCGTCGGAGTTATGGTCTTACTTCATGTCAGTACAAAAAATATTTCTTATAGATTATTAAATTGTGACAACCCTAATATTTCCCTCAAGTTACAGCACACTTGAAAGCATACTAATGCCACCAAGCACCCGTGTGTTCCGAGTCATTTTATTCGATCTGTTGAATATGTACATGTATTGCAGAAAGGGTTGGGGATTTTAGGTAACTACAATCTGAATAATTGAATTAAATGAAGAAAATATTGAATGATGAACAGCAGATTGTCGAATGGGCAAAGTACTTTTAAGTGTATGGACAATGTTCATGAAAGACTACTTTGGGTTGCTAGTGTGAATTTGTACTGATGCTATAAGATTGGTTTGCAAAACTTGTAGAAAACAGGGAAAAGTTTTGTGCTAACCTTGACTGATCTCACAACAGGCCGGCACGGATAGGATAAAATGAAGTTCATTTTGGCTACAAGTAGTGCACCCACGAACCATCACCAGCCAGGTCCGTTGCTTTTGCATAACATGTCACCGAATAATTCTGTCCATTATTATTATCCCAAAATTGTTCGCCTGTATGAGTTTCGTAGCGGATGGCAAACTGAGCCCGATCACCGGGAATCATAATGTCAGGGAAGACCACACTAAAAGAAAATCTGTCAGTTGCTCCATCATGAGAGCCTTGAACATAGGCTGCAGGAGTGTCACAATATGTCATCCAGTTGTTATAGGTGATGCGAACATGAACACGTTTTTCAAAACCGAAACTTTTAACTCGGATCGTTCCTGTTAAGAGTCCTCGGGGCATATCCACACGAGCATCTTCAAGGGAAACAGCTTGGTTTAAAACCCGACGTATAAAGTTTGACGCGAGCCCTGGCTGCGGGAAGCACAGCCCGAATTGTTTTGCGCCAATTCTTGCAATAGATTCATCTGTGTCCAAGTTTAAATCGAATGTGGCTGAAGCCGGTATTTTCGGTGGAGCTTCTAAGTCAAACACATGACGCACGCTTTCCAAGTCGAGACCGAATGCATCCGCAAAACGTACTGCTTTCTGCCCAGGTGTTCCAGGAGGAGTGCGCTGCGACTTTAAGGAACTACTCCTTTTTGGCTTTGGCATTTCAGTTTCTTCGATTGAACACGCTGATCGACTGTCAAACAATTGACATCCTTCAAAGGGCCTAATAGATGGCATACTCATTGTATCTGGTAGATGTAGGGAATTGATGGTTTTCACAGGGCTTTTATCACGACTTTGTCTAAGTTGTTGTTTTGTAGAAGAATTATCAATCATCGGAAATTCGCGTTCTAGTTTCTCCCCATCAATTTGTAAGTTTGCCATCGCCCATGCTAACGTTTGATCTTGCTTATCAATACCAGGCAGTCCCAAATCGATGTGTTTCTGTGGCGAACTGGAACAGTCTCCGATGAGCGTGCAAGATTCAGCTGTCAGTGGACTCAAAGGGGTATACGAACTATCTGACATGGTCAGTTTACCAGGATAAGCCCACTGTTCGTCAGAGTTCGACGAGGTAGATCTTAAATCGAATTTACTCACTGAGTGAGTGTTTTCAATCCCTTCCAAACAATCATTGTTCGGTTCAGTCCAGGCGTACATCTTTCGGATGGCTGCAGGTGTACTCAATTCGCTGCAGTCTGACAAATTTCTGGGAATAACAGAGGTCAGTAAACTGGCTACCAGTTGATCTCGCGTTGCACCATCAATACGTCCATAAACAGAATCAGTGTAATATGCGTTGAGTAAGGTAAATGTCGAGGAGTAATGAACAGTTGATTCAGGTATCAGGTCGAAAGTAGTGCTCTCGTTATCAAAGGTCACTTCGAAATCACTGAGAGGTCTCTGGTCAAAGACGTTCTGTATGTTGTTTGTGGACTTGGGTGAAGGGTTTACAGGAATAATAGCCCAATTACGTGCACTGGAAAGATTTTCAGTTACTTCCGTTTTTTTACCAACTTTATCAGGTTGTTCCGCTAGCGTAGATGAATGGTTATTTGATGCACAATCTTTTGAACCTAAGGGTGGAACGATAATATCACTTTCATCAGTTCGATTCGTGTAAGCAGAATACAGTCCGACTTCACCTGGCTCACTTAATGAAGTGGTAGTTGGCCAAGGGTCATCAAAATGCGGTCCTAGCACAGAAATTCCACAACTAAGTAATCGAGAAACGGCTGTCCAAATAAGCCACTTTATATACGTCCACAGAGATTTCGAAGTTGGAGTGGAAACGACTGTAGTGTCTTGATAGGTTGGACTGTCTGTCTCTTCCTCTTCGGAAACTTGATGACTGTTAATCTTTGCAACCAGGTAACCAGTTACAAGATTATCGGTATCAGACATTCGCTAAAACATTTTGCGAAAGTAAAATAATTCATTCCATGGAGAATGTGAAGTAGATTTCGAATAAAACTATAAATCGAATATACCGACGAAGCACAATAACGCTTGTACAAGTAAGCGACAGGCCGAAAAGTGAGAGATACGTTGTGTCGCCATTGTACACCCAGATGTTGAGGGCCAATCAGAAGTATGTAATATGTTCGACCTTGTCTCAGCCTTGGCAAGCGTGGGTGTTCCGCAACCTAATGCCGCACAGCCAACAGGCGTTGATAAGACCCGGTTGGTGTATCGAAGGCGCGAGTGTGTCTGGCATTCTATAGCCCACCGCGGTAATGACAGACCTCGATAAGGCTGTTTGGCACTTTCTAGTGGAAATGCAAAACAGTGAGTTGCAGAAGCGCCATATCAGATTTAAATGTTCTGATGAAGCAGCACTGCTTCACACCGTCATTTATAAAATTAAATGTGCACTATGTTCTTGCTAATTTTGAGCAATTCAAGGTGTCAACGTTGACGGATATCATAACCGTATACAGTTGTGGATTTAGAGTGATTCATTGAAAGGCTAACTTACGCAGAGTTTAGGCCAGTGGTAGTTGGACGTGTTATATATCAGTTGGTTTACTACGTGATATTCTGTGTTCAGCTGAAGCTCGTCAGGACGTTCCACTTTGAATTTGAGATGCACTAAACATCTGGAAGAGGCTCTTTTGAATGAGTAGTAGTACGATAACTAGCCTGAGTTCAATCAGTGCAGCAAGGCAGAGTCCTTAGCTGGATATTTTACTCTGGTTAATGTAAAGACCTCAAAGATTCTCCAAACAAATCAGGATTTATTTTGGGCTTCTTGGTTAACCAATAAATGAACCAATCGGGATACCGTAACTCTAACTCTCTAGGTATATCGATTTAATTATATCACCGGTGAATAATTTTGCAAAAATCATATGGCTATCCATTTGTCACTTCTACGCAGCATGTTCGAGACTTTTCTGTAAATCATAGTGTGAAAGTGAACTTTTCTATCCGATAAACTGATAATTGTATGACGTCAAAATTCTCTCAACAGCACTATGCTACCACATGTGATTCGTGTAGCATTTCCACAGTTAATCCTTGCAACTAACAGTAAACAAAACTTTTTGCGCAAAACTCAGACATCTCGAATTGTCCTTAGTGTAATCTTTAGAAAGGTGTTTTCCGATGTATTGTTAACAGAAACATCTATTCGTTCAGCTTTAGGAACATTGTTCAGAAGATCAGATATGATGAGTCACATTAATATTCACACGGAGGGGAAAGTAAATTCTTGCAATACTATGTACTGACACACATCTTTCGCTTATCCATAGTTTGTTTGATGATATGTTATCAAAAGTTTCGACACAGTTAACCCGACTATTTTGTTCTGTTTTCGTTCATCGTGGCCAGTAAACAAACACAAGCGTCATCACCCAATGTTATTCAGACAGAGCAAGTTCACGTATAGTCAGCAGAACACAAACATGAGTAAATGTTATGTGAGATTCTAAGACCCCTGTTCCTCCCGGTACCACAAAACTGTCAAGTGTATATCTTCAAATCAAACCAATACGGCACATTCTTACCGTGTGTAACACTTACGCGGTGTGTAAACGTCACTGTTAATTTGCAGTGTGCGTAAGTATACTGTTCAGCAAAATAACCACATGAAATAGAATTTGTGCTAATTACTAACTGATTACCAGAAAATATTAAGTAAACTTATTTCTACTCTGTATTGGGATATAACTGAATGGGTTTTGATGGAAGCAGAACGATTATAAATGAACTCAAGCAAATGAAAATTAAATCTGGTCTTCACAGACCAGACGAAAATAAGACTGATTAAATGAATGCGTGACAACAGTTTTCGCATGCACGTAGACTTATCAAACAGCCAATTTTGAGAAGAAGGACTAGACTCGAGTTACGAACTTGCAAGGAATTGTCGGTGGTGCATACCTGTGCTATGACCGTGAGCTAATCCGCGGTGCTAATTCTCGGGAGGTGAACGTGCTGACCATTGCGTTATAGACGATAAACTAGGCACAACCGCACATTCGTTTACAGGAGCCACAAGTTCACTTTCAATTCTAGCTGGTGACCGTAAGATCTGGACTTCTCAGTCGAGTTAAATTGACACAAATGGGCTACCTGAAAAGTGACTCTAAGTGAGTATATATGTATGGTGGAAAAGGGAGTATGTGCTAGACCCTCGTCCATTGACAATTTAAAACGCCTTTCTTGAAGAGCAATCAAAACGTAGTCTCAACAGACATCGAACTGACGGACGTAGTGGGGTTTAGAAACAAACCGCATATTTCCAGCAATGTTTGGAAATACGATAGATAGTTAGCTCTAGCCTAGTCTAGGACCAACGGCAGCAACCAAGAGGAAAGAGAAAAGAAGCGCGAGATAAGCTACAGTCCACTCGGTGGTACTCAAAAGCGCGCCAAGAAAAAATGCTTGTAACTTTCGAGTGCGTTAAAGAACGCTGGAAGAGGTCCGGGTTGAAAAACCTTGAAGAATGGAATAGTAGATGAGTGATTAATAAAAAGACAAACATTGGCTGCGTGCAATTAGTTACACAACTGAAGAAAGTGGTATTGAGTTCATATCAGGCCTCCTATAGCAAGTGTACACAGGATCATGCGTACAGAAGAAACAATCAGGAAAACACGGTTGCAGCCAGGATCCTTAAAGCAGCCACCCGATCGCTGGTCACAACAGTTGCAAGCAACTGGGTGTTTAACTTATACCGTTGTAGTCCCCTACCATCCAATAAAAATCATCCAGCAGGCTTTATTATTTCCGTGTTTTCATCTGGATGAGAAATTTTAATCATGGGATTATCGAATGTAGTGAACAGAACAGTCACATATTCTCCTCTGAAGGCGACTGCTTAATCTGAGGCTTACTGACAAGCAAATGTGGCTAGGTGTTTGCATGTGATGTGTTGATGACGTTGTGGTCAACTAGGTTGTCTAAAGGAATCGTGATCGCACTATAAGTCCCAGTCATCACAAGAATGTGCATTACTAGTGAGCTCTGAAAAGGAGGAAGCTCGAGTTCGGTATTTCTTAACGAAAGATGCTGGAAGCTTTCTATCTGAACTGCAAAGCAGTAGAAACTTGTGAGTACTAACTAAACTAAATATGACGCATATTCTGAAACTCATCAGTTAAATGGTCAGTATACGCATAAACCTCAATAAAGGACCTAATGTGGGCAGTAATCAGGTTTTAAGGAGATGTACTATTGTGATCCAAGAACGCGGATGGCACAAGGGTTATTTATTAGACAGAGCAATACACGGGTTACACATGTAAACCAAACCTGACACAAAAACACTCATTTGCACGCAGTATTCAGCCCCAGATAGTCTCGGCTACCACAGATGTCAGTGCTCAGTTCCATTGAGTAGCAGGGACTGTTATGGGTGATGCTGCACCTTGATGATCCTTCTTGCAGTCTTCTTGTGGCTTGTAGGTTGTCAAGAAATATGTCTGCTACTGAATAGCCGCGGTATCAGTAGTATATTACGATCGCTGAACTCCACTGCAGTACTTCTACAACCTGTTACTTTTGACCAACAGACCTAAATGTCCGGATACGAGGTCTAATCCCGAAATTAGCCGGAGGGATTAATTGATTCACTACCTAAAGCTTAATTTACTGGTTTATAGGAAACAATTTACTGTCGCCCCCATGTCTTTCGGTGGTAACTGTGGTTATACTTTCCATCAAAAGAACTATATTTATGATCATGTGTGTTATTACAGTTTCACCGCGCTATAATTTACAGAGTCGCTAACGTTAAAGTTTTTGCTTAGAATATTTTTTTACTCACTCCATTAATTCCATAAAACTGTACTTTTAAGTAGAGTAAGTGTAAATGAAAATTGTAGGCGTCAGATGATACCAAAAATCTACGTCAACTTTTCCTCTGGATGCATCAACTTTTTCAAAAGGGTTATTTGGATGGATTTTTGATCATAGTGAACTAGGTGAAAGTGAAAACTAGCCCACTGAAAAATCATACTGATTTCTGATCTCAGTAACGACTAGTTGTATGTTCATTCTAAATGCAGAACGTAACCCTCAGGGGTATACACGAAATACTGTCTGGCGTCTATTCCACACGCGCGCACATGTGGCATGCATTTCTACAAGCTGTTTAGGATAACTTAAGCAGAAAGATTTGACAAAAATCGGATGAAACTTTCAAGTTTACGTAAGAATGTCATTGCGTAACAGCCTCCGCAAATCTCGTTCGGTTTCCCTCTGAGGGCATTTCAGCTGCCATGTGGTGCAGTTTCAGTACCTTGCTTTTTATTCGTAGGATACCGTTTTTGGTCGTACAGTAAGATTTGCACTTGTGTAAAACGTACATACAGTATGGTACAGATAAAAGTTTTTGATCGCAATGAACTGTATCCACCTGTGCTTTATTGTCATAGTTTATACTTGTAGGAAGATATGTCGAATGGGATTTTTCTGCATGAAAAAGCTTGCTAGCCACATGTCCCCATATGGTTCGCACGTTATAACATTGCGTTTAGCGAAAACCCGTAGTCAAAACGATCACTAGTAAAGGTCATAACTAACTAATGCTCAGGCAGGATACAAACTGATTTCAGAACAGTGAGGTGGAAAAGCTAGTTTTCGGTTGTTCATCAATGGGCAAATTGTTGAATCACAAAGACAATTACCATCGCAAATGTGGCACATTTTATCGATTCGCACAATACCATCAAACCGACCTCCTCTTTTCGCCCTATTCATCGGGTCAACGGTGGTCAAGTAAAAGCCATGAGATGCGAAATTTTTACCAAATCTGGGGCGATCACAGTTCGTTTTTTGAATAATCCACATTTGTGTGCCCAGAAGAGCCTTTATTCAGGCATTGCAGTTGCCATGATCCGCCACCCACACCATATCCAATCAATCTGCCACGGTTCCAGTCGCGTCATTACTGCGACATAATCGTAATAAAAGTTGTCCCCATGCGTCCGTATGATGTGGTTGACCTCAGATGAACTTGTTACTTGTTTTTTTCACATCGCCCTTACAACACCCTTTCATATAAAAGTTGTGTTTAGTCTGAGAATGAGTAACCGAGAACTAGATTGTTCTCTACAACGTTCTTATGATGACTATTCTAGAGATTTTTAACCATTTGAAACAAACTGATTTTAGGTGTAATAAGGGTTATTTATAAAGATCGATTCTGTTTGGAGTTTCAGATATGCCCTGCACGAGAATGAAAGGTATATATATATATATATATATATATATATATATATATATATATATATATATATATATATATATATGAACACGTTCGGCATAACTATCCTTTTGGCTCGCACACCGCGTTACAGAGATAGTTACAGTTAGCTCTATGTAGTGATCGAATCATTTGCACAGAACCTAGGGTAATGGGTCATTCGTTAGACTATGACTTGTTTGGTGTGTTTGATCACGTCTCAAGTTTGACTGAACTGCGCATTTCCACCACTTACCCAAAACGAAGGTTGACGCGACGGTCGGTAAACTACTTTGCTGACATATCACGTGTCACGTGGACTTAGTGAACCAATTCCATTTAGGACCGGTTTAGGTAGTTTCATTGGTGATTTGCTGTTCAGTGATTAGAGGAATATGCACTATTAGCCCAGGTTTATCGACTGTTGGTAACTTACTGAGATGCGTAAACCTTTGTGATCGTAAATTTACATATGCCGTCACAAAAGCGTACATTTGTTTTCTAACAACTTCTGAGTTTTAACAACCTGATGTTCTGTATGATTAGTTTTGTCCTTTTCGCCCGTACGTCTAGGACAATATCTCTAATCTGCAAGGGTAATGTTCATACCCCAACTGTAATTGTTTTCATTCATGGAGACAATCCCAGTATCTCCATTAGATCTACCGGAGAGAAGATGCGAATTCTACTGAAGCTTATTTAATGGATTGATGTGCTATCTGATCAAAGGCCCTCGTCGCCTTAAACATCTTTTCGTTTATTGTATGATACACAACAATTAGATAGTAGGGTTTACAATAACGCTAGGTCCGGGATAAACTTCGAATTAACGCCGATGCCTACTGTTCTAAATTGCGACAAAGTTTCAGACCGTTATTTCTTAACATGTGAAGGACATGCTTCAAAATCGAGTATGGAACTAGTAAGTAGTGAATGTGTGAAACTGATTCTGTTTGACCACGATGCCACAGAAGTATTGGTACAATTGGAACGAAATCTAGAAGACGCTACTTGTTTCTCAAGTCGAATGGATTTGAACAGCTTTTACACACAGAATACACGTTGTTTTTGTTTTTATGTAAGCAAAATTCGACGGATAAACATTCAAAGACTTAGATTTTGCACGAGAATATCATGAATAATGTTAAGTTGCCTAACTGAGATGATGCACTAACGTAAGCCAAAATTATTGAATTGAAAAAGAGTATAAGTTGCGAAGGATTTGTTGTAATCAATATCAAATCAACATTATCTTCATAAAATCAGTCTAGTATAATTTGGCGAAAGGCAGTAAGCTGAGTGACACAGTCCAGGCACACACACAGCTTCGCTTGTATTGGACCAACTCAGCTGATAGTGGTACGTGAATCAGCTAGCCGGATGACGATATAATCTGTGGCATTGCCTTGTGTAAGCGTTTGCATGTGGGTTGCCGAAAACATAGTAACAGTTATCAGGAATGTGCACTTTCGTACTGGTCGTCCATAGAAATGGATTCAAAAATGACTAATAGAAACATGTCTGATCTGTTCTATTCGTTACTGGTTCTTCAGTTAACGAAAGTTTTCGTCTTCGAGTTTAAAGACTCAAGTATTTATGGTAAATAAAATGTAAGAAGTACCAAAGTAAGCAGTCACATGTTCCCTAAAAGTGATTACAACGTTCACAAACGTGTCTGTCCGATGTTACATCGCTCAACAGGTACTCAAAGTAGGTGTTATCCGTTTCTAGGTCTTTGACCGCTCGCTGTTACAAAACGCTGATGAATGGTGTTCACTGGCTTTAGTGGAAGTTATAGCAGGTAATGATGATCTGTCTTAATATTCTGCTCGCAAAGTAATCCAGTTTAACACGTTGAGACCTAAGTTCTACTGATTATGCACTTTTAACACACATAACACAAAAAATGTTTTATTTGAAAATCTATGAATGTTACTATTACAACCTGTGCTACTCTCCTTTCCGGACTCGTCATAAACTCCCTATATCAAAGATAGTGTCTACGATGCCCTTCAGTTCAGTATACTACTCCGATTTTGTTGTTCACAAAATCCGATAAAAAAAATCCAATGTTGTCATGAAAAAGTTTGCTTGTGCTCATCACCTGAACGGGGTTTGCTCAGATATGCCTGTTACGAATTGTACATAAAAATACAAAGACTATGTTGACTAAAAACTCGTTTATTTGAAGCCTACAACGAATTATGAAAAAGCAAATCATTATAGACCTTTTAATTTACTAGATCTCAAGAAATTGTCTCCGTTTGTGTTATCTTTAATACATCCACAAACAAACCATTCAGATTGACCTTGAGCGTTTACGGTTTCCTTATTCAAAGTGGTTAGCCTTCTTGCTTGTGTTTATAAGGTAGTTCGTTGTAAATATAAACGTTTTAGTAGCTTAAGTACGAAAGTTGGTGGAGTGCAGTTCAGCCCTGCCAGTCTTGGCTATCTGGACCCGATGATCACCTGCTGTGTTAAAATTACTTACGACAGAACTATCGTCACTGGCTGCATTCACATCACGTTTAATGAACGTAGTATGTTACTCAGGTGTTGGTCACAAAGCACGCCTTGAGCGATACAACATGACTGTAAGATATGTTTGAGGTCTGCCAGTTACCAGAAGTTACCATGGCAGAATATCAATAATCACTTCGATCGCCTCAGGAATTTGGAACATGAATCCTCAGAAAGTGCCATCAAATCTGGCCCACCCGATAGATCAAAAGGAAGAAAGGATGTAAGAGCATACACTCTGGATTTAATAGTCAGGGCTCAGGGAAAAGGGGAGACCGGCCACCTCTTGAAGAACACTGGCGTCCAGTTCCTGATAAATTTTATGCATTCAGGTGTCTTGAACTTCTTTTTTTGCCACTAACAAGCCTGAAATCTGCATCGGGATGTCGACGTTCGTCACGATAAAATAGATGAAATCTTTGCCAACCGGACGAGACACGTTGAATGAATTGTCGCAATGTGCTGTGCGTGCTTTTAAGGCTTTGCAGAGAATTTCACTAAGGATAAAACACATTTCTTCGGAATAAACAGCAGTCTCTACAAATGAGCATACAAGTGAGACTTCTTTGTCACTGGTCAATAGTGGCAATAACCATTCGAGACAAACAGTACCTCTGAATAGGTTATCGTATTAGAAACATTTAATAAGCGAACTGAGGATGAATCGGAGGAAATCAATTTTTCCTCTATCCCCACAATGCAAGGTGTACAGTCCTCTTGAATGTAAACAAGCTTAGTTATTTTGCAACTAACTCTTAATCCTACCAGCTCCAGGTGTGGCGCGCTCTGCTACACGCATCTTAAAATAGAACCTCCTTCAGTAGCATGTGGTTCTCGGCGATAATGAAGGCGTTGACTATTATATAGCGTATTTGTAAACCAAACTAACCTATTAGTGAGGCAAATACTAGATATATTACCATCTTAAACAAAAGCGGTACCACTGACCAGTCGGCGAACATCTCATCGAAACCATATTATCATAATCGCAGACAGCGATACGTCAGTGGTTCCCACTGCCAGAGAATCATGCAGAAAAAATACAAGGCATAGCCAGGACGATGAAAAACAGAAAGGTAGGGGAAGGAACCTAACTACTTAAAATGGTTATCTGTAAACAAACATCCAGCATCGAAATGTCTACACATTGCAAACAAAAAACCGAGCCATAAAAGAAAACAAAACAACAGCAACAAGAGGACTTCATTACAGCTTTCACTGCCCTGCTCCATTAACTTCATTTACTTTACAAACAACTCGGCTAAGTAACGTCGGTTAGCCGCTATCTTACCTAGAATCTCCAACCACGGACTTTTTGGGTACACAGTGCCAGAGACGAACCCGATCTACAGTGACCAACCCCTTCATCAACGATTTCATTTGTCTACGCCACGTCATCATCTGTCCACCACGCACCTTGCGCAAGTCAGCCGTAGAGTCAGCAAAGAGTGCTCGGTGTGGCAGACGATTAGCTGGAATCCTTAGTACATGTCCTAACCAGCTAAGTCTGTGCAACTGTAAGGAGTGAGCAAATGAATCCCTATGACAATCAGCGCCAAACGTACGCTTCCTACCCTCCTCATTGCTTACTCGTCTGTGCCACTTGATAGGATCGATCGAACGCAGAAATCAGTGATCAACCACTTGAAGACGGTTCACGTCTTCTATCCTGAGCGGTCAGGTTTTGGAGCTGTAAAGTAACAAAGCCCTCACTGTCATCTTATATACGCGATCCTTAAGCCTCTTTGTCGCCAGATATGCCCCAGATTGGCGAACACCACCCTAGCCTTAGAGAAACATGCTTCTATTTCATTCCCTGCACCGCCACTGCAGCTGATGTAACTTCCCAGATATACAAACCGGGTAACAACCTCCATGAGTTCATTATCTAACATTAACCCTACGCAATCACAGGAATCTTGCAGAAGCACTTCGTATTTTGAGGCTGAAAAGCACACTCAACAGCCGCTGGCGTTTTTGGTACTGCTGAGAAGTGTTAACTAGCAACACCTTGTCGTCAGCATGATCAAGGTCAGTCAGTCTTCCGTCAGGTGGAAAGTCCAAGCTGATATGTTGTGAATGCCAGAAAGAATCCTCCATTATACCGCCCACCACAAACTTAAATAAAAATGGTGAAAAACAACAGCCTTGACGTACGTCGCTCATGGCGTTGAAACTGTCAGATTGTTCACCATAAACCTTAACCTGAGATAAAGTATAGGAATGACGAGCCGACAGTATGTTCACATACTCAGTCTGTAGACCCCTGCGTTTGAGTGTATCCGAAAATGTAGGCTGGCGGTACACATGACGCTGATCCAGAATTTGACAAAGTGTAAAAATGTGATTCATATGTCCCGCCCAGGGCGAAACCTTGCCCTTCCTCCCTAATGTTTGTCTTTCAAGCTGCAGTAAGTCGACGAAGTGCAATGGATGACAGTGACTTGGTAGTGACTGGGGTCAACCTAATTTCCGTGTGGTTTTTGCAAGAGCCCGGAACACTTTCTTGAATAAGAGAACTATCACCGGATGACCCCAGCACGGTGAGATGGAGTCCGTTGTCCACACAAGTTGAAACAACTGAGCCAAGACTGAGAGCTTCACTGATATACGGTCGCATGGGAGCAGTAGCACGAATAAGCCTGACAAGTTTGCAGGTGTTCCCTGAAGCAAAAGCGATCTCTGTTTCCTCAACTTTCTGCATTAACCAAACCTCAAGATCGGCGATTAGACTAAGTTTCAGCTCCCTACGGATATCGCTTCTAAACTTATTATATGAACTTCCACGATGAATGTTTCATTTAGCTTCTAACAACTTCAGGGATTTTTCTGAGATCCAGTGTTTATTCGACCTACCAACCCCCCGTGCATCATGCTACGGTACCTGCCTTATAAATTACCTGCGAGATCTCAGTCCACCAGATAACAGGATCTTCGAAGTGAGAACTACGGAGGTAATTTTCTGAGTTGGCTTGGTACATTTGTTTTACCGAATGCGTAATAAGTTTCTCAATAGCCAGCCGTTGTTGTCGGTAGAGTGGTAGCCCGACAAAAATAAAAATGAAACGACAACGTACCAATGCATTGTCCCAATCCAAGTATGTGCTTCCATAAAAACGACAGTCCTGAATGAAACCATGCCACCGATAACAAACATCTATGTGGTCTATCTGAGACAAAGCCTGATTTGGAGAAGGTGGGCACCAAGTATAGCAATGATATGCACGATGTCTACGACCGTTTCTGGTTAACAATAGCTTGTGCTCATCGTACAGTTTCAACAGCCACTCGCCATTATCCGAGTCATGTAATGCTGTCCGAAACCTGCCATTTAAACTGGAATCGGACTCATCAAAGGTCTACCAGTATTTTGTGAAGGAAACACTTTAGTGCTTGACAAAAGATGGGGTTGGACTTTGTGCTTCTGACACCGAAATTAACAAAACAACCTGGTGTCAAGGAGAAGCGGCTGAGGTTTCTGATCAAAACCTCTGTCTTCACGCCATTTGAATGTATCGTTCGTGGCTTTTTGAGTCAGAAACAGAACTCCTTAGGTGAACATGATTGTGAGGCACTTTTTCTCCTTCTAAGAGAGATCTAAACTTGGATTACTTGGAAAGCAGCAGCTTGTATGGTGATCGCTCATTTGTAGATGAATAAATTTATAATCACTCGAATCACTGTTGCACGGAGTTGCTGAAATTACCACGGTTAGCTTTTTAGGCACTTCCACACTGCCCAGCGAAAACCACTCAGGTGACATATTTCTTCTACTAGTTGCGAAGTATTTGTAGTTCAACTTTCTGTTCATTTCGGATGTGCTCTCTGCTGATGCCTGTTTTTTTCGCCACAAGATTCTGCTGGTGCACTGCTTGTACGGCAACCACTCAATTCAGTGCATATTAAATGAAGACGTTGATCGTGATATGAGTATATTTATTTTGATGACTGATGCCAGAAGGTTATCATCCTGTTAACTTAGATGGTTGATACAGATTGCCTTGGCTGAAAGAAACAAAATTCACCCAAATTATTTTAGCAGACTGCTATTCCACTCTAACTACTGCCTTTCTTTGTGAAACAGTAGGTCCGTCGGAAGTGGAAGTGGGGTTTGCACGCTCACTGAAATCATCCGATCTCGTCCGGATACCAAATACTGAACAGCTTCCGGAGTATGATTCGAGCCGATGTTGGGGTCAAGCTGTCTACAAGTTTTAAGAGGAATAACAGTTCCAATGGAGACTGGTGGCTCGCTGTGGTTCACAAACTGAGTTTTCCAGAGTTGTGTTCGATGGAGCACGCAGTTGAATCTATTCAGATCAATGATGCCGTGAGATTCACAGGTATTGTAGAGTAATCGAAGCCTGTATGTGCATAAATAAGAGTACTATATTTTACTTTCATTGAATCAGTGTAAACGGACCATAACTCTGTAATCATATACTCGATCCACTGCTCCAGTGAAATGGTAAAGTTCGGCGCAAAGGAGGAATATGGCAAACACGGTAGGGTACTTGATTTTGTCTGCATTGCATCGACATCGCCCAGTGGGAGACACGTGGCGGTTAATTATGTCGCTTAGTTAGTCACACAATCGAGGGGAAATCTGAATAGGAATCAGAGCGGCAGCAGAAAAACAGCACGGTTTTGTAGAAAAACAACAGTATTTACGATGCCATTAAGCGACAAGCTTTCCCGCGTTTTAATTAGCCAGTTGGTTGTTGTGTTGTTCCATGAACCTTTATACAGCAAATCGGCTGCTTGAAACAAATAAGCATTCAACAACAGCTGATCGATGTCTCCGAATGGTTGGCGCCAGTCAACAAGAATTCCTGTAATAGCAACGACGTCAATCAAACTGCTCGCCTAACAACTTGTTTCTTTCCCTCTCCCTTCCAGGTTTCGCGGTGGCTACGTACCTGGAACAAGCGCAAGAAGCAACAACGGAAGAGAACAGTGATTAATTGTAAGACTTTTGTTTGGCCGATTTGTACAAATCTCTTTTCATCACGTTGTCTTGCTTCTGTTTTGCATGTGCTGCTGAATAACCGTTTCCTACGAATTCGTGTGCTCAATTAGGTTGTTATGAATACAGCTTCCAACTCACCAATTCTGTGACTAATTTTGGTACTATCCGTTTCGGCACGTGGACATTTCGTCCCTTGCACAATGAATTAGTATTGCTCATGTGAGTCCCCCAACTGCGGGATATTATATTCCGTCTGTACCAGTTTGTACACGAACATCGATTGGCTGAACCTTCTTCAATAAACAAACCGCTTTCACTCTAATCTCATTACAGTTTAGAAACTCCATTACGTAACACCTCCGCTGTGTAAGAGTGAAAATTATTGTCTCAGAAAAGGACAATATATAAACGCCCCCCCCCCTAAATAGAAACAGTTGTGAATCAAAAGTTAATGAGGTTGAAAAAGTGGGTGAATGATCTTTTTCTGTCGGTCTTATAGTCATTGTCTGCGCAAAATACCAAATACCCCGCTTCACGATGAATTTGACAAATGCTAAAAACATTTATGTTGATTAGTCTTTTTAACAACCGAAGTTGAGCAGGTGGGTACCGTCTACTGATTTCACAAATATAGGTATGATTTGGCTCGACCCACGGTTAATATAATTTCAGCGTATTTCAGCAAACAGTGCCATGAATTAAGGGCTGCACAAAAATCAAGGGCTGGTGTGTGTGTGTAACACGTCAAGTCTGTAATCAGATTCCCTATTTCCATCCATTCCGTCTGACTCGGACGAAGATGTTGACAAGGACAGTGTTGTTAATCAAGCCTATAAACAATACAGTGTTCAGTTTTCAACAACAATAAATTGAGTATCATTATGCTCATGTGACCAATCGTTAACCAGCAGCATAAATTTCATACGGGCAGTGTGTTATTCTTACCCATAGGGCGTAAAACACGATATGAAGTTCATTCAGATCGATAGGAAGAAATTGGATCGCCCATAACTTATCGATTCAATCAGAAAGCTGAAAAATGGTCAATAAAGTCAAAGCAAACGGACCAATCGCGCAACTGCTCGTGATTGGAAACTCACTCTTGTTGGGCGCTACAGTTTAAGCTGACAGATTAAGAATAGAATGGACTCGGATGAAGAAACGTTCAGGTATCAGATCTTGATTTGCACTGAACGGTGAGCGATGCTAGCTTGAATCAGATAGTGTAAGAGAGAAATCGAATACTGGTATTTTGGTAGGGTTAATTGAACACGAAATTGTACCATTCAGATTTTTAAATGCATGATTAATGTAGAACGCTAAGTTGAAAGTTTGTGTTAACGAACAACCCCACATTACGGCGCACTGTTTGAACTGTCACGTGATAACGCAAGCGAGTTAACAACCAACTGCGAAAAACCATATTCAGCCGTGTCCAGTCTTATTTTCAATAGACATTTATTTTTCATGAATATTCATGAACCACGTCGAAACTCAATAAGAGCTATCTGAATCTAAGAAGAAGAGATTGTTTAGATCATTCTGACTGTTTGGCATGGATCAACTGTCCACTGATTTTCAATTGTCACGAGTGCGAGTGTTGTGTGGTATGTTTCCAACGTGATTATATATCACAGACAGTACTATGTCGGATGTGTAAGTTTATCCTTTAGGGGTCAACTAAGGACTCATGTGGTTCGCTTGCCAGTATCACAAGTTACACATTGGGACCTATTTGCCTGCAGAACATATTGATTAACAAAATTATCACAGCTTATTGACGAAAATTATTTTGTGCATTCTCCACCTGCACGACGCGTCCTGATGCATTCGTTGATTTCCTGTTGATGAATCAATTTACATTAATGGTTTTTACACCAGTTCAAAGCATGATGAAAATAACGTTAACTGAAATGTAGCTAACTTGAGTGTAAGGATTTCGAGACCTGCAAAAGAGATGCTTATATTAAAACAAAATGTGTGCATCACGCCGGAAATATTCTCCTCTCCCAACTTGGAATCCATGTCACGGAACTCGAAGATTGTTTTGAAATTAGAGTGTTTATTACCACCTGAATTTAAATTCAAGAAAATATTATAAATGGTAGAAAACTATTGCATCTCTATCATATCTGTTCCATCTGATGTACACACTTATGAAGACATTTATGTTGATCCGAAAGCATTCGTTGAAACGAGGGAAATTTTGAGACCAGATTCTGTCACACAATTGGAGAATAATCCGCACAATTTCAGTTACTGAAGGTTTGCCTTGTCAATTTTTCCTCAGCTGTTATCTTCTTTACACGAAAATGAAAATGCACCACTCGGGGCTATACAATTAGTCACGGAAGCAGGCCACAATAGAGGACTGTGTCATATGACAATCCCAGCATACAACATTACTTTCAAAAATTAAGAAACTTATGTAAAAACTGTGTCCACTTGACCATTGTCCGAAAAGACAGTTGTATTTTTATTTTAGTTTAGAAGTTTGGTATACTCCAGCAGAGCAGTGAGATGTCAACGTTGTCATGTGCATATTCCACTACATTTCGTGGTGTAATATGTTCGTTTTACTAACTAGGTTCTACATTGTATTTTCCAGTCTAGCCATGTGTTCGTTACTGTGATGAGCTGATATTGGGCGTACTGTTGTTGTGGGACTCGGTGATTTTAAAATCGTTTTGTTTGTGTGCAATTATTATGGCCTTAGGATTTTATCATATAAACTATACGTCAATCACGTTTGATTGTAGCCTTCGCATTCAGAGAGATTTTCCGACCTACCTCTTTCGAAAACAAGCACTAGACTCGAGTTTCGCTCTCATTAGAGCAGCTTGTCAGTAATGCATATCCTCGCCACTGCTAGGACTAGAACTCTGGCCACGCTTTCATGAAGCAAACGTGATGACTAATACGCCATTATGCTCGCATTAGGCACGACCGAACAATTATCGTATGTGAGGGCTCACCCACATTCGCCTATGAGTAATACCTAATGTGAGGTCAATGGCGGAATGGTCAACAAGACTGCCTCATGAAGGCGTGGTCAGAGTTCTTATCCCGGTCGTGGCGAGGATATGCACTATTGACGAGCTCTAATGAGAGAGAAACTCGGGTCCAATGCTTCTTTTCGAAAAGGGTCAATTAGAATGTTCGTGGGAATGCGACAGCTGTGACCAGCAGTGGATGATGTTCAGTTTATATGATTAACTACAATTCCCTACTCCTTACGGGTTTAGGGAATACACATATATTTACGGTATTTAATACATTGGGACAACAGTGTTGTATATCCAACATCTTATCGGAATCGTATGAAAAAATAAAACTAAAGTCGACCAACCACTTTTAGTTGATCTGCACCCAAGCGTCCAATCTCCTAGGAGGGTTTCGAAGGATGACCACGCGAGCAGCTGGTCGCTTGCAAGCCTATCACCTGCGTCTAGTTGATCAGATGAGCACCTTAAGATAGATCGTGAACACATGGGCGTAGATCTTCAGAACCTTCAACTGGCAGACAGAAATCTGGAAGGTAGTCAGGGCAATCAGCACCGAGAAATTCAAAAACTGAATGATTGTAAACATAACATGATAGATAAAATCGCACGTAAATGAAGGAATCACGACGTATTGTAATACAGTTCGCTGTTGTGTGATTGACGCCATCTGAGGTTTTTAATGTATAAGTTGTGTACATGACTTACTGGGTCTCTGGCTCATGCTTGTCGGTATTCGTTATCACTCCAGATTCCAGTTATGTCCTCGTCCTTCAGAGAAGCGCTGTTCCTCAGTGATTCCACTCCGCTGCACAGTACAGTATGATGGTGAAATTCGGAGTGAATACTACGTACCTTAATAAGCAAACTGCGTTCAAACTCAAAATGGTTTAAACGTGGTTAATGTGAGTTTCAGTTTTTCAGCACGACGATAATAGAAGAAGATCAGTATTTCACGATTAAAACGAGTTCGTCAGCACATAGTAGGGTATAGACAAAAAATAAGCTCTTCTAAAACGTAGGCACTGAAGAGTATACTGTTATTCTCCCGATCAATCGATCATACAGTGATGCCACTAAGGTTCTGTGGAAAATTGGAACCCCAAAACACTACCATCTGCAGTATGTAATAAAAAAAGAACATGAAAAACTGCAAGCGTATCCACATTATACGATACGAAATGTAATGGCAAATACGTAATGTTTTAATACTTGGAGACCCGTCCTCACTTCATTCGCCGAACGGTATGCGACTTTGGAATTACTTTAGATAGAATGCAGTTGTGTTTGTTACATAAAATTTTATGAAACAGCACTGATGCTATGTAGCCTAGACAAGACCAGAGTCGGAATGGCTGCTCCGAGGTCCCATGATGGAAGTATCATTAACAGAAACCAACAGTAATCGTAGATTTAAAGCAGGTTTTATCCAAAAAATCTTGACAGAGGTACAAGACATTCTTTTTTCATCTACATAACATGGCACCCTCCCAGCCTCCGTCATAGAATTTTCATCTAACTCGACAGTGCCGGTGTTCCTAGGTGGCATTTATGTGAAGTCTCAGTTTTTTTGGAGCTGAGGTTAATAAACGATCTCAATGTGGTCATATGTTCTGCATATTTCTCTCCTTAATTGTTCTATCAGGTTATTCAGTCCATTCACGAATCAGCAACCAACAAATAATTGGTATTACGCAATTTAGATGGCTACAACGAGAAACAATTTTTAATCACAAGAGTATATTTCACTTGTAATCAAAACAAATTATGGTCGTATAGTTGACGCAAATGAATTCACCTGTGTTAATTCTGATTGAGAAATGGTGTTTTACCGGTGTGTAATAGGAGATTTTGGTTGATATAGTCTATGTTGATTTACGCTGCATGCAACAAGGTATTTTCACAGCTCTCCAAAGAATTGTGACACAAGAATACTGAGAAAGGTGAAGAGTATGGGAATTCAAATTGACAGTTTGCATATTTTAGTGAACATTTCTCTGTAATATGTATTGAACGTCAGACAGCTGATTGTCACTTTTGCATTTCAACAGAATTTTTAGACAGAAGTGAATTTGTGTACTCGAGTCTCGCTCTTGCTATAAATCGCCACCAGTGTCTATCCATGCCACGATGGGGACTTAAATTGCGGCCACGCTTCCAACAGGCAATCATGTCAACTACTGCCCCATCGACCCCACACCAGATATGACGGGACTATAACATCTAAACGCTCAGTCACATTCACTTATGAGTACTGTTCAATTTGCTCAGTCGTCTTGACAGGAGACATATTAACAGTCCCGTTATTTCCAGTCGATGATCTCACGATTAAAACTCCTTTTGAGTCGGCGTCGTAGAAGTTTTGCGTAGCTCGACGTTAAGGTAAGACACGGACCAGGTGATATTAATCAACTCCACTGTAAAGACGCAATGCGAGTAACTATGTTTAATGAAAAGAAACACAAAACGTTAAATGAGCTTAATTCCTTGAATGAAAATGTGTCAATCAGTTCTACCTTACCGGACTCATTTGAGAAACACTACTGATGGACAAATAACAACCGGTATCTTTGTTGCACTAGCTTGACAGTAAGACTTGTCAAAGCAGTATACACTCTAACAAATCATGCCTTTGGGGAACGTTAATTTGTCACTTCTGTGAACTTTCTTCCTGAGAAGAAGGTTATTTTAGTCATGTTGAGCAACGTCGATCTGAGTGTGATGGAGTGAGTAGAACGACGTTAATTTGTAGGCACTGCCAGAATAAGCCTACACTCATGATCACTATCAATACAGTTTTTAGTATCTGATACTACTGATGACCTTCTAAAAGGTCACTTTTTGATCAAGATCCTATGGTTTTCAGCAGAATGTGATCAGAATGTAATCCTCGTTGACTGACGAAAGATCATATGTCAATATAATCATTCATAAAAACCAGAAGAGGTTTGAACTAGGAAGTGACAAATTAAATTCAATAGTATCCGGCAATTTTTCTAACAACAGCGTGATATTACGTGCGAACTTTAATAAGGCTAGGTTGCATTCAAATCTAAAACTTTCCAAGAATAGAAAAAGAACATGACTGCTTCGGCACAAAACTAAACTAAGAAATGAAGCTGTGAAAGTTTAAACGTTAGATAGAAACCATTCAACTGGTCCAATGTTCCACATATTTCGAAAAAAGTAATAAAACGAAATAAAAGCTGTCTTCACGCAGACAGAGTAATTGAGAACAGTTCGTGCGCGTTATGAAGAAATCACTGCGGTAATGCCTCGTTCAACGTCTCGACGATTATTTGCCGGCAAGTTTGGCGGAGATTCTGTCATATCTTACTCGTAATTACTGACCATCACACGGACCTACATCAAAATTGTCGGGACCTGTGCAGTTCTCTTCGCTGTAAAACAAAACCCTGGCCACACAAAGCTAAGTCCAGGTTACTGTATCGAATGTAGATTAGATTTCGACCTATATGACGGATATGAGAAGACTGTTCACGAACTACTTCGTGCAGTTTAGCGATCTCTGTGGTCGTTGCCTAAGCGGACTGGAATTGGCTGACACTGTTTGGTCATGGAAAGCAGTGAACACGCTTTGATTCCCAAAAAGCGTTTAGTGTGTGGTTTTCGAAGGTTCATTTCTTCAAATGAGGTATCTACTGCAATAAATGATTGGCGGTCTCAGGCTGTTCACCGGGCTTGGCATTCACCATCACATTTACTGATGAAACGTTTGCAACCTAACTACCAAGCTTGGAGAACAACCGAGGACCAAAAACATCAACCGGAGTTACTAACTGCATCGCACTTTTCAATAAATATCCCTACATAATAAAAATGTTGCTTGGGGAAGTGTGTTTCTTGCTGGATGGTTTATTCATAGAGAAGCACTGTATACATGAACAGCTCATCGCCACTTTCTCTCAACCATACTTGGTAAGTGATACTGGGCTGCTGAGGCCATAGGATTCATGCTGGACTCTGAGATAATGCGAAACGATCGTACGTCATTTTATATAAGCCTAAGGAATCTATTAAAGTTAGGGCACGAATATTAGTATAGAAGAATATATATATATCGATGGACTCGTAGGTGGAAGAATTATACGAGTATCATATCAAGTTTTCTTATGCTACACCCAGTTAAAACGAAACCCTTCCTGGTGACACGTTTCAAACGAACTTCAAAATGTATAGAAATTATAACACAGGACTATTAATAGCTCGGTTATTCGTTTTAAACACGTGGAACGACGAGCGCACGCTGTAAAGATTTTGTCTGAATTGAGTTGGAGCAGTAACTGTTGGGACTTTTTTACGCGATTAGTTGAAACCAGTCCCAGAGTATAAAGTTTTCAGCTAGCAACACGACGAACATATCTTTATACTCCGTTTTGATTGATTCCACTCTAAATACAAGCTTTAGGAATGAACGATTTTCACTGGAATTGATGTTGTGGGACTAACCATATTTGTTACAGTGGTCTTCGATGTGTTCTTGTGGCAGCCTAAATGAATTTTCTTGAATGGTTAACAAATAACCTTTCACCAAACAAAAACTAACTGGGTTCCAAACCAATTTTTTGAAAGCCGTGTTATTTTAGCAGTGTAACCATCCAGTAAACTATTGCAGTTTTAAGACTTGTTACCAGCAAACTTCAGGGCAAAGTGTGTGATCAGATTTTAGAGTTTATTCTATAAAACCGTACAAAGTATTTGGAACTTTTAGTGGATAATTCATTAAATTCTAACCATACAATGATTACCTCAAAATTACGCACAAGCTTACGATTGAAACAGAATGGAAGGTCGATAAATGGATTGAGAATAACACAACGTTATGAGCAAGTTGTAATACTCTACGTTTCAACCACCTCGGGTGGCCTTCCTCAGGAGGGTTGTGAGGAGAGTGGCCTGAGGAAGGCC
>LUCH01000418.1:219080-230949 GCA_013368495.1 Paragonimus heterotremus
GGGGCAGTTGCCCTGAAACGTTGGTGTCCACCTCTGTATGTGCAAAAAGACTCCTTTGTTAGTTTATCACTCCCATGGTAATAATGACATTGTCTGATTAGTGAACAGATCAACCGTATGTTTCCCTGATATGTCTAGTTTCACAATTGACCTCTGTTTTCCGTTTTATAAACTCCTGTTCTGTAGTACGCACTTGATAATGTACAGAGAAATTTGCCAGGCCATGGTTGTGCCATGTTTCAGATTGATCAAACGTTGGCACTCTGTTGTCACAGCTGGTAAAGTCGTGTCAAGTTCCTGTTCAATCTTGTTCAAAATTCTAGTACGAATGTCGGCATCTTGGTTGGACTGTAGACTTCACACGAATAGTAGACACTCGAACTGATTCTCTGTCATTGACCTCAACTTGAACTTTTCATATTCTCGGTTAACTGCACTGGCGTAAGTGACAAAATTATCATGTTCATTTTTCGTCAATTCGAGGCGTTGATACAGGATGTTAGACAAGGATGGCTGCTGCCCGAAAATATTCGTCAGTATCTTCAGTGTTTTTTCAAAAGTAACATCACGAGGTTTCTTTGACAGAATGAAATCAGCAAACATCGAATATTCTGTCGTACTGAGTTTGCAAAGAAGTAATCGGACTTTTCTTGCATCGTCTATGTCAGCCATTATCACTCGTATCGGCTGAACCAAGATTCGAAAGTCACTCAGGCATCGGCATCATAAGCGAATTCATTGATGCTGTTCGTGATAGCGCCCTCCGTTCGACCTGATGTGACGTTTACATTTGCCGACATCATAGATAAATTGCGCGTTAATGTTTCTATTAACTTCACCTGAGCCACATCGAATTGCGACTGTTGCTGCAGGATCAGTTTCATTTCTTCCACTGGAGTTGTCATTGTCCGCGTAGGTTACGTATATAACACTCAAAGTCACCAGTTATTGGATCGTCGCTCTGGTTAGGCGCTCAGTCGTTTGACCCAAAACCGAGAAATAAGAAGAGACTCGGCAACCGTTTATTGGGTGAGCGAGACAAAGTGGGACGAAATGAGACGAAATGATTACCACAAATGACCGACAAACAGAGAGCGTATCCAATGAGATAGCCATATATGGCAGTCAGGATGTCCGAGCAAATCATGTTACAGTGGGCATCAGAAAGCGACGCGAGAAAATACAGTCCAGATCGCGCACATGCTTTCGACCGCACGGCTGCAATCTGACTGGTTATGTGGAACCATACCACCATCCACGACTATACTATCCGAGCTGGGCCGGCCGATCGATGTGGCATGATGCGTCCTGACTGTTTCGTTAGGGGAGGGGCATCCTACCTAAACGATGTAAAATATGCCTGTGAATTCTCCACCATGAATGATCAGTGGCGTTTTTCAAGTTGAACATCACTCATGTTTGGTCGCAGGCATCGCATTCAGATGGAATTTCTAGCCAACCGAAGAATGTGGCTCAACAGGTGAGGTGTTTTGTTTAAGTTGGATGACCCCTTCTTGGGATGCGAATGGTAACTTATTGATGTACTTTGTTTGTTTGTGTTATTCATCCAGGTAAATCGGTTATAGATCTTAAGAGGACTAAGGCTTGGAGCAGACAGTCTGAAGGAATACGATCCAGACGGATGTCCAAAAGTTCAGGGAATGACATTTGCGCGGTCGTGAATTCAAGCGTACGGTACGCAAACGAACTATCGGTGCCACAGGTCGTGATGACATGACCATATTACATTGCGAAGATTGCGGCTACAAATTCGCTGACTGTCTCTGATTGTTACGTGATCAGCGTACTCAGGGCACACAGTCTGCAAATAGACATAGGGTACGTTAGGCGTAAATAAGTTTTCAGTCATATTTTCTTCGATTCGTATCAACCAACGACCAATGTCGTGTGTTAACTCGCTGTTATCTTTTTCAGAACTCTGAACCATGGAGTTCTACATTTTCTTCTCTTCAGTTTTGTTGGTGCATTGCATGCGGCATGGTTTGATTGTTTTTAGGTCCAGTCTTAAATTTCCAACTTTTCTCTCATCCTATCTCGAGTGCAATAATATGTGACCCTATAATGAACAACTTCTTGTCTCATATTGTCAATTTCTTACCAGCTTCGATCTTACTATTGGAGTTTCGCTATTTTTTTCCGCGGGATAAGGATTTCACTTTCATACTTGCCTGTCAACTGGCTAATTGTCATCAGCTGGCTGGAGACAGACATTCACCTACATGTCACTTAGTCTTATTGGCTCGGATTTACACTGGATACGTGGTATAGCAGTAGAATTGCAAGTGATTCAGCGCAAGCGTCTTGTAGTGAGTGCTATGCACAGGCATCCTTTAGCTTCGGTCAATGTGACAGACTAATGCGAACCGGATGACGTTAACCATGTGTTTCTCAAATAAGTGTGATCAACTCAAGTAAGTTATCTTCAAATCCGGCCACTAAGTTCATTTAGTAATATTGATCTTGATGGCTACCCGTAGGCTGAGATGAGTTTGAAAAACTGCTCTTGTTCTTTAATCTGTACTGCCTACCTAAATTTTGTAATCTGTGACAAACACTGAAAAGTAGTGGTTTCCAATAAAGACCAACTGTGAACACTTCACGGTGATTTTGTCAACTAAAACCTTGATTCAGTACGAACGCTGCTAATTGTTATTATTGTGATTACTATAGTAAAGAATGACGATTTCGCGAGAATATTTAATATGAGATTTATCGTTAACACGCCGTCTTCATTATCGAGACGAGAAAATAACTGGGTCCCTGTAAATCCGCCACTTCGCCTACTTCCACAATATTTAGCAATCCTGTTAGGTGGTGACTTAATCGGAGATCACATCACTGTAAGTGCCTCGAAAAGAAAGGTTGATTCTATAAAGCTGTCAATATATGAAATACAGTTTCCAATATTATCTTTAACAAAGTGACAAGAAAATAGATTCTGGAAGACGTTACTTCTGTTTCTACTCAACAGTAGCAAACGTGAAACATTTGCACCACATGTCAGAGTGGAACAGGATTTTCGCTTGATTCGCAGAAGGCATTCCATTTGAAAGTAAGTATCATAATGTAAAAATGTTTAGGTTGTCAAACCGTTTGTGCCTTTTGAACTGTGCTGGAAACATTGTCTGGAACCAGGACTTGCTGTTGTTCCGTACATCAGGTCAGGCACGTGACTTACTACGAGAGATTCTCGCCCACTTCCCAGGTCGTGTGCTAAAACGGTAAAATTTCCTACCGATTTGTTCGGATGTCTGTTCACTTGATAATCGATTGGTTTGTCGGAATTCTTCGCCTGTCCGTTACGCGTGCATTGGCTGGCCTGACAAGAAGAGCTGCTATTTCTCCCACGCGAAGTACGTCTGTATGCCTGTGTGTTTCTGACGGTTGCCTCGGTCACTCTGGTACCAGCTGGCATTCTATTCCAATCGAAATCAGGATCAGCCAGTTGGGAGGAGTGAAGAAGTCAGACGATTATCAAATTTTCCTCTGTTATTCGTTTACTGTATCACAACTGTCGCAAATTGGAAAGTGTTAGGGAATTACGGGAGGCAACTGTGAATAATTGTGGTGTTTTCGCCGTACAAACAATTATTTAGCTGAACCAAAATACACTTTACGTCATTTTTACATTACTAATATCACCAATTCATTACAGTGCCAACGAATTCATTGTTTCTTTTGGCATATTTTAACGCCTGCACAAATAAATTAATTTTTTCTAATCTATTTCTCAAAACCATCACATGTTTGTATTGTTGTAATCTGAACTGAGAAAATTCGGTTCCTCTCTCTATACACCTCATTTCACTCGGTAATCTTGCCCTTAGTTTCTACGTTCTTTATGCAATCAGTTGGGAGTAACATATAAATACTGGGACATACTTGTTTTGAATTTGAAGATCTGCTTTGAGCTACGTTAAAACCAACGAGCAGACGTGGTTCGTTGTACGACTTAATCAGACGGGGGTTAATTAATTGTTACTTTCAGTGGGCCCTTAAAAAAAGTCAAGATTTGCCACATGTGTCCATTATGGTATAGATGCCGTTTCAGTTCCTGGCTCATCCTTTAGTCACAGATCCAAACATAGCAGGTGTTTGCAAGTTACCCTGCTATTAGTTGAACGCAAGGTGATAGCGGAAATCGTAGTTAATTGTAAGCTAAGGGAAAGAATACATTTTTCATCTCATGATAACCCGATGTCATTAATGATTGTCGTGATACTAATTTCTACTGACTCACTAACAGGTCAAGACGTTCCCAGGGGTGCCTCTCTGAGTCTACTACCCATCGTTCAATCTAAAGTGAAATCACACGACGGAGATTGGTTAACTAGTACGGGATGGAAGTACATGTACCTGTAAGGGGTAGAAACCAAGCTGGATAGTTTCTAGGTTAACTGCGAAGCAGATTAGCACTGTACCATTACATACAAACCAATAACTAGTTTGCCTAGACATTTCACTGTAAGCCGCCAACATGCATCTCGTACATGGTCAGCTGCTTTCAGTGTCCACCATTCTCTCGACCTGTCACCGTTACTATCCTGTCTAACTGCCTTTGAACAGTACGTCGCGGAAGTGTGGACGTGGCAACAAAATCCGTATGTTCACACATACATTCCAATACTACATCTCATTTAACCCTTATGGTTAAGGAATAAGATGAATCCCACTACGACATGCTGACGAGCAACGAATCGCAAGCATATCACTGACGCAATAACACTGCAGTTTCACCGTGTTTTTTGGAGGTCAGTCTGATCTGTACACTGTTGACAATCTGTCAACGCTCAAGCGTGTGTAAATTCCTACTGGACGACGTACACTAACGTAGTTTGACCTAGTGTCGTGGAGTTCGGCCGAACCAGACAACATACACAACGAATACGCCTCCTAGCCGGGTCGAGTGAGCGAACGCGCATATCACACTGATGAAACCACTGTCAGATTAGCTGTCTGTGAGTAGGGTGGGGGTGTACACGCATTTCCAACACAGTCACTTGACCTCATCGACCAGAGGTATCGCCCACGACCGACAAGATAAATTCGTCTATACCAAGTTGTGCACGGCTGCTGTCCCGCCAACTGAAATGAGAGGAGAGGGATCCAACATAACTCAACATGACCAAAGTCAGACAGACATACAGAGAGGTCAAATTACTCAACGTGTGGCCCATAAGACCAATGTGGTTTCGGTGAAATTAAAGTATCGACTCTAAACCGCTATCAGAAGCGTCTACACCTACAGTCTGTCCAGTCTTGGAAAAGTCTGCCGAAAAACAGGATATTTATAAGGAATGCATTACGCCCCTTCTCCCACCCTGTCCAGTTCGATCAGCACTCACATGTTATACTAGTTCACAATCACCTAACCATAACCCGTATGATGCGGATTTTTTGTGTCGATTCAAACGGAACGGCCTTCACATTCTGGATACATCGTTTTTCAGAATGAGACAGTTTTCCAGAGAACAAAGCAACTCAATTTGGACAGTGGTTCGAACGAGCTGTCCACGCCGATCTCGTTAATGTGGCAAGTAGTCTTCATCACGGATAAACTGGTCAAATAGGACGCTTTGACAGGAAGTGGAATGACACGGCACAATAACGGGGCCACAAAACTGGAGGGCCAAGCGATGTTGATTGTTTACATAGCATGACTATAATCAATCTCGTCGGAGTGCACAAATGGCGCGATAAACCTTAAAACACAGCTTGACATGTCTCAGATTCTACGGAAAAATTGCTAGGATTTGATCAGTCTTCTAGTGGTATGTAAAACTGTTTCGGTCAAGAATGCAGCTTTTTATCAGTTATCGTCTGATGGAAAAACTGTCATGATGGCACAATCCGTTGGGGAACAATCGTATTTTTACTTTGCCTATAGACAATCGCTGGCGCATGCTGGTTCCTATTCCAGTGTTGCCTTTCAAACGCTGAAGCGGTTGCAGAGACGTGATTGAACAGTCAGGTATTATCGATCGTGGATCGTAGTAGTCAATACCCTGGGTCGATAAAGTCGACCGGCTGTGCTGGGAATGCGTGTACACCCCACCCTACCCACAGCTAGCTAATCTGACCGTCGTTTCATCGGTGTGATGTGCGCGTTCGATCATTCGACCCGGTTAGGTGGCGTGCCCATTGTGTAAGCCTTTGGCTGTTGCCACTTCCACAGTACTTACACGGCCCCAGTGACAAGGGGGACACCACCATTACCTGCCGTCACTCTCACTGTTTCGTCAGTTGTGCGAACGCCAGATCACGAAACCTAACCGAGTCACTGCTACCAGATTGGACGTGCAACGAACACCCAGCACTAGAAACACCGATCGCTTTCAGCTCCATCTGGCTGTGGCCATAACGCCTCCCGGGATGTTTCTTGTCTGGTTGTTCGGACGATGCGCAAAACCTGCGTTGATCTAAGTGAACTTACAGTGCACCGACAGACAGACGACCAGTCTGCCGAATGTGTTAGTACCAAGGCAACAAGGCTGTCTTTGTTGCGCGTGTGTGGCACGGGGAAGCATGCATTCGCAGCGTAGTGTTTACGGCCCAAGTACAGACGGACTGGTCAGGCTGGTAACTTGGTCAGGTAACCCAGCTTCGTTTACCGCAGACCCGATTACGGGAGCTTCTGTTGGTAGCTGCGAATGAGCGAGTCATTTTGTATGTGATATTTACAAAAAGGGACATAATCGACCAGCTCTGTTTGAAGTACGGAATTTGTCGAGTAGTGTTTCCCTAAACTAAACTGTTATTTCATTCGTAGTGATATTCCGTAGAGTAGATACCATGAAGCTGGGTTTGTTTGAAGTTATATAATTTGGACAGCAATGTCAACAAATTGGTTGACATTAAAAGCAAGTCTACGTCGATAGTGGAATCCAGCAACATCTACTTTCTACCTATGGTTCATCTGTAGAGTGCAAAAATAATTTTCGTTATCGATGTTCGATCCTCCTGAAACATAAACAAACGTGGTGCTTATCGCTGTAGAAATTTTGAAAAAAATTTGCAACGTTCGTTAGGTATCAAATAGCAACAGGACAGATAGACATGAAGTAGAACGACAGGACTATTCAACGAAGTCACATAGCAGAGAAAAGTTATCACCTGGCTTTTTGGAAACACGACTATCTAATTTCACGTCACAGCCCACAAATGGTGAATCGAAACAAGAGAACGTTACGACGCGCCTCAACTACAGCACGAATGCTGTTAGGCTTCCATCTATCTTCAACTAATCCAAATCCGTTTCGTCCACGAAAACGTTTATCACCTAACGGATGGTGAGAAAACTCTGGTGCAATTACAGACCACTAGGGAAATTTTTCTTTTGCTCAATCGTACTCATTGGTGTGTAGTAGTTCCCAGCTTGGCGCTGTCTTTCGGTTGCTGAGACGTTTGCCAACTGTCAGGTGTTGTCGATAGTCGACTGTGGTAACCAAAACACTGGGACAATGGGGTCGAGTGGTTTGACGTAAAAGGCGAACACATTCCTTGCCAGCAAACAACAATGTATTTACGGCGATCTGTTGAGCCCAGTCGTTAACCCAACTCGGTTTGAAGATCCGTTTTGGGTGATCTCATTAGACTGGAATTTCCGTGAAGTGGTTTGGAATCCGGATTTTGATGTCGAATGTTCACATGTAGAACACTCAGTAAGTGTTACCCATACATTATCATTTGCCAGTGAACAATACACGGTACACTCATAGACACCTGTTGGAACATCTTAAAGTGATATTGAGTCATTCGAAACTGATATCCAGACGTAAGTTTGACACTGGCTCATCTAAAAGTAGAAACCGTATAGACGGGAAGGTAAGAAAGTTAGAATGATGCTAAATTGATGGGAAAAGAGAATGTGCATGTTGGTATTGTATTTCAGCGAACTCATGTAGTAGGTTGGAATATCAAAGTAAAGTAGTACTTAGAAGGTTACAGTGCTGGGGTTGCTACAAAACCGTAACCCATGCACGCTCAGCAGTGTACGATCCTGATACGTCTTTTACTTAACATCTTCGTGTGCCATTAGTCGTGATCTTCTTGAAGTCGAATTGTGTTTGTTTTAAAGTGATCCTGTAAAATACTAGAAGGTTATTAAGCAATTAAAGTGTTACGTCGAAGCGAAAGTAAGAAGTGACGGTCAGAGAATAGTGTTAAATCATAGCTGGATCGATTAAGAAGTGCGTTATTCTCTTTCAATGACCATTTCTTAGAATCAGTCCTAAGTGATGTAGTGAAACTGTTGTTCCAAGTTGTGCGCTGTTTTAGAGGTGCACTACTATGGAAGAGAAAAAAGATACAGTTATGAGCTTTCTTGATAAACTAGGCTAATTATTGAGTCACCAACCCTGTAAGAAAAGTGTGTGCATCGGAGAATACAACTTCACTTTGTAACCAATAATAACCATGCGCCTAGCCAATCAACACGTGACATGATGAGAAAATTTGATTCAAGTGAAAATTGTTGATGCGGGTATGTCGTCCGAATTTTCGAGACGAGCATTTCAAATAGCCAACTTATCAGGGAAACAATTGTACGAACCCAGTGATATTTTTCATCCCTTTGACGATAAAGCTAAACATGTTAGAACTGATAATCTAAATTATGGCTATCGCATTTAGTGAATAGACCCCGAGCAGTAGGATTATAAATTAGCCGTTCTTGATATAAAAAGAACGAAAGGATGAACATTGTTTGGTTCCAACTTTAGGATGAGCTGGTTTTGTAGAGGACAGTGACAAGTATGTCGAAGTAAAACGCATTATTCAAACAATGTACATAACGGAGCAATGCAAGTTTCGTTTGATCCATGGCCTGACTGTTACATGCCTTAGGGAATTCCTACAGATACCTTTCAGTAATGAAAATTTTATACACATTCACTTCGTATTGGAGAACTCCAAAGAGGGGCTAGGGTTGTCACCTTGAAATCCACAAGGGATCCTTATGGCATGTTGGCTCTCAGTTAATCTCTAGTCATAAAATGCGACTCAATGATTTGTTAGTTAACAACATAAATGTAAAAGTACCAATACTCATTCACTTGTAATGGCACGGTAAGTAACACCTAGATAATTGATCGCACAAACGAAATCATTATTTCTCAACTTATTTATGGAGGTCTACGAAACCTCGTTTGATGATACATACATAGTGCTAGAGAACAAACACCTGAGCAATCGGGACGATCTCAACAATTTTGAAGGCGGTGCTGAATTTCGTGAAAAAACTGTTAAAATGATCAGGAAAACGTGCAGTAGTAACCTACTAGATCGTGATAATGGGATTACTTGTTGTACGAAATAATTGAAGGCAATCCTGTATGCTTTGTCTATTTCACTGCATGCAATGATCACACTATGGTGATTGTCAGCATAATTAACTTTGGCACTTTTGAAGGGAAAATATCACATATTTTCACGTGATTGGCGGACTTGGAGTATAATGTGCTATAGCTATAGTGACCAACAACGACAAAAGTGATTAACCATCCCGAATAACACAATACTTTTTTTTATAAAAAAAAGTCTGAGTAACATTGAGGTTGTATATTCTAAGCGGTACACTAAATAACTGCGAATGTTCCGATGATATGGCCATAAGGGCTTTACAACAGATTTAATCTGTACGGCTTGATTGTCTATCCTTGTTGTACGTTAAGGATATCACTAGTATTCTGATCGAGAAGGAACTTAACTGACTTCGAAACGAGCAGAGGCTTTTGTTTTCAACTGAAAACACGAAAGTGTGCATGTGGCGTCCAACATCAACGTTATTATTGTGATATTCATCACCTTGTAATAGGTTGTGGAGACTTCAGAACTCAGGCAATCCACCCTCTTGTGCTGGCCTTTCGAAACACACAAACAGCATGCCACCTTATTTTTTTAACCTATTTCGACTGCACCAACAGCCGTCTGATGAGAGATCGAGTGACACAACACGTCTCATGACCAGTCATGTGTCGAAAGTTTTGCAGCTGCAAGCCAAACCAACAGAATGGGAAGTGGTTTGCTGTTGAGGGCTGAACGTGAAGTGGTGCATCATCGTCGGCACACTTTGATCGATGTGACCTCTACAAAATGTGGTCAACGATGCCAGGCGGCTGCTCAAAATTTGCCGATGTTACGGCTATAAGTGTCTATTGACAGTGCTAAGTACGAATGTCATACGGTTTTTCAAGTTTGATTCGAGCTGCTGTGCTAATCACCTTGCAGTCGCATGATAGGATGAATTGTACCTATCCAAGATAGCTCTCAGTTGTTGATTTGACTTATGGATCTTTGGTAGACCGTACAAGCGTGGAATGGTTGGGCCGGTCGTCTTGAATCAGTCAAGCTCAGCTGCTGTAATTCCTTCTTGCTGCGAAATTCGTTTCAGATCATCGACCACTGGTCCTTCATCAGCACCGTTTTATCCCTTTCCGCAACCAGTTTGCTAAGCCTGTCTCGATCTGAGATAATATATGACATTTTGTCAACATAATTTTCTTGCTCCATAATCATTATGCCTGCTCATTTATCCGGATGTATTATAAATATATCGTCACGTTTGCAGAATTCTTGGGATCTGAAGATGTTTAACTGTGACGGAACTGTTAGGAATCAAATTTTACTGCCGGTATTGATTGCAACAATTAACTAAGTCTGATTTAAAATGCTACAGATTGGTCTGTAACGTAGGAGTCAGCCGATTGGTCTGGTTATAGACATTTTCCAACTGGACCCCAATCCCTAACTGGTCATCTTTACGGCGTGGACAATAAAACTTCGGCCCTAGCGATAGTACTTCAAGTAGTGTTGAGTTTAACTTGGGACAAACTGTGGACAGACCCTTCTGCGTTGACCGGAAACTGAGGTGTCTCGTTACTAAGATCGTCCATTAATTTTGACCGTCTTTTGATAGGCTGTTTTTGGTGGCGATTGCGTGCACATAGTTATCGAAGTCTACGCTAATGTTTTATTAGTTCGTGCAAAATGTTCTGCCATTGGTTCACACTCCTTAAGAGTTCACTCTCATGTGAGCGGGCTATATCTAACTGGTTTAGTGAATGGCGTTTAGGAAACGTCGCATCTCGACGAATACGGTTCATACGAGGAATTGACCAATCAGGGCTGGGGTATTCATTTCGGTCAATGCGACCCTAAAGAGATTCGATCGGTTCGCTCGTCTCTACAAGCCATGCTTTGAAGCTCAAATAACGATTTAGCTCTTTAAACACCAGTGGGTTCCTGTTCCCTCGAAATCTCTGGAAACTACCCATTGGGTCATAGGAGACAACGATGACGAACAATTGTTCTCGATAATTTTTCATCAGACAATTACAGTTATATATATCCGACACAATTAAATAAATATCAAAAAAACTACCATTCGTCCGTATAATTGGGCACAAAATTCCAGACAAACGGGTTAAGCTACTCAAACAACGAGTTACAGGTGTTTGTAATGAGTGGTTTAGGGATCCGTTCATAGTTAAGTCGCAGGAGTCGAGGTTGAAGTTAGTGATGAGACCTTTGGCCAAGGCAACTGCAAGGTTTGTAAAGACTTATTTTGAAAACAAAGAATCGGGTTGTCTAATCGTACAACAGTCGATTCCGTAGTGGCTAGCATTCGTTGTCTGACCAGTTTGGGGTGATTGGCCGGAATTGTGTAAACTATGTGAAAGGTCTGAACTGGGGCGACGCAATGGTCCGTATAGACAAGGTGTGCAATTACCGAGTTGTTAATGGATTTGGTCAAACCGGACCCCGAGCCAAACAGGAAGGTGTTTTTTGGTTTCGTTTGGACAAACACTTAGTCATCCGACACACACATTCTGTCGTACAACAGTGAAAG
>LUCH01000419.1:0-35560 GCA_013368495.1 Paragonimus heterotremus
ACTTCCCTTCAACAATGTTTTGGAATATTCAGGGGTATGTAGAACACAGTAGATTATTGAAAGAGCATCGAGAATATCTCTGGTCAAATCCTTAACAGGACCATGCAAGCAATCTATCGGGTGCCAGCGGTTGAATGATGGAGGGAAGCGGGATTGGAATCATCGTCAGCAATCATGGGGGTTTAGTTTGGATGAGTTTCTGAAGTACTTACCTTGTCGTAGATTTAAGTTAGTCAATTTCTTCATCTCTATTTGCCATTATTGTTATCTCTTTTAAATCTTATTCGTTGGTTTCATTTTATGTACAAAGATAGTCTTAACATCTGGAAGTACATGGTATAGGAATCAAACCCTCATTGGTCTTACTCTTAACCTTTGTTTCATGTCATGTCAGTGGGAGGATAAACTTGTGTATCGGTGGTAGCTGTGCACTTGCTGTGTTCTGATGGCACTGATAGCTTACCTCAGCTTTTATCTGGTAGCCCTCATACTAACTCATGGAAGTGAAGAATCCCTTCTCATTATTGTCGCAGCCCTGGGCGCCGTCAGAAGCTCACTGGTGCAAGAAACTGGACAACTTCTGGCTGAAGCCGCTCCGTCCTAGAAACCGAACTGAACTGAACTGAACTAACAACTAAACGCGCAGTCTTCTTACAAGTACAACAATGAATTCATTGTTGTTCGTTGACAAAAAGCGAGAGTGGTCGACTGAGTGAATAAACAACGCGTTAACTATCCTCATTCTTCTAGCGCGCTGTCACAGGCACATCTAAGAGCCGCTCAAATGTCACATCTTTGGGTGCTGGCACCACCTCCGCTGGTAGCGCATTCCAGCTGTTGACGGCCCGTCGAGATAGATAAAGCCGTCCCGATCGTAGTAGAATGGCCGCGGAATCTGTTCATTTTGGAGTGGAAAATCTGCTCTGAGTTACTCGCCCATGTCACCCCGCAAAATGCGACATATCACAAAAAGGTCGCCGCGGAATCGCATATGAATCTGTGAGTACATAGTCAAAGACGCTAGCTGCCGGTACTAGTCTACGTTTCTTTTACTAGATCCACACTGCGTCAAAAGTTTGGGTTTTAGATGATATCGAATGACGAGCTTAAGTAGCATATGCTCTGGAACATATGTTCTATACCAGTGTTCATTGGGTGTTTATCACGTCTGCTCATGAACCACATACGTTTCTCAGGCTGTTTTACAGTTACCCATCACTCCACAGTTTGTGCTTCTCACAATGAGCTATAACAGACTAACTGGAATTGGACACATTTTAGGTAACAAAAGGTCATTTTTACGGTTTGAGCGATATCTCATCACAGAACCGAATCATAGCTGAATGCACTGCGCAGTTCAAGCATTATTAATCACCCGTTAGATTGGAGTACTCGGTACTCCAGTGTTAATTTCCTTGGTTTATGCATGATTTTATGTGTCGTGTACAATTCATTGTCCCCACCGCACTGCGACCATGAAAACAGCCAAAAATTTAAACAAGGCAGTTAAAACACGAAAACTGGTAGATGCAAGCTGTCCGTAGCACAGTTTGTTTTGCATTGAACAGTTTGGGGAGGTAGGATAGTTGATCATCCGGTGAGTTAAGAATGGTCAATACGTCCAGGACAAGGTCAGGTTCACGGACAATTGTTTCTAAGTCCACAGGGCCGTTAGATTGCAGCACAGACGTAATCAGGTCTAATTTTTTCACAACACTCCTATGTAAGGATTCGCCTTGCGTGTGTGAATAGTATATTCAGTAATACACGTTTGTTATGAACCGGTGTTAAGCTACTAAAGTTCGGGTATTTATCACACCACGTGCATTTCCGATAAACATTTCTTTTAATATAGCCATTTTCTCGGCGATTTGTGAGTATTTCTAGAAACGGCAAACAATTATCAGCCTAAAATTCACGTTAGCTTCAGGTTGGGATGACAACTGGTTAAGTGCCACACCAGGTTATATCTGTTACCTGTTTGGACCGACTGAATACTAATGTATCATCGATGTAAGGTTAGCAGTATGACAGACTAATTATGTCTGCAGCAAACTAATACTCAATCCTTAACATGGAAAAGTCTGCTAAGATGGGTCCTAATGGGCTTCCCATTGCTACCTCATCTATTTGGTGATAGCATCGATCTGGGAAACGGAAGCTGACATTTTCAGTGCATAACAATTAAGTTTCCTTCTGAATATTATTGGGCAGAGGCAAAGTAATGTGGCTCGTTTTTACGAGCTCAAGTATAATCAGTCGTTTCGTGTAATGGGACATTCGTGAACAGTGCCTGAACGTCTGTGAAACAAATCAACCCATTAGCAAGATTGATTTTGTCCAAATCACTGATCAGTTCGAAAAAATTCCTTAATGCAATAGGCCTGAAACGTTTGTTTAGTAGCGTCAGAATGGTTAATAGCCAGCGTGCCAATTTATGGCATGAGGAATTAGTCTTCGCTAAAATAAGCCTATGCGATATTCCAGACTTGTGTGTCTTAGGGAAACCGTAAAGTTGATGCGTCGATGACCCACGCGGTTTAAGAGGTTTGTACGTCATGTCATCAATTATACGCAGTTGCAAAAGAAGTTGAAGATGTGACCTTCAATTTCAGTAACATTGTCCGCTCTGTCTATTTGCCGAAACTCTGTTTGGTTGTGTAACCAAATGTGTCTGTTAGCTATTTGTTTCCGATTACGTGGGGGTCTAGAAGGACGAATAGGTTACATGAATCCGTGTTGGCCGTAACACTTAATTGTCCGGTCTTCTCGACAGGAAATAATGTGTTCTGTGGTACGCTGGCCCAATTAGACTCCACACAGTTTGTATTTGAGGCTTGTCAGTTCAAAAGTCTCCATCTTTTTAAGGATAAATCTGCAGTCCGAGAGATATCCGCTTGTGACTGTCCGGATCGTTCTAAAGTTGGCTAGTATCACGTGGTCTTATTGTTTAGACGTAATCACTCTCGAACTGAACGCACGAGGCCTCCTAAATATCTTGGATTACAGTGGGCTTGCGTCGACTGAGTGTGTTCATAATAATCCGCGTTACTTGGGCTACGTGCAAACCTCAGTTGCATTCCGAGTGACTTTAAACGGGTACTGTATTTTTCATGTATACGTATCAATTTCTTATTGCGTTCCTTGAGGTTTTCCGTTGAGCATGCAACAGATAAGACTGTTGCTTAGTTCTAATTGTTTAGGATTATATATATAAATAAAGTATTTAAATAGGATCACACGATAAGTAGTGAGCAGTTTATTTTGACGTTTCAGATCAACATCAGGGTCCTTCATCAAACATAAATGTTTTTAAATGAGATTGTTCTGCCGCTCACCGTGCTCGCCGGTTGGTCTGTCTTCGCTCGTTTTTCGTTTCAGTGTCGACGATGCTGACGTGCTGGTTGTCTATATCTACGTGTCGATTGAACGATTTCCGCGAATAGAGCCCCCAGTACAAGCCGTTCCCCTTTCATCTTTGCCCGTGCGGTCACTTTCGCGTGCTCTGTGTTGACCTCGTGACCTTTGTCCGCACAGTGGTGTCACAGTTGTGATCTAGGGTCGTTTCGTCGCATCGCTAGTTTGTGTTCGTGCACGCGTGTTCGAAGCTGTTCACCTATCTCTCTCACATATTGTTGGCCACACCCCACACGTGGAATCGTGTAGACCACGCCATACTATTCGTGTGGTTTTACACGATCCTTAGCGTTCACCAAAATTGAACACACGGAACGATTCTTTTACCCTATGGTTCCAACATTTGCCATGGATTACCGAAATTTTAGACAATAATTAGGAAATTTGAAGCTAATACCTACTCCCTAATAATCTGTTGAATATAATCAACTGTGTTATCACTGTCTTATTGCATCCGACATGCTACCGGTTGGCTGATAGCAAAAAAGACTTAGTTGACAAGAGTAGTCCCGCCCTTTGAGTCAGTCCGGCGATAATTTTCACAACCACAGGTGAACTGAGTCCTTCTGCATACAGCGCAACCCTGTTTCAGGGCGTACATTAGGAAATGGAAGCTCCTGGCACGGGTACTTGTACCGGTAAATACCTAATCCAACATGTAATCGTTAAGTTACCCTCATTAGGTGTGGAATTCTGTTAAGCATAACGTGGATACCGGTTTTGTGGACCGGGATACGCTTTCAATGATGAACGACGGTATTGAAATCATAGAGGCGGCTGTTCCGCATAAACTGTACAAAATCGTAAATTTGCCTTTCCCGGATTGTCTTGTAAGTAGTCGGACACTGTGTGTACGTGCGCCTTCCTCGAGTGGTTTGCAGCTTACTCTGAACCTTGGAGTGTAAAATGCCTAGCCCGGGAAACGAAGCCGACCTACAAGGGTTTGGCCATTTCAGTTCGTGTTCGTGTCCCGGGCTCATCATCATCATCGTCATAGCAGCCATGAACCTGACCGCCGCTCACCTCAACAGTGACGTGGGATATTCTGGAAGAAAACGTCCTCGCGACTCAAAGTCGGTGACTGGAGACGTTAGGTGTGATGGTGACTTGTGAGCTTATCAGAAAATAGACGTAAAACCCGTGAAGCTCAAAAAATCTCGCTGACACCATCATTCTGCTCACACTCATAACGTAGGTTACTGTTCCACGCGAGTGGACGCTGAATAACGATCTTCTGAAAACTTATCAAGCTTGACCACAGCACAAGAAGGTAAATCAAGCTCTTACGTCAATTACTACTCTCTTCGAACAAATTCCAGTAGGCTACTTCCCTTCTTCAGCTCGCATGCTTTTATTCTAGGGTCGCCCTGATTAGGTGGGCTTGAATAATACTTGCGCCAGTTGTTTCAGTTTGACCATAACGTAGGCAACTGCTGTGTGACAGACGACCTCGCTTCATTGCTTCTACTAAGTTAAAGTAAGTGATAACGAGTTTGCTACCTCTCTCTGCTGTTTTTTCTCATGCTGGCTACGGAAGTGGGCGTATGTAAGATATGGTTATTTCCGTCAAGTCTCTTTCAACTATTCTATACACTAGTCGCATTTATTGACTGCAAATCAAACTCCGTGGCCAAAATTCACTCTTACTGGAAGTTATCTATCGTTTACCCTCAATCTCTTGTCTGGGTGATGTTGCCGCTGTACCTCACCTATCGGTCGTCCCACAGTTAAATACTCAAAAACAAGCTCTGCAGACCAAAAATCTCACGGGATTTCCAAATAAAGAGCTTACCTAAAAGAAGGCCCAGTGATTAAAACGGACGAAAGTTGTCACTGTTTAATTTTAAAGAACATGACTCAACGCCATGTTTGCGTTGGGAGTTTTCCATTAGTAAAGACACGTGGTAATCGAGACGAAACCAATAATCGCTACAACTGATTATATAAGTCGATTCGATAATCTGTTCTCTGTTACGGTACTCAGATTAATATTTTGAGTTTATGCTAACTTTAATGTGACCAAACAAATGCTAAATCAGTACGACCGAAAGGTGCAAATCAATACGTTTATCTCAGTGTGGTAAGTCACAAGTCCAGAGTTTTGTCAATGTATCTGTTACTGCAATCATAAATGAACTGACAAACGTGTGAAGCAAAATTAGGTGCGTCACGTGTGGTTTTTCCGTAACCAACTCTCCCAGTTGATGACAATTGACAATTCTGCTAGGGGATGTATTCAATTCACAACAAACTGAATCTTATGACGTGCTACAGTAGACAGGTAGTCTCCTCTGAACAGTAGTTTGACAAACACATCTTGTTCCAAGCTCTATAGACCATAGGTATTTACTGCTATGATCATCATCATCATAACAGCCGTAAGCCTGACCAAAAGGTACTGTTGACCGGACCGCCGCTCACCTCAACAGTGACGTGGAATATCCTAGAAGTAAACGTTACTAAGAAGTCTGAAAATTACTAAAAGAAGACTAAACGGAAGAACTAGAAGTGGTATGGATACATGTACGCCGTTGACTGGGACATATCGCCATCCTGTTACCACGTAATGCAGCTATTGAGAACTGATCTTGATTCAGACGTCGTAAACCATGGATGCAAAGCTGGAGAACCGAGCGTACCGGCCGCCCTCGATGACTGTTATACATCGACTACTTCAGCGTGTTGTTCTGAAACCTCGTCAGTGAAATATCTAACAACGCTCGGTTGCTGTTAGACTCGACTTCATGCAGCTCTGAAAAAAATTTGTTCGTAAGACTGCAACCCAGGAGAGTCTACTTTTCCACTATGTTGCGTCATTTTGTTGTGAATCGCGCGTATCCGGCATCTGAATTGTTTTTTTGTCATCAGCTAAGAGAGTTAGTTGTAGATACGCTAGACTTAATGCAATTAACAAGTTTGTCTCGCTTATCTTCTATCAGTTCATATGTAGTTACATCGGCAAGACTGAATGTGTATTTGCGTCAGAGGGTAACTAAACCCTCTTGAATGGTCGATTCGGTCTGTTACGCAAACCTAAAATCAAACGAGCATCCGGGCGCGAAATCGGGCGTCGTCAATTAATAGGCACATTCTGGGGGAAAGTCTCAATCTCTGCCCGAGCAGCTTGTTCACTGTATAGCTACCGAGCCAAAACCTAAAATTCTAGCCATCAGTGAGGCCGCATTGATCAAACGAGGACAGTCGGTGTTTTATGCTCTGGCATTAACGGTTCATGCCGTCCGCCTCTCGCGGTAGCGGCCTTTTGACCCTAAATTCGACCCGTTCAATACTCGTTGCTGTGCTCCTTTGTTGTTCCGAGCATTCCGGAATACGCGTCGGCGAACGGCCATATTGCTCACGCGATCAGTCCACTTAATATGGGCCAATTGGCGGAGACAATGGTGGTCAAACACAGCAAGCCTGTCAATATCTTCTTTGTGAACAGGCCACGTTTCTGAACCATAAAGCAAAATGGAGCGCACACAGACATTATATATCCTTCCTTTCAGCGACAACTGGACTTCTTTTCGACGCCACAGGTGATGCAGTCTGGCAAAGGCAACTCGTGCCTTTGTTGTCCTCGCTGATATCTCATCAGCAATATCACAACACGCTGACGAGATGGTGCTACCCAAGTATGTGAAACTGTTCACAATCTCAAGCGGATAACCTGCAATGAAGAAAGTAGGAGTGGAAATGCCCCAGTGTTGAGGCAGCACTTTCCACTTTAAAGATGTGAAGCGCATTCCATACAAACCAGCCTTATCACTCACCTTGTTCAGCATGGTCTGCATGTCTTCGGCGGAGGGGCTAAGGAGGACAACGTCGTCCGCGTACCTCAGACCTATCAATCAAGCGCCAGGAAGAGGCTCAACACCAAGCTCACTGGATTCACAAAGCGCACTCTCCAGAATGTCGTCCATGACAAAATTGAACAGGAAGGGGGAAATCGGACACCCCTGATGAACACCACTAGAAGTGTTGAACTCCCGATACACTTGTCCATAAACTCTCACTCTACTTGCATTGTGGGCATACAGTGTTTTCAATCGACCACGACTATCGGCTGTCTGTAAGAGTGTCGATGCTCCAGAATTCCTCGCAAAGTAAAAATGTGATCAACACACCCCTGACCGAATCGTAATTTTGCCCGTTTTCCACGTATCTGACTTTCTCTGAGCTTAGTGAGCCGACATAAAATGAGGCCAGTAAGCAACTTGAGCTCAGATGGATAACCGTGCCAAAACCGTAAAATCGTGTCTCCGCTACGCAGCACACATTAACACCCAGACTTGAGAGAGTACTTGCCAGAGCAGTTTGCTGACCGACTTGTCGGAGAGTGCGGACATTAAAGGCGTCAGTGTTTACCATTTGTGTTGGCCTCAGAAAGCAGTTATCGCCCGAATTCACGTGGAAAGCAGAAGACATGGGGGTAAAATAGTAGGAGGAAGTTGTGTTGGATGAATGATGTCACTGTCGGGAGAACGATAACATCTGATACTTACCGATCGTTTATGCCGCGGAAGAGGGTTGACTTGAGGGACCCCACCTCGAGTCTCTGACTTAAAAGTCTGACCTGCAAGATAACAGGATACAGGGTTTTCTTGGGGGATCGTACCCGGAGCCAATGACTCAAGAGTCTGACTCACTTGGCAGTGAGGAGCTTGCGTAGCCCGAGGGCGCAGTGAATAAGACATTGATGTCTCATTCTGGGCACTGCTGCCCGCAGTGAATGTACTCGAGGCTACATCAGGCTTTTGGGAGATAACATATTCTTCGACCGTATTGGATAACACGCCGGCGGTCACGGTCAACCGTTTGGCGATCGGAGTGCTCGTTGTTTGAGGGTACCTTTTCTAACTCCCTTCTTCCTGATATGGAAGACAGCAGTGCCGCAACTATGAAAATAGTTCTGCTGTATGCCCATAGGATCGTGCCTCACTACCTAAGCACTCCAATGCGGTCAGTAGTGCGACATACAATCATATGAGTGTAACTGCTTTTTGTCTGTCTGCTCTCCTTTCGCCTGTCTGACAAGTTTGCACCTGGAAGGATCGAAGTCTTAGTCACCATAGTTCGCCGGGTTAAGATAGTGCACAAGCCTGACGACCACGTCAAGGTAGCTGTGTTGGTCAGGGACGAAATTCACGGTCAGATTAGTAGTGTGTCGAAAGTTAACGTTCCCCTGCCGGACGGACGCAAGGCCCTACTCACTCCCGGTACACTATTTAAGCTTGCTGCTTGTAACATTCGAACACATGCAAACAGGTCACCAGACAGCTGTTGAAAGTATTTCGGATACCTTCGCCATCGATATCTGTTGTCTTGCTGAAACACGGCCCCAACATTCTAAACCAGTGTTACATCTCCAATCGCCGTCATCCGCTTCAGCAAGCGGGTGTAATCTGCGTCTGTCTGGCGACCCTGCGACTCAAGCCACTGGCCAAGCCGGTGTTGGGATTGCCCTAAACACTTACGTAAAGAAGATGCTGCTTGATTGGATTTCCGTGAACAGCCGCCCTTTCGCTGTCATACTGGAAGGTACAGTTGCAGCATCGAGAGGCGCGTATCATAAACGCTGTCTGTTTGTTATTGAAACATATGCTCCCACATGCTGTAGTCTGTACGTAGACACGAGTGGTTTTTACCACCAGCTCACTAACCTTCTACACACTGGGTGGCGCACGGACATTGCTGTACTAGCTGGAGGTCTGAACGCCCAAGCAGGCAGACTAAGCGCTGACGAGCTTGACTTAAGTGACCCGCATTCTTACGGAACTCGTTGAACAGACAACGGTGAATGTACGTTCTTCCGACGAACGTTGAGTGACGCACGTATAACCAGCGACGCCAAATATCAGAATCAAGTCAAGTCGCTGGAAATCGTGGTACTATTGACATGAACAATATAATCAATTACAAAGAACAAACCTCAAATCGTTTGCGTTCGTAGGATAAGGTACACTGGTTGGCAGCAATAGGCCGTCGAGGGTCCACAAGACACGACAAGTACAAACACAGGTGACCAACAGGTAATGACGAACCGACGAAATGCGATCGGATCGGTCAGATGTGTGTCTAAATAGCCGTCCATCGAGCAGACCGATTAGTCAGCGACAGTTTCACGGCGGCCCATAGGAAGACCATATTCACAGGGATGGGGAGGGTGAGAGCGACAGACAACAATGGGTTTGTGGGCAGATGAGTGAGGTTCAATTACTGAGGGAGACAGGGTGGAGAAATTAGTACTTTTAGACGCGGTTTGTGTGAATAACGATAACAGGCGTCTAGTTAAACGGGGTCACGGGGAAGAGTGCGACAGGGTCAATCGAAGGGAATTTTGACCTCCAAAACTGTCCTACAGTGAACGTATGTAGCGGCACTGTACTGATAACGGTCTGTTTATGACAAGTACTCGTTTTCGGCGTTCCAGCCGTCAATTCGCCACGCGGTGGCCTCAATCACAGAATCAATCGTGGGCGCAGAGTGACCACATGGCCGGCCGTTTCCAACATTGCAAGTCAATCTGGGACGTCTGCGTTGATCCCAAACATGCATCGTTGTGCCCAGTTCGCCTTACGTTTCTGCCGTTGGTCGCTTGTTTGTCAGTTAGAAATTAACTTGACTGGCATGACCGCAGACGACTTACGCTTACTGATGTGCGATTGCTTCTGGTCTCATTTCCCACCTACCGGAAGAAACTGTAGCATACCGGGCACATACACGGCGTGCAGTGCGATATTGTTTCATGTGATACTAATGCTCGTTCAACTGCTAGTCGCTGACTCCATATTCGATCACTGAAACTTCTCGATGCACGCTGGGATATTCCATTCAGCAGTCAGTACAACTCGCCCGTAAGCCTACTTTCTTGGAGCTCCAAAAGCAACTGCAAGAGGATCGCGAGACCTGATGTACCCAACGCGTTTTCGAGATGAAACAATCCACTGCCGCTTGGAACTTTCGAAGGGTTTTCCACCTCCTGCTAGCAACTGGTAGTAGGAAGTCAGGTGTCATCATTATCACAAACAGCAATACATCAGACTCACTGATGCTTAACTGCCACACAACCACAATGTGAAAATCAACCTGCAGAAGAAGAGAGAAGAAGAAGACGGAAACGGGATGGGATCTAATAACTAAAAAATGGTTACGTCTACATTCAAACATACATACATGCATACATGCATACACCTTGCAAACAAACAACCAAGCTGTAAGTGAAAGCAAGGCGTCATCAGCAAGACTGCTTTCTTACGGCTTTCACTGCCTCTCGTCGTTAAGTGCACTCACTTCACAGACAACCCGGCCAGACAACGACAACATTCGTACCACTGAGTTCCATTAGGCGCCATCTCACCTAACGTCTCAAGCCATCGACTCTGTGAGTCGCGAGGGCCCCAGCCCGGGAGACGAACCCGATCTACAGTAGCCAACCCCTTCGTGAACGATTTCATCCATCTACGGCAGATCATCTGTCCACCTTGCGCCAATCGACCGCAGCGCCGGCAAACAGTGCTCCGTGTGGCAGACGACTAGCTGGCATCCTTAGTACATGATTTAACCATGTAAGTCTGTGTAAGTGTAAGGATTGAACGAAAGAACTCGTTTGACAATCACTACCAAATACGCGTTATCTAACCTCCTTGCTTACTCGTTAGTGCCACCCGATACGGGCGATGGGATACAAAGATCGGTGGTCAACTACCTGAAGACGGTTCACGTCTTCAACCCTGAGCGGCCATTTTTCAATGCTGTAAAGTGGCACGTCCCTCAATGTCGGCTTACATACGCGACCCTGAAGCCCCAGAGAGATACCTCTCCACCTCCACAAGTAGAGAGGTACGCGTTTCTATTTCATTTCCTACACTGCGACGCCACCGCTGACGCAGCTTCCCAGGTATACGAACTGGTCAACGACCTCCATGACTTCATTATCTAACATTAAATCTACGTAGTCACAGCAATCTTGCAGAAGCACTTTGCACTTCCAGACTGCAAAGCACATTCCGAAGTACCTAACAGAACGCGAAACAGCGTCTAGCGTTGTTTGTGCTGCTTGGAAAGTCTCAAACAACAACACCATATCGTCAGCATAATCAAAATCAGTCAGCCTTCCATCAGGTAAGAGGTCCCCGCCGGTATTTTGTGAATAATGAAGACTATCACCCAATATGTCGTCCATCACAAAGTTAAACAAAATGGTGAAAGTCAACAGTGTTAACATAAGCCGTTCATGGTGTTGAAGCTGTCACACACTTCACCGTAAACCCTAACCTGAGCTGAACTATGGGAATAAAGCGCCGAAAGTAGGTCCATTTACCTGGTTAGTACACTCCTGCGTTTGAACGACTCTAAAAGTGTAAATCAATTCACCGAATCGAACGCATCTTTATGATCGAGAAACACGGCGACTGTTGGCCGGCGGTATACATGACGCTGCTCCAAAATTTGACGAGGGGTAAAAATATGATCTATACATCTCCGGCCAGGACGAAACCCTGCATGTTCTCTAATGTTTGCCTCCCGAACTGCGGTGAATCGATGAAGTATAATGGATGCCAGAACCCTAGAAATGACTGGGCTTAACGCAATTTCTCTATGGTTTTCGCAAGAGCTCCTGACACCTTTCCTGAATACACGAACTATTATCGCTTGACCCCGGCACGGAAGAATGGTCTCCGTCATCCACACAAGTTGAAACAACTGAGTCAAAGCCCCCACTTTTTCCGAAAAATATGCCAGTTTCGGTACACTGCCACCAAACCACTTTCTTGCGATACAGGCTTTTGAGCCTAAGGTTTTGGTTGAGAACCCTAATCGTTCTCCTGTGTAGGTCAGTGTGTCCTGGCACTATCTCAGCTCACACACAACCATGATTTTAAATGCTTGTATAAAGATGTTTCTATTTTTAGTATTTGGGCCCTTTCCCCACGCTTACTGTACAGCGTTCCCTGTTTACTTTGTGTTTTTTATGGGTGTTGGACGTTAGTGAGAACCACTGATACATTGCCGTCTATGGTGCTGGTCATGATACTTGTGATGTTGCTGACAGGATGTTCTCGTGGATATTGAGAACAAATAGTGCACCCTCTAATCTGCTTCACCTGTAACGTCACGTGTTGTACCTTGATGGTAGACGATAACGAGAAAAGGCTAGCACACGAATGTACGAATCACGGACACGTAGCACAAAGGAACACAGAAGACCCTCGCCTTCAGCGGAGAATGTATTTCTTCTCAAACTGAATGTAATATAACAGACCAGCGTCTGCCTATATATATATATATATATATATATATATATATATATATATATAAACCATTTTTGATGAAAATAGGCTTTCTCCAGCATCTCCTGTTTGAGGTGGCAGTCATCCATAGCATCTGGCTCGAGAGTCCAGCTGCATAGGACGATGTGAGCGTCAGGTGTGGTCTTTTCAACTTCAGGGTGGGAGGAATGGTAGTGGTTCCGGTAGCGGACGACGGAACTGTGGAAGTGGCTGCATCCGGGATTGCAAACGTGTCCAACAACATATCTAGCGGAAGCAAATGCTGGTCGTCTGTGATTGTTTTGTTTATGTTTCAAGGGTGCATCTGGTTGTGATGATATTTCCATATAGTACCACTGACAGAAACGTCATACAACACCTTTCTATGACATGAATTCACGGTTGCGTCCGTCCGTTTGTTGTGACCAGGTTGATAGTCACGATCGTAAACGACTTCTCCAATAACGAAACTGTTGTTGGAGTTTTGGCGGGGCCCCTGAACTGGTTCATTCATCCCAATGATAATATGATGGGCCGTACGAAACTTGCGATCCACAAGAGCTTCAGCTGGTGATCAGCCATCGAGAGTTTCAGAGTTGGTGGTTGTTTGGCAGACAAACAGAAAATCTTATGGTACTTCCTCTGTAGTCCCCTTCCCGCGATATTTGAACAGCGCTCGTTTGGGAGTGTCGACGAGGTGTTCAGCTTAGACATTGGACTGTGGGGTGATAGGACAGAGAACGAGTGTGCTGGATGAGTAAAGACGTGAATTGTGTGCAATTGTCCGGTACGAGAATGTCGGGAAATCCACGTTGACCAAAAGTGCGATGCAGGGTGGCAATCATATTGAGGGATGTCGCCGGGGAAAGTACGACTATTTCAGGCCACCTACAATATGCATCGACCAGGACAAGGTAGGGTACATCGAACATTGGTTCACCAGATTCTCGATGTGGCTCTCCGTACCGGGCCAATACGCTTATCCGCGAGCAATCGCCTTCGTCCTGCTGGTGCCGGGATGATCAAAATGGAATCATCGCAGCACGGAGAGGCGAAGGGCGGTTTGAATAGCCACGAGATCAACAAACGTAATGTAGTAATTAGCTGCTCTCAACGAGTCACGTCGACAGTGAAATTGGATGACCTCACCAGCAGGCGGAACCGTGGACCATTCGGTTTGGATGAGCGTTATGATCTGGGTGAGGAGTAGATCCAACGCCGTGGCGCGTCGGATGTCGACGGCAGTCACTGGGATTCCGCGAATGACGTCTGAGAGCTGGCGGCGAACGCTGTCCTCTACTGCCAGAGTAACAATAGCGACGTATTCCTTTGGCACGTGATGGTTGCTGATGAGACGCGTCAGACTATCTGCTTGCCCGGACTCGTTAGTGCGACGGTAGAGTATGTTAAGGTCATAACTCAGCAAAATTGTGGCCCACCGCTACGGTCGATTGGCGGAATGAGCAAGAGTGCCTCTTTTCGATCCGAAAGTGGACAGTAGCGGCTTGTGGTTGGTTAGCAGGGAATAGTGCCGACCGTATAAAAGTTTACGAAACTTCATCGCAAAAATAGTTGGGAATCCCCCCTTTCCGACTTGTCCATAATTCTTCTCCTCGGAGTTAAGCGTACGAGAGACGTGAGCAATAGCCTTCTCGGAACTATCCGGGAGGCTGTGCAAAATGACTACTCCGTAATCTGAGGTATGGGCTGCGACCACAGTCGGCAAGATTGTATTGTAGTGCGTCAGCAGCAGGTCGAAGCTGAGGTTCCTCTTCAGTCTGGCGAGTAGTTCTTGCAATCAGAGGACTGGCAGCAATTAGTATCGTTCTTTAGCAAATGATTGAGCGGGACCCGAGCATCATGTAGCGTTGAAAGGAAGGCACTGTATTAACTGATGAGACCGAGGAAAGACCGAAGTGTGTGGACATCTTTGGGCGCCAACATCTGTTGAATTGCATGAATGTTCTCGGGATCTGGGTGGCGACTTGCGGCGTCAAAAATGTAGCCCATATATTTGATGAACCGCAAGAACATGTAGCATTTGTCTGTCTGCAAATGGAACCCGAACTCCTGGAGGCGTTGGAGGACCGCGGCGATTCGGCCTTGGATTTCGTGGGTTGTCTGCCTCATTATGATTGTGTCGTCGAAGTGACAAACTAATCCATATATATGCTGGGTATTTTTGTGCATAATGCTGACCATCACGTCCACTATCAGAAACTCTGTCCAGCTTTATTTTCTATGCTTGTTTAGGCTTGTTAATCCTGAAACTGTCTGCCGTTTTTCTCAAAAATTTATGACTAAAAGCGTTGACATGGCTTGCAATTCAGTTTTTTTATTTTATCATTGTCTCTCTCTGCTGATTCATGTCTCTTAATGAACCAAGTTGATGTTTAAGGGTATGTTTTCACTTTTTATTGCCATCTTTGCATACTTCGTAACCTCATTTCGACTTTCGACAACCGCACTGGGTCGAGCTCATGTTTACTCTCACACAGCGGTGTGCACCTTTTTGTGGTGTAATTTTTTTATGTCTGACTCCACCGTTATCATACCTAACGTATTTCGTTCATTAGTTTTTAAACTGAAGTTAAGTAGTAAGAACATGTCGGTATTTTTTCCCTTGTTATCATTGTGTTTCCTTTACGTTCTATCTTCATTTCACCCTGCTTGCTGTCTTTGTTAACACTGTTCGTTTCTTGGTGCCGAATTCACATTGTGGCTGTTTTCAGATTAGCGTAGTGATGTGTAATATGGTATTAACATAACATTTTGATTGACATTCGCAAATGTTTAACAACAGACATCTAAACAGTCGGATGGTATCAAATATCTGGAAATGAATCCGGCCTGATTCGGCTGTTCGACGCGAATGACTAAATTGCGGCTATCGTTCACAAGACGGTCAATCATTTACCGATAGATGACTTTTAATAAGATGATTGGTCCCTGTGTTCTCTTTCTTTCTTTCTAGTTCACTTCTTGCTATTTTTATTGCTCTCTATTTTGTTTTCTCTGGTACTTGTCGTTTCCTTGATATCACCTAATTGTTACTATTTTTTCCACTAGCCAATGTCATCGTGTTAACCTTCAACACATTCTACCGGTCCCAAACGTACGCTTTAGTATTCCAGTGTGTTTTTTATTCATGTTGTGTTGGGAAAAGGCACATTTTCCCAAAAATTAGCCCTGTATGCATGGAAACTGGATTCCTTCATTTTCTGGGAATTTGAACGCCCGCCAGAATTTTCGAACACCCGAGAAGCTGCGCTCGCTCCTGATTGGTCCATTCGGCGGCCTAGGTCCAAGGCCACCACAAACCTATAAATACAGTTGCTGTAAACCGCTATTTCGCCTTCGGGCTGAGCAGCAAGTAATGCTCGTTTGAAGGCCATCTTTTTCCTTACTTGTTGGGGGGTTCTAAGTTGCGAGATTTGCGTTCCGATATTTGAGCTCTGATTTTTGTACCGCTGTACAACATCGTTGCGTTCGTTCGTGATAGAGATACTCCTTGCGGTCTTGCGCTTGCTCTTGTCTTTTCTCTATCGAGTGGGGTCGTAACATGTTGACATAGCTATGGCAGTACGAAAATAGTTCTCAATATGCAAACATGCCGAATTGACGCTTTTTCATAGTTTTGTTTATTCTGTCTTTTAGCTCCTCCTTTGAAACTTCGTCCTTCCTTTGAAGCTTCGTCTGAATTTCTTCTCACTCGTCATGCCGTGGACATTCCCTGTTGGGTGAGTCAGGTACCTTTTATGTTCAATGGAAATGTGGAACGTGATCATTTCTGTTCCCCACTTGATCTGAGTGTGTATCGTTTCTTTTACGTATACTTTTGATTTATTCCAGTGGTTGGGTTTTTGTGTACTCTGCCTGTGGTAGCTTTGCGCTTTGAGGGCAATTTTGTCGTTTCGTTATCTAGTTCAACAGCTGCTTTCGTAAACTGATTTTTGGATATTTTTACGCTGCTTCCATACCTGTCCCACGAACACTGTTAGGAGTGATTCTTATGTCATCGTTTTCCCATGTGATCCCCGTGTCAGTCATCTTTGGTATATGTTTGCGTAGTTCTGTGTTACCTTACCTGCGTTTAGCTCTGTATTGCTTTCTTTGTCAGCACACCTTTCCTATGTTGGTGGTGCTGTTTGCACTTTTGGCTTTAAAGTGCACAAACTCAACCGGAACATCTAGCAACCTCGAAAGGTTTGGCTTATTACTGAAAATGACAGTGATGATGGTGTAAGATTTCAGTTGTTTTTTTTCTTGTCACCTCAGTGGGCCTAAATGAAATGTTGTTGAACGCGCATTAAGTGCGCTTGACATGTCAATAATTTTGGGTCGTTTGCACTTCTTCAGTGATGTTCATTTGACATTGTGCATTCTCAGCTCATACTAACTGAACTTACGTGTTTCAGATGTGTTAAATCTCCTGATGGCTAAGCAACATGTGTATGTGGTTCAACAAGAATTGGAATTGTGTCCAGAGCAAGTGTTCATCTATTCCATACTATGTACAGCAGAATATATTCATAGACATACTGGTGCTATTTCAGCTTTGAGGCTCATTCGTGGATACTGTGGTTCGAGCTGTGGTTGCTCTTATGACAATCTGCCGAATGACAGATTAAGAAGACATACAATCATATTAGGCAGAATAATGCAGATTCATACATGGGGTTGCGTGCTGTAATTGATGGTAACAAACCAGTTTGTCCGAAATCGTTTTCAGCCAACCATGTAAACGACTTGTGAAATACTTACCTTACTTCTGTTCACAAAGCCCTGTCTCACTACTTAGGCGCACTCGTACGAGGTCAGTTGTATGGCGTGTAATCTTCCTTGATTTACTTGCCGTGGTTGTTCCGGGTAAAACTGGCCCTAATTAATGTAATCTGCTGGACCAATAAAATATCCAAGACTGACTACTGCGCTAAGCGCACTACACGCCGATTGAATGTTGCATTGCTCAGATAATCAGCCGACTTGACACATACTAGCAGGCGTTGACAGCTGCAATAGGATACTGAAGGCTTACGTCCGTCTTCCACGAGGTTGGATTATGCTACTGATCTGTAGTGTAAGACTGAATAATCACACACATTGCAAATCTCTGCTTACGTAATAATTTTCGTTGGCAAAGGTCACGATGACATGTGCTTCGCCAGCTTTGGCATGGTGATATTCAGCAATTTTTGGATTTCAGCCGGGTAAAAGTGGCAGGCTATTCCTGGTGCTCAGTTTATCTTACCCGTAAGCCGATTCGCGAGCTTTTCGAGGTGGTTCCTTTTTGTTCACTCTGGACGGATGAAAACAAAACGCAACAAACGCAAGCATAATATTGATGTGAGTAAAGCATGCCTTAAGTAATAAAAGTGAACCGTTTGTGGTATTGGTGGGCTACCTACTTTTACCACACGTCGTATTTCATGCTTACTCATTTACTACCCTCACCACACACGAGCAGTGCAAGGAAAATAGATTTTCTGTTCGCCTCCCCGGCGCAGAACTAACAAAATTTGTTATCTTGGTATGGTTGACGGCATCCGTTACCGGATTAGCCTTTCACAGTGGTCGAAGTTAAAACACACCTGCACGTCGCCATCATCACGAGTGGTTTGCCCTGAACCACTTGCGAGTTCATTCATGTATTCTGTATCCAATGTCAACGGGAAGGAATAACACCAAGAAATGCGTGGATGGAGGTCCTTCTGATCCAGCTGGCCACTGCTGGTTAGCTAAAGGGTAGGCTAGTATGAAACTACAATCCCTACCTCTCCAAAATGAAAATGGAGCGACACAAATGGTAAGACCTGAACTGAGAAAAAGGGCACTGAAGATATAAGGCGAGAAGTAGTTCACTATAGCATTACCTATTATTGCATTCCAAATAAGATCAGGAAGGGAGACAAAAAATTAAAGTTAAGTTGGAAACCAAAGCTTTCAGCTCGCAGTACACCGAGAATGCGGACGAAAAGAGAAGTTGGAAGGTCATGATGACCCACATGTCTGGAGAGGAGAACGGATGATTTACCAGCCGACGGAATGATTGATTGATGCGAACGAAGATAACCATATCGTTTTCTTAACTTACTCATACCTAACGTATTCACGATTTCCTCGTTGATGGCGTGCTATAAGTACTACGATAACCTACCAATTTAAGCCGATCAACACATTCGCGGCTGCATTCGCCACAACGCTATATGATCATGTGACCTCGTCACTGTGCGCTTGAATTCATGTCGTTGGGACTGTCGGATGCTCGTCCGGATCATATTTTCCAGGCGGTCAGGGTTAATATTGTGCACACAGTTACTCCGAGCATCGTTTAGCCCAACACGAATGTGAAACGAGTACAAATTTAAATCGGCTTTCAGTTCTAAGCAAGGGCTCATTTCAAACACTGTCGCACGCTACCTAGAACTCTGCAGGATGAATAAACTCCACGATACTAAGTGTTTTAACGTCAGACGTCTGAAGCAGATGAAATGTATACGATTACATTTTGAATAGATGTTATTTGTATCGGAAAATCGTTCCAGACCAGATTAATGAGATGTGGGCTACTAGTATATAGCGAGATCACACAAATTACAATCTCCAGTTTTCTCGTTTTTAGACTGGGATTCATTTGCTTGTCCCCCTTATCTCTGGTGAACGGTTTGAGTTGCTTTGCTCGGAGATAATTTCTTCAGTTCTTATTACAGCTTGAATCACCACGTATCCGTGTTGTATAGCATAACGGCTTTCGCTGAATCAAAGTTTTTAGTTCGTTCTTCATTCCTTTCTGGCATTCTGTTCACATAGTACTAGCCATGTGACTCGAATCACATTTGGACAATAAACCCAACTACATACACCAAACGGGAAACACAGATTAAGATTGTGGACAGCCTATTGCCGAGGTTCCCCTCAACGTTCGACCTGGGTAGTGCGGTCAATTCATGTACGTTTTAAATGACTCATCCTACAACCAGTTGTATTCTTAGACGTCTGTGTTCAGTAAGCCCGGAGCACGACCGCGTGTCAGTAGATTTTCAGGTTATGAAAAGACCCAGTCAACGTTTTTAAAATTGTATGAAACGGTCAAAGGTGTATGGATTGTGCATTAGCTGCTGGCACGAAAACTATGAGCTCGTGAATAACACGTTTAGAATGACACACCTTTGAATGACTCCATGGAATTATTCGATCTAAAATAACCACTAGGAAGAAGATCGGTATCTATTTAGGCTAACGAAACTGAGTCCCTTTTGCTTCCGACCGTACTTTGGATAAGCTTAGTAACTTTTTATATTTTTTAAACACTTTGTGACGCCAGTTACTTGTCATCGGTTACCTCTTCTGTCTTGTGCGCGCAGAAAAGAGCCGGAAATTACAGCTGCGATCCAACAGTCTGGCTTTCTGTAGGATTTAATTTTACGAATGCATGTTCACGTGGCCACGCCTGCCCAGTTGAACGTTGCCGACGAGCTCGGTTGCCGATCACCTGCGTTACTTATTCAGGTTTCCAGTTTGGAGTATGAGTTAACAGGGGGTTGGTGTTGGTCTTGTGTGTGGCATTCATTACCATTCATACAGTCGTGCGTTTTTGCGTGAATTTTCAAGAGATGTGGTAGATTCAGTTATCAGTTTCGTATCACAAGGCTTCTATCACTCGAACTTGCAACTGACCGGTAGGCATACATTGACCAGGTTTACTCATACTAACAACATTCAGTTTGCATTTGTCTAACGGTATCATGTGAGACGATATATGCACTGATATGAAAAGTAGACAAACTGAAAGTTTTTAAATGCTCTAGATGAGCAGCAGTGGTTACCCAGCGCGGTTGTTACCGCTGACGTCCTCTTGTTGCCGTAAACAAAATATTTACTGCAATAATTCAGCAAGTTGAGCTTCTTTTACGGAGGCTACCGAAGACGCTTGCTGCTTGAAGGCGCTTGGATGGCTGAGCATAATCGCTCACCCTTCCTCGGCTATGCAAATATGTTTCAGAGCATCCGTAGTAAGTAGTCAGTGATCTTTGTTTTAGACTACCGGATCTTATTCCTAGTTGATCTCTCACGTTCACGTACAATCTCCCGGTCGGTGAATCTGAAAGTAGCGATCGCTTATAAGTATTGACCGCCCACTACGCTTCTATTTACTGAAACAGCTTTTCGGTGCTCATTCACCTGCGTACTTGATCGCTTTCCTGAGCCTAACAATAAGATGAAGAAATGGGCCAAAATGGACATTTCTTAGTTTCTCATTCATTATTGTGCACACAGTCCGTCCAGTTATCCGCTTACCACGTTGCAGCACCCCCATATCATCATTGTCATCATCATAGACAGGAACACATCAGTGGTTCTCAATGGCGCTTAAGTACCATACAACCATGAAGTAAAAATGAAACATTGTACAGGAAGAGAGCAGAAAAAAGAGGTGAAAGAAATCCAACTACTAAAAGTAGCTACGTCTGTATTCAAGCATTCAACATCAAGTTGCATACACCTTGTAGTCCCATGTGAATCGAGACACATCGGTCTAGTGATCGAGGAGTCAGAGCTCCGACTGCTACCAAGACACTAAAGAATCGAACTTTTTCCAGTTTATCCTACATACTTGGTTAATCCCCTCTTGAGCACGCATTTATCCTCGGATGTGAATTGAGGAATGCAGATCATGCAACAGTTCGAATGGTTTCCACTTTAACCCTTGTGATTCGGACTAGTTAAAACTGTTCCTAGGATAGTTCGAGAGTAAAGCTGTGCATGTTTTTATTTGGAATATATGCGTACCTGCTGTCTGAGATTTTCTCATATAGGATGGAGTATGGTAACGGTTCTCAGGACCCCGGTTATCTAAGCTGCTACTGCGTGAGTTTACACTGCCTGGCAGTATTTAACTCGCGATGTGTAGTCAAGGAAAGGTTCATGCATATCGGGAGGTGGATTTTCTGCAATCGCGCACTTTCAACCGATTGAACAGGTAAACAGAAGTGCGCAGTTAGAGATGGCTTACAACAACCATAACTTCCTAATGAGCTCATGTTTTATACGACGAGAATTTGCCAACAAATATGCCAAACAGAAGATCGCAAAAGACACGTTCTGACGAGAAAATGCTGATTTCAACAAGAAGCTTGTGGATGTCCTGCATCTGGCTTCAGAAATGGAAGTACGCTGATTGGAACCAAGATCCAGTAAAATTTTAGATGACAGCTTTTAACATCCCACATAACAGTGAAATCAATAAAATTCACCCTTGAGCTACTACTGCATTTCATTATACGTTTCAGCCGTCATGAGATTAATTTAACATGTTCTATCGTTTGTAAGAATAACACAATCAGCTGGTGAATAATGCAAGCACCTACGAGTTGGTGGATACTGTTGGCGTGGATGGAACAGTATCTTAGTCGTAATGCACAAAATGTTGATCATATGGTTTTGACAGTGATATTCGTCACACGGATAGAGCATGTCACGTTGTACTTTAGTGTAACCTCTACATATTCGCTAGAACAACAGCGACACTTGTTGCACGATGTCGACGTCTCCGACGCATACTATGCGTCAACGTTGTACATTCGGTGATGTCGATTATTCTTAAGGAATGAACATAAAACGTTTGCACTTTCTTTGAAGTGATAAATTACAAGTTTTTAACCAATGAACTAAGCCGTTCAATCCATCCTGTATTGTAGAAGTTATTAACTCTACTGATTATTCTGCAATGAATACAACCTAGTTTGCTTACTTAAGAATAAGGTCGTTTAGAGATAGTGAAAATGTTGGATTACCGTGACTGCTGATGTAATGGCGTCCTGATTGACTATTGCATTATGCATGTATATATGGATTTCATCAATTTCAAAGGCTTTCCTCTAAAGTGTTATCCGATCTCAATCCCTATCGGCGCACCTCCATTTCTACAATCATATGTACGACATCCACTTACTCACTGTTCAAATCATAATTTTCCAGTTCAGTGCTTCTTTTGTAACATTCTAGAATGGTGTGAAAGGTCAAAAGCCCGATTTAACTTCCACTTCTGTAACTACCGTGATTACGCCTTAACTTGTTAATCCTACAGTCGAAAACGTATACCGTTCCCATAACCAACCTATTACCTAAATAGTGTCTGCTAAACTCTGATCCTTACATGTCTGAAAATCACGTCTTATTTGTATGTGCCTTACCTAGTAAGGCTCTCCTTTACCCCAGTCTGGCTTCATTAGGGTGGAGTGCATGTTTTGGCAGACATTCGACACAAAACATGATTAGAGTCGGTTCACCTTCGTATCTTTTTACCACCATCATCACCACCATTCGCCTACATTATATAAAAGCCATTCGATCTCAGCACCTAGTTTGTTTTGTGTTAACGGCACATCGCACCTTGGCTTACAAGCCAAAACTTCCCACTTTGCCATATATCTGTACCCGCGTTTGCCATTCGGCTTTATTCTGATTGGTTAATGCTATCGATCGCCGTCGGTTCAGCCAGCGTGCCGTTACGTATGTGTAGGTGGTGGATACGCGGTAAAATCGCGTATGCATGCACGCATATATATATATATATATATATATATATATATATATACTATTCTAAACTCGGTTGGGGTTGTTGAAGGTAGATCTCGTCAACCAGTTAATGTCACCCATGTACGGGCGTAGGAATTGCCATTACGGCTTTGAAACGGGCACAGAAATGTTGTACCGAACTGGGTTGGTGATCTTGACAATGTCAGTGGATGACGCTGACGGCGATAATAGCGACCTAGTAACTTTCTTGTTGGGCGTTTGCCTCAGTATGACTCCCGAAGCTGAATTCTACATCGGGTAACGAGTGCATTGTAACGTTTAGGGTGTCGTGTAAGCTGTAAAGAATGAGTTTTTATCCGCACCCTTGTTGGATGTCATGGGACTAACAAAAATGTCGACTGTTCAGAGAACCTTGACTATATTGGAACGCTAGCAGTCGCACAGTTGACAGGAGATTTCTGCTGAATTTTGCCAAACTTACGAGACTATATATCAGTCTTTTCTCCTTGTTTTACTTCATCATCATCATAGACAGCAATACATCAGTGGTTCACACTGATGCTTAACTGTCACACAACCATGAAGAAGAATAAAAAAACAAACCCTGTATTGGAAGAGAGAAGAAAAGAAAGGGAAAGGGGAGGGGATCTAGTCACTAAAAATAGCTACGTCTACATTCAAACATACAACATCAAGGCGCCTAAACCTTGTTTTACTTGCCTATATACTATAGGTACATTAATATGCTTGGGCAACATACGGTCTAGGTCACCAAGGATATGGGCGTATACACACTTGTAGCCTGATTCACCTAAGCGCGCACGCCGTACTGAGCACTTCAGCGCATCCGTAGTGTGTAGCTGTATACGTCTGCTTGTGTGGTCTCTCACTCGACTGGAAAATTTCCTCGCTGGCTGTACGGAGTGGTGACGATCACGACCGCTGTTGAACGATCTAAGCGGGCAGATGGTATGAGTCGAACTGACGGCTTTACTCGGGTTCTGTAGCAGCGAGGTCCGTTTGCGGTAACACCTGAATGTCTTAATGACTGTTAGGCTTCGCAGAAGAAGCGTTGGGTCAGACTGTCGAGACCCTTCAATACAGCCAAGCTTACGCACATGTGAGTTGTTAGTCTAGTTAGCCTGTCTTTCTTTTGCAAGCGGGTAAGCAATCAGGCACGACATGATTTATCGTACGAGACAACTAAGCTAACAACGCTAGCGAAGGAGAAGCAAGCCGGTTTTACGATCGATCAGCGATCGGCCAACTGCTTCATGTTAAGCACTTTAGCAGACAGAAAGTGATTACCCTCTGGGTTAGAGACCGTGTCTAAAAAGTACGAAGAAACAGGACCAGCCCGAGATTGGAATGAAAATAGACAGACCACTTGCGATGTGCACGCTTCTGTCAATCAGGCCACGACGTAGAGTGAATGTAGTGCACATCTGTTACCATCCCTGATTATCTTAGTCGTGTTGTTTAGAAGCGTACTCTTGGGTAACATTGTACCAAGTGCTTGGTTCATTTTGAAAATTTCATTCCTTTATCAACACAATCTGTTCAGTTGTTTCTAATAAAGTTTTTGTGTTCACACTCGATGGTGCAGCCATAAGGCTTCTGTGCTTTACTAACAAACACTCAAGTGAAAATGTGTGCTTTCTAAAGGGTGTTCCTTACATCAAACTATAACTTTTAACAGTTTATCCCTTACTCCATCAGGTAGCTATCTTATGAACAGTGCGAGTCGACTTCAGTATCATAATAATCTGAGTTACCCCACGTTAATTTGTCAACTTGCTGTACTCCACTCGATCCCACATTTGTCTGGTTTTTCAAAGATCCATCAGTTGCGACATCTTCCTCGTTCACTTTTCTGATCGATTGACTGTTTGTGCCAACCTAATGCTGAAAGCCACAAACACTGTTAGACATAAAAAGGAACTCGAGGTTGATGCTGTCCGTTATCTGAGTGCAGACTAGCGTGCTGTATGTGTAGTGCATATGAAAGAGAGATCAACGACGGCACTGTTCTGGCGATGTTCGCCGCATAACTGAGTCACGCGGTTTCCTGTTTGTCTGCACTATCAGCGTGTTTTCCTATTACTGGTGCAACTTAGAGAGCCGATCGGTTGGGCAGCTTCCTCTGCGTTAGGTCTGTCGTCGTCACTAGTATTGTATTGCAACGTGGTTCATACCTCCAAAGATGATCATGCCTCGTATGATCAACTTCCGTTCTGAATCACAACCACAGAAGGCAGTCAGTCGTCTTCTTCATCGACAAAGGTATCTGATGTCAGGTGCTTAGTAAATTCCAAATATCAGAGAAAACCGCATCGATGATGTGATGACAATTGTCATTACATCTGTTTGTGCTCTTGAATCTGATCTGTCTTAGTCCTGACTATACACGTGTTAGTCTCACTTTTGCAATCGCCCTTCATCATCTAACACCTCCTTCTCTCATTCACCAGCATTTACTCGTTCAAGCTCAGAACAGTTTCCGTCACAATATCTCTGTTTGACCTAAATTCAACATTAAGCCTTGATGGGAGCATGGCTTTCATGCAGATTCCTGCATTTATTATTCTCTCGTCTCTCCGTAGTTCCATGGTGAGTGACAGCCGTTCGTTGGCTCTTCGTGTACACCTACCGGCTGTGGGTACGACCAAAACTTTAGCGTTCGATGCTCAGATGACCGTGGCCAAAGCATGTGAACACATTCGAAACCAATTGCGCGAATTCGAGCTTACAGGTGGTGGTAAGTATCCCTATTTTCTTTCAAATGATGTAGCTTTTCAGTTTGATTAGCTGAGCTGTCCGATTACCGCTGTATGGTGTACCTTAAGTTCAGCCTCGTTTCTAGACATTTATTACAGTCAACAAGATTTCAATAGGTGCTTCTAAGTAGCCCCGATCCGGTGTTAGTGTGACTCAGTTTACACTCATTGTGGTTCTCATAACAGTGTATCATCTCGGTAGGCTTTTGCCATCATCTGCAGCAACAGCGTACGTCAGTGGTTCACACTGATGTTCAACTATCGTATAACCATAGGGATAGAAAATGACCTAATGTAAAAACGGAAGAGGATGATGAAGAAGAAGTATGACTTATTTCACAATACCGCTATGTTTAAACTCAGTCAGTGAACATCGTAATATCTGCACCTCGCAAACGAACAAGTATATTGCAAGTGGGATCGTCATCACAACTTTCACTAACCCCATCTCATTAATTGTCATTACTTCATGGGTAGTCTAATTAAACAACGATACTGTTCAGCTGCTTAGCTGCTGTTCTTCTTAATGTCTCTAGCTAGAAGCCAGGTAAGTCTCAAGACTTCGAATCTGAGAGACAAACTTATGCAGTATGTCTACTTGAATGCTATCTCAAAACTGAATTTAAACACTATAACTTAGTAGTTAATTTCGGTACAACTCGTAATCGATCGGTGATTTTGTCTATTGGTAACATTCTACGGAAGCTTCGTCAGACCAAATGAACCAGTTCAAATTTGATGTTAATTAAGGCAAGTTAGACGCAAGCAACTGAAAGAGTCGGGAGGTTATGGATCAAGTATACATAAATAGGGATCAATACTAAGTTCGATTTGATAATCACAGCAGATCGAGTATGTGAGCAGCGAGTCAGAACTGGAGTTGATAGTCACTCAGATAGGTTGATTACATAGTCCGTTAGTTTTGGAGAGGATTCCTGATCGTGATATGTTGAAATAGTCGTTTCATCCAGCCATCAGTGCAAATCAGATTGATCAATCCAAGATTGGTCGTTGTGAGCCAGAGTTCTGCTCCATCAATTCCATTTGCAGCTCACTTATTCTTCGCAACTAGTTAGTTTTTTTCGTGTGAAGTCAAATATCTGTATGGTGAATAGAGTTCTTCGATCATGTGTGAAAATGACACACCGAATCGAACCGGATTTTACAAGTCAATTTAGTCATATTTGCTCTCAACGTTCCCGTCAAAGTAATCAACACCTCTTCTTGAATCATTATCATATAGTGTCATTATTTACACTCCTTACTGGTTTCCAGCATTGTATCTAAAATTATTGCAAAGTTATTTTCGTGAGGCGGGGAATGCATTTAATGAACAGGTCGTAAAACTGCTGACATGGATTTTCCGCTGAACTTTGAACAAATTGTGGTCAAGTGCTTAAGCTATCCGATTTCTGACAGCGGAATCGTATTCTACGGGTCAGGTTTACCCTGGCCCTAACAGATGTCTTATTAATTAAGCTCATTTGGTCACGATGCTACACTAGTGAGGCCGCTGGATGCAATCTGTTATTGCTTTGATTTGAGGATCCCGAATGTGTCGCATCACAGCTGAATGCAGTGGTTATAATCTTGAATAATAATTACTGCGTTACACATTTGAACCCGGATTGCCTCGACAACTCCTGTCTAGTTCATTCAGCCTATATGTGACCTAGTATGTCACTCAGTAACAAATGCCTTGTGGTCCAAAGACCGAAATTTTTTCTCTTTCTCTTTGTTGTGATATTCGCTGTTATCTCGTAGAATGTGTGTGCAGTAAACATAATATTTTTACTCAAACCGTTCTATATGGTCACATTGTTACATCCGCTCGTTTTGCTCGATCCCTTTTTCTGTCACTCAGCGAAAGATCATGGTCTATTTCTGCCCCATGAAGATACAAAGAAAGGCTTATGGCTTGACAATTCTCGCACTTTGGAACACTATATCCTACGAAATGGCGTGAGTTATTGTCTTTTGTATCACGGTCCGTCAGAACTCTTGTTGACAGTTCTCACGCGCGCGCGCGCATACACACTGTTGGGCGACGTAATTGATCAACGCCCTAATCCTTGAAATGATCGTTAATCGACCGTAGATCAGAGTTATTTGTAAACAACCCGTTCATCCTGGTCAGCATAACAATTTTTGTCAGGCAACCCTGGGTAATGGCTCATTGCTGAATCTCCGCCCCAAACTGTTGTTTTGTCGTATTCCCTAGGTCTATGACGTTTTCGGTCACAATACAAAATGTTTGGTGGGAAAAACTGACGAAAGGTCGATAACGTTACTGTGACCACCACTGTCCGTTCATTCAATTGAACAGTGTTTACCGCCGAAGATTCGGACTATTTGAAACATGGCAAGGGCCACTTACCAGAGTGTAACAGTCTGTGACGATGTTGTTACTAAGTTTGTCTAGGCTAAAACGATGCCCATTATTGAAGTTCATTGTTGATTTGACATCGGAAAACCTACAACTTTGGATGTAAAGATCAACCCTTCGCCTGAGACAAAACCAGCGGTTTTTGTATAACTATGCGTTCTTTGCTCATCATGACACGTTGTTTACTCATTCAGTTGGATTGGTTGAAGACGTACCCACAGTTTTGTTAAGTTGACATACTCAACAGAACGCCAGGTCGACAGAAGTGAACCACAATCGGTTAAGTGATGCTTTATAACTAAGGTGACGTTGCTTGCTTTCTACACTACCTCACGTCGAGTTCTTGTTTTTCGGTTTTGATTTCAACTATTGTTTCCAGTTTGTCCCGCTCTCAGTATGAATGGATTTACGTTTGCGTTTAACTTTGGTCTAACTGTCCGTTATAAGATTTTGGGTCTCCTATATTTTATTATTTGTTGTTGACTTACGTATTCCCATGAAATATTTGTTTATTACCACTCTTTGGAGTAATCGGACAATCTGTTTTTTCCTGTGTATTGTCTAGTGGTGCGTAATGGTGCACATTTGGTGTGCGCGTTCAAGAGCCAGAATGCTATCGTACGGTCGGATTTTTCATCCGTGACTGTCATGTTTGGTGAAGGAATTTTAATGAGCATCATTTCTAGGATTTGGAAGACTTATAATCTTTCGAATCTTCTGGGTTCATGCATGAGAATTTTCCTCGACGTTTTTGAAGTCAAAGGTTGATTTTTACATCTAAAGTTGTAAACGAGCTTCTCCTTTCAATTATCCGCAGCACTGATCTCATTTACGCGGTCACTTGATTCATTATCGCTGAAGTATGGCGTGGGTTGTTCAGAAAACGAAATTAACAATAAAGATTCACTGGGTTGTGTTAGTTGTGGTAGGTTGATCGTGAGTTACGCGATCCAAATGGTCATCTGCACTCCTCAGGAATGCCTTTAGGGCTTAGTGTGAACCTAGTGACAACTAGCTTAAGGACAAGCTAACGGATGTTAAAACGAAGCCGCTTTCTTACGTTTATCGTTCCGTTTATTCTGTTTTTCAGGACACCGTTGAGTATAGATATCGATATCGCTGGCTTTACATTCGAACTATGGACGGGACACGAAAAAAGTTGTCCGTGGATGACAGTCAGTCTGTAGCCGAACTGATGCGTCTGATTTGTGCTAAAATGGGTAAGTCGTGAGACAACGAGTTCACTTCTCACAACTTCATCGGCTGGCTCCGAATTCTGTGTATTCCGCCGTGACTGACACGTATACGATTATATTTCTGGAGCTGTACTTTGCATGTTCAACTCATAAGTGAGATCACGTGTGCCGAGAATGTTGCAATACGCAAACTAGTTTGCCAGCCCATGTGCTAGCCGGCTGCGGTCAACTGTGATCGCTGTATGTCAGTGCTGCTGTTTGCTGCTCCAGGAAAGTATTGACAGGCGGTTAACACAATCAAAGCGGGAATGTCGTGACACTAAAATGAGTCGGAAAATGTAAAAGTGCTTTTAATTCATACCATTTATGCTATACTTTGCCGGACCAATACAACTATCAGCTTTGAACGGTACCCGTAGGAACTGTGGGTCACATCGCTCTAAGTAGTTGTCTATGATGTGTGCGCGTGGGTGTTGCGATGCATGTATGATAGAAGCCTCTAGAAATAAGGAAATTCGATGGAGAAGGCTTTACAATCGCTTTGCAGGCGAGACGCACAAGAACTAACCAGAGGCCAAGTGAATATTGACTGTGTTGTGCTTTAACCAGAAGCAGGGTAGTTCACGTGTAGTTTGTAAAATTGACCTCAACTTTTAAAAAGATACTCATAATGTTTCATGCTCTGCGTTGACCATGTAATGTTATCAGCTGTGGAAAGTTTCAAGAAACCCACAAGGCCTGTACAGAGCTTATCAAGTGATGATAACTTGCTGTTCCAAATAGGATTGACTAGCATTAATCTCGTGATCCCGGTTGTCGGTTTTGATCTTGTCCACAGTTAATGAAATAAGCGTCGTGGCATCATCCTTGTAGGACCGTCGATTGTGTAGTTTTTACCAGAGTGTAGCGAACTCCAGAAGACGGTTTCTGCACACAAACAAAAATGACATTAGGAGGCACTTAAACAACATTTGGTACCTGTGGAAACAGTGGCTATTACCTGTCCGACCAACCAACATGCATTGCATTGAACTCTATGCTGTTAAACTGGAATGCCTCAAAATGTATTCAGTAATTTATCCATCATCTGTTACCCACTTTTTTTTACAAGCATCCACACTGCACGACTGTCAGTTTCCATAACTCTGTCACATCCGTTTTTTCTGACTGCTATTTACAATGTGAACTCCATTTCTTAACGCCACCTGCTTAAATGTCTTGTTATCTGTTGCAGGATTCCAGTCTGGCTGAATATACCTAATCAGAGTGCATCACACTTTGTCTTTTTCCTTTAGGTTCCTTAGATCAGGTTGTTCCAACGGCCGCACACAATTAATCAGCCTAAACAAGCATTGACTGATGCTTTGAAACGCCTCTGTATGGGTGCAGTCTGGCTAAAAAGATTCTGCTTTGTTTGAAGCCCTTATCATTCAGTGGTTGTTCCACATTTCTATCATCTGTTGATTATCATTGATGTTATAACTGTTTACCTTGCTTATCCCATCGTAAGTATGATTTTAGACATGAATTTAGGAAATAACACCTTCAAAAATCTGGTCATTCTCTGTGTGTAACGCCTACGCTCCGAGGAGGATTTCCGTTACCCTTTGATTCATCAGCCTGGTCTGCGGAATAGCTGACTGAAACGAAGGGCCTCACCCTCATGGTTTCTCTTCCTAATTCTGTTCGTTCACTGCCCGTTTTATTTTCAAGTAATCAGAAAATCTTTCTGTCTCAAATTGGCATGCAAAACTTTTCAAACCAGGTAGTAACGAGTGCATTTCCCAGCCCTCCAGATGAACAGTACACTGAATCAGTTACGTTTTGTGAATGCTGTTGCTTTTTGCTCGTGACTGTTAGTTCCTCTGACAGGTCTGACTACTTCACAGTTAACCTGCATAGAACTTCCTTCCTCGATCCAAAATCTAGGGACATCAGTGGTAGCATCAAATTAACTGGAAGCCACGTTCATGGTGATCATCTTTGGCTAAATCATGTCTGACCACCATGTTTGTGTATCAACCCCGTTTTTCCATTTTAACACTTACCATCCGAAACTGGTCCACTTTTCGCCGTTGTCGCAGCCGACAGTCCCGGAATTGTTTGGATCTGACATCACATTCAAAGTGATATGTTTATCGTTTGTCGCAGAATAAAAACGCCGCAACCAATACTACCACTTATTTAGAACATTGTCTACTCCGTCAAACTCCCGGATTTTTCGGTAGGGCACTCCTCCCCATTGATATTTATATTCAACTATACAGTAGGATCCAGTATTTTCATGTCACATTGCATTGCATGATAAAAAGAGCTGGTCAGATAGAATTAGGCCCAGACCTCTGAATCAGGTTTGACACACATTATTGCTTCTGAATTTATTTGCGCGTTCAGTAGGACATCAGTGGTAAATGAGTTGATAAGTGGAACATTTGAAGGCTGCGTTCAATCAACCGTTTTTGTTGACAGGATCCTCACTTTTGAGTACTAGGCGGTCAGTTATATAGTTGATTCAGTTGACAGAGTTGCACCTTGGAGCTTCGTTGTCAAGGCTGCGACCAATTTCATCAAACTGGCGTCAATGTGTGCGCCTTGGTGACAATGGTATGCTAGCAGACCGGCTGATCTGGTTTGTTTTTGGGCCATTCTTTTGTGTCATTCGAAATGAAACATATCAGTGTTAATGTTACACTGTTTGCAAACTTCCCACCTTCCCCGTGTGTTCTGTCTAGGCATTTACAATCATGACGAATACTCTCTGGTTCGTGAGCGTGATGAGACAGATCGTGGTCAAACCCTTCGCAAATCCACCACCGGTGGAACGACTACCTTGGGGCGGGACCAGGACAAGATGGAGAAACTAAAACGAAAGCTGCACACCGATGATGACAGTGAGTGGTACTCACCGGTCTTATGTATGGCACATGTTGTTTACGTTGTTTTATTCTATTGAAGATTATTCCCGTCTGTCTGGAGTTCCTGGCTGTTATGGTGTAACTGAGGTTTCAGACCTCACTTCAAACACATGATCATACCTGATGCATCTTACAGACATTATTGGACCGACATAATGTGCATCAAGATTTGTTCGCCTTTCTATCATTCAATTTACTTGCGTTGTATCACAACACAATCAATTCAATGGTTGCGATCCCATGACTGTTTGCAACCCCCAATCCCATCCGTTCATACCGATCGTTCTTGTGTGACCTAGTTTTCGGACTTCGCATCATCTGGCACCGCCGGCAGATTGCGTGGGCAATCAGGCCAGGAGACATCGTGATTCCCCATCCAGGTCTGTGCGCGTTATGCAGTTGGATAAAAACAACCAGATTGGTATGTAGGGCTCAACCCACGCGAACTGTCGTGTACGTGCTATGCCAACGACATTACCCTCGGTCAGATTTTTCACATTTTTACAAACTCGCCTTATCAGAGTAATCACGCCCTCGAAATGAAGAAAACACAACTTTTACTGTGCTTACCTCGGTAACCATTGTTCAGGTGACCCTTGTTAAATATCACCCATTCAATGACTTGTTGTGACGTTACAAATCCTTATTATGTATTCTTGTAGTAAACTAGTTCTGGTCCTATATCTTCAGTGCCTTTCTTCTTAGTTCAGGTCTTACCATTTGTGTCGCTCCATTTTCATTTTGGAGAGGTAGGGATTGTAGTTTCATACTAGCCTACCTTTTGCAAACCAGCAGTGGCCAGCTGGATCACAAGGACCGCCATCCACGCATCTCCTGGTGTTATTCCTTCGGGTTGACATTGGATACAGAATGCGTGAATGGAATCGCAAGTGGTTCAACGCAAGCCACTCGTGATGTTTACGTGCAGGTGTGCTTTGAATTCGACCATTGTGAAACGCTAATCCGGTAACGGATGCCGTCAACTGCGTTTCATCTTTGTTGCATGTTGTCCGTTTATGGAACTCTTAGCGTTTGTCGATATCAACTGATATATGGTGCCCCAAATTGTTCGCTAATTCTCTTCCGTTTTGTGAAATACAGTAGTCTCTTCATTCAGCTTCAATAAAATGACTGGTTGATTCATGACTAACCTCCCAATATAAGCATCTGTGGTTAGAAATTCTGGTGCCACTTCACAACACGCCATTGTTTGTTATCATGACTGGTCAGTAACTGTTCAATTGTCACCGCGTCAAGGCACTTCAGGGTGACTCATTAGTAGCATTGTATACGCTGATTTGTAGTTACAACGAAGTTGATTTTTAATAGGCATATGTGCAAGACTTCAGCTCTGTAGTCCAATTGACGCCTGTATCTGATACAGTCTCAATTGTGCCCTTTCTGAAAACCCTAAACGTTGACGTTCTAGTAAGCTGCTGCACTTACAATAGCTGGGATAAGGGCTATGTTGAACTGGAGCTCAGTCCATGTAAAGTACATGATTAAGCTTCGATACGACATATCCTCCGTTCTTTATATCTGCATACGCTGCAACAAGTTACATCCCAGAAACATCCAATAATCGTTTTTATCAAAAGTTTCACAACTTTCTTCGTACATCATCTAGAACTGCTATTGTGATGCTTGTGAAGACTCGATTGTTAAATTCGATCATTTGTGTTTGAATGAGACTCATTTGGGGGAACCTGTTCAGTTTCAACAGTTTTTGTCGAACCAACGGAGGAACTTCTGAGTGTGCTCTGAGGTCCTACTGTTCTTTGTCAATGCAGACTTCTGTCACAGGATATTCGCCTTCATCACATTACAGCCTTCAGAGTAGTGGTCATAATTAGTTGAACATTTGAGGAATACAAGGGACTAGGCTGTGTTTCAGAGTGCCGACATCGGTCCCGGTGCAGGACAAATACAGTGCTTCTCCGTTCACATTCTTGGTTAGCACAGTGACACCTCAGAATCCTGTTCTTAAGCATGCAGTTTTTTTTGAAAAAAATTCTTATTGGTCAACCGTCTTTGTTGGTTCAACGATTGTCAGTAGTTTTTTGTCATTGGGTTTAACGATCAACATTGTCAATGTTCTCCTGATCATTCTGAACGTTTCGTTCACTAACCGTCCCTTTTGTTTTCACACCAACCACACGGTTTCGATTTACGAAAGTGTACGGAAATGCATCCCTGTCGCTATTTGTATCTTCAAATCAGTCGTAAGTTTGACTGTCTTATACAACAAACATTGATCCTCTTAATCCGGCATTCTCTGAGACTTACAACTCTCGTTGATCACAATCTTTTTCTACGGATCAGGCTATCAGTTTTCACCCTGATTACCATGACAACGGTAAATCATTTTTGCCAATACGTACACACCACAATCAATCCGTATTATTCGTACACGGCGTAGTGTACGTCAAATGTATGGACATTCTTAGGATACCGTCAGTCATTTGTGTTACTGACTCATTTTTACGCCTATTACTTCTGAAGATCATATGAACATGCATTCCAGTCGATTTGTGATCTACAGACGTGTGCGTACACTCCATTCTAACGAAATTCATTGTTACGAACTATTTGTCTTAATTCATTCCAGTGGTACTTCTTCGGGTATCCAGTAAACAAAATATTAACATCTCATTATATGTCACCACCTACTTATGTAGCTCGATATGTATTACTCGAGTGCATTATGGCGAAAAGACAATGTATATGCAAACGTCTCATGATGTATTGCTCTATCTCTACACTATTCATCGTTGATTTGTCGCTAGTAGACAAGACTCATAAAGCTATAAACAAACTTCCACAATAACCTACTCCGTGATGCATTACTTACACATTCACTTTCAACTCTAAACCATACTCACGTATACTGAAGTTCAGAATTCATTATATTGCTGTTATCTGCTGAATTTAGCTACTCACTGTGGCAGATCACTAGCATCATCATCATCAGAGCAGCCATGAGCCTGACCAAAAGGTACTGTGGCTCGAGTCGCCGCTCACCTCAACAGTGACGTCGAATACCCTGGAAGAATACGTT
>LUCH01000419.1:36904-47796 GCA_013368495.1 Paragonimus heterotremus
AGCTATCCGTATGTGATACCCGGAATTAGAGATTTCGAATAGTCCTATAAATCACACTCAAATTGAAACTTTCCACGCAAGTGCTAAGGAGAGGACCTTGTGTTGGTTGCAGTAAGCAGTTCTTATTCATGAGACGAGAAGCCGAATTTATGGATTTACAACAGTAATAAAGAAATCACAGTCTGTCATTGGTTTATCATATTGACACATATAATGTCACCAACCGTAAGTTAATTGGTGCAGTACAACACAAGGAAATTAGCAAATAACGGAAAGCGTAACGTGGAGACTGTTCTTCCAGTCCTGATGTAGTATCTTCAATGTGGCGTTTGGATTGGTCTCCTGTCGGATTTTTTTTATCGTGTCGGGGTTTGGATAAGCTATGAAGCAAGTGGATTTTCACCACACTTTTTCAACGGACCGATCCGTGCGAGGTTCTGAAGACGTGAATGTTGTACGCTTCTTCAGTTCTCTGATAGTTTTTTTCGACAATTTTTTTACCCGCATTTCTATCTATCTGCTCTGAAGTTGGTAGTTGATTCAGTCACCGTTGGGTTCTCGTGAGCCACTTACTTGTGATTACTTTTATTGGTGGCACTATTTCGGTGAGGCATATTGTTCTTTTCAGCTGGAACTAACGTGACCGCTTTCTGATGTGATACTACTTCGTTCTTTTTCGTCGATGTCTTTTCTGTGTGTTTCTTGTCTTTGCTGTAAACTGACTGACGTGAAGTATGCGGATGACGTTGTTCTGCCCAGCTCATTTCCAGAACCACTCAAACCATGTGGGAAAAGCGAGTGATGTGTCGGGTTTCCGTGGCATACGCTTCATCCTTTGGAAGTGCAGAATTTTACCCGAACACTGTTGTCCTAGCACCCATATTTTTTTTGTTGTCGATGACCCAATTGAGGTTTGCACCATTTCGTCAGCTGTTGATGAGGTAATGACATGATTAACGAGGCATGTCTTGTCTGTGCTATCATGCGTGATGTGCGGTGCCGAAAGTACATTCGGTCATGGCTGGAAGGTTGGATACGTGACGCCTGTGTACAATCCGTTTTGTTCTGTGACTCACAGTTATGGATTGTTCCTTACAACGATGCCAACATAGACGCTATTTTGATAATCGCTGTTTCCTTCAGTTAACTGGCACCAAGTTTTATAATTACGTAAGCAGTACGGCTATTTGCTAGTGCATATTTTAAGCATCTTTGGGTGTGCAACCATTCGGTCAAACGATACAAATATATGGTTTGCTCTGGTCGAAGAAGCGTGCCACGTGTCACGTGAGTGCTTACTACTCCTGGAACTATTTATTAATAGTTAATTGAAGGCGTACAGTAATCCGGTGACAACGTAGTCGCAAAATATGGAATCCTTGATTATTCCAATGTTACCTGCCTGATTGGGAACCTGGTGATTACTCAAGTCGCCGGTTGGAAGCAGTACCTGGCGTGACTGCCTGATGCGATCAGCCATATGCAAGCATCCAAAGCATCGGTTTTGCCTTATCTTCTGTTCTCTTTTTCTTTGGATAAGACTTTCCTGTTACATTATGCCTCGTCACTGATGTATTGAACTGTTGATGAGTCACAACGCTTCGGGTTAGACTCGAGACCGTTTATGACGTTATATTTCGTGATCTCTGAACAGTTCAGTGGTACTACGCGCGAGTGCCAATATTATGGTCTCAAGTTCGACTTCCTTTGTGGCAGCTTCGCTTGTCTTGGTTCAGGCAGATTAAAAATATGTAGCTTGTGTCTGTCTTTTTATGCCCTGTGACAGCGAACACCGTACGGTGAAAAGGTAAAGATTGTACCACTTCATTTTTTGTTCTGTGTGAAACCATCATCTCCAACCGGATACAACTCTTCTGTAGTGAATGACTTTATATTCTGCCTGTTTCTATACGTCTTCATCTTTTGGTTGAGCCTATTTTCATTCATTCGACTATTTTCTCTTTTCATCTCCTTCTGTTCCCGTTTCCAGTGGACTGGTTAAATCCGTCTCAAAGTCTGCGACAGCAAGGAATCGATGAAAATGAAGTATTACTTCTGAAACGACGTTACTTCTTCTCCGACATGAATGTGGACGCCCGTGACCCTGTTCAGTTGAACTTACTTTACGTCCAGGTATCCTTATTTGCGTTTTTCTTAACTATTTCCCTGCACACATTTTGTGTACCTTCGGCTATGTTCAAAATTTCGGCTGCGAAACTAAAGTTTTCATTGATGACATTCGTTGTCACCAGGAGCATCTTGATACCTGGTATAGCTGGACAGTGTCTTTAGAGGTGATGCCATGTGTATTCAAATATGTGTTGTTAAATTCACAGTTTGACCTATGCTTTTGGCTAGCGTTTCGTTTGATCGTTAACTTTCCCACCTCTTAGCTGAAGTTGGCGGACTCTGTGTTGGCTAGGATTTCACTGGTCCAAGCTCTTACCTGTGGCCTTCTTTCGATGGTGTTAGCATCAGAAATTCTTATCATTTCACTGGGCTTCTACGTTTGCACACCAATGAAAGCTTCTTCCACTGTGTCGCTTCTTCTCTCTGTCACAGTTTAGGCAAATAGCCTGTTTAAGATAATACTGTTTTTAGTCTGCTGAAATCATCTACATGGTAATGTTGAGTCTGTTGGGTGAATGAGGTGTTGACATGTTTTTGACGTGTGGCCACAGTTTTCGCATCCCAGTAATAAACTCTTCTACTGGTCCTTTTGCAATGGGAGTAAACACTTGCTTGTGCTCATCACCATGGCAACTGCCAGTTCGGGCTCCTGGAGTTATTGTTGTGAAGCCATCATTTTGGTATTCCACTGGCCTCGTACTAGACAACATTATCCTCATCTCTAAACGTTCGCCAAGTGCTAAAGTCGATCCTGTCTGTATTTTCAAAAACTGGTCTCTGTCTTCAATTCAATATTCCGCGAACGATGAATAGATCCACCAACAGGCGACTCTCTTGCGAGTGGCTCGGTCGATCCTTGGGGTGGCCTAAAGTGTCGTTAATATACTCATAAAATTTCCCGTTATTCAAATCTGAACAAATACAGCTTATTCTCCATAATTGCTTGGCCAATTTTTATCAATTGCGTGCGTTTTACGGATTTCCTCTGACATTCCACTGCTGTAGATCTCAGTTGTGTCATGCGTTTGTCGCTTGTGTGACTCACCACTATCCTACTCGTGTTCTTTATTTGACTTGGCATCCGAGCCCTATATTATGTGTTCTCATGTGTAGTGCAAACCGTTTCCATCATTCGTTTAACTAGTTGCCCGTGTAAAGCAATTCACTCTGTCAGCTAACCCCATTCATCCTGTGATCCCGTATGTATGTGCCCCGATCCTATTCCTCCGGACTTATACTTAACGTATGTGATGTGTGTGTGAATACAGTCCCATGTGATGCAACGTAAGCCCTTTTTGATGACAACTATGTACAGGCGACCTTCGGCTACGGTCTCCGTGACAGGCTATTCCGTGGACAAATGCCACCAACCATGCACATGTGGGTGCGGTCGTGGCAACCACTTATTTATATTAGTAACTGTACTCGGAACGTGGTTTCATCTATCTCATGCCTACCGATCATCTTTTTTTCAATTATTTAGCTAAAGGATGCTATCCTTAAAGGTACCCATCCGGTGTCGCTGGATGAAGCAATTCATTTGGCTGCAATCCAATGTCAGGTCCAGTTCGGTGACTACGTTCAGGAACGATTCAAAAACAACTTCCTCGAGTAAGTCATTGTTTGTACTGCCTAAGTTTAAGTAACATTGTGCTCTTGTGTACCCCTGTGCACTGTCCCTCCGTTTCAACTGTAGCCGGAGCTCAGTCTTTCCGGGAAGGTTGCTAACGCTGTGACAATAAAAGATGTTACTGTTCCTTAGTACTAGTCAGGTGAATCCCATTGTTTTGAGCTGGCCAGAATGGAATCGAATACTTGGTGGCGATTCGTTTGCAGACACACCGTTGCTTACGATATGTTCGTGAGTTTTTTTTAGCCAACAGTGTGATCTATCCCAAGCAGATCTCCCAGTTGGCATTTGACACCTCACCAATTTACCCACCGAAAGACGTTCCGATTCCGTAATTTCGCACGTTTGCTTGACCGTCTTCTACCTTTCATATGCATTATTACTTCGATTCAGCATAAGTTCGGGAATGCAAATACTGAATCTTTTGTGAATACTTCTTACCTTAGTTGCCATGACATCGGGCTTACACGGCAGGCTCATCAATGTTAGTTGATTCGGTCTAACGTTCTATCCGTGCTTATTCAGCGTTCATTTTCATTTTCGAATCTTTGCACATTCTAGTGTTATCTGTTTGGTTCTCCATGTTGGTAAACAGATTGTGTTTCAAGGATATTCTAACGGCAGCTTGGGTTACTGATTGTGCTCAGAGTGCATTTCCGCTCATTTATTCCGATTAGAATTCTTCGCAACCAAACGCGTGCTATTCCTCTGAATCTTAAATTTACTATTTTTAAGTTCATTATTCATTTGGACCCGTCTCAACACGCTTGTCAATCCATGCACTTCTTCTTTTGGACTTCTTGTTTGTGCCGGAGCCGAACGAGGTGATTAAACTGAAGCGGGAATTGTATTAAATGCTAAAGCAGGTTCTCTTCGAATTTCCACTCATGAGTTGTCAGGTTTGACGTATTACTGAAAGTTTGTCGATGCAAATCTAAAGACCTCGGCGCGTTTACTATAGCTGCGTGCACCCAAACGAACAGTGGTTCAGATGCTGTTGAGTTTACTTCCTAAGATGTACTAATTCACTTGTAATGTGTGGTATTATTCATGTGAACCATCGGGTTATCGAAGTAAACCTCAAGGCTGTCGAATAACTATGCAGTCTCGGATCATGAAAGTTCTTACTGTTGTGTTAGGTAAAATCGATGGGTTTCATTCGCCACATTGGGAACTTGCGATCGCTAAATACGCTTATTCGAAATACTTTCCGGGGATGCTGATATGCTACAGCTAATGGTGTGTTTGTGCCCGGACGATGGCTGGTTTTTTCATTGTAATAGAGTTGTAATTTTCGGAAATTTTCCTTCAGAATCATCTCCAAGCAGCACTTTCACGTAAGCACGTTTACGGTTGATCTTACATGTACGTGCAGAGATATAGCTAGGCCTCCTGTAAAATTGCCACTACATCAAGCGTTCTTCTGTCCTCCTCTGACTGTTCGATTAGATGTCATTTCTGATGATAGTCAGCTACTTTGTTCCGTTGTTTAAATGTCGGATCAAAGTGTGATATTATGTGTGCGGTATTAATAGGACACACGCATCAAAACCTGCGCACCTAAGTGTGTACTCAGATTCTATTTAGTAGTAGTTTCGACTATCGTTTGTAATGTGATGTCGCACCCTTTATCATCGTACCTAGCCTCACAGGTCACAGCCGTTGTTTGCTGTATCCAACTGACAATCCGGATTTAGGTAATCATTCTTTCGATTTTCACCTACGGTTCAGCGTATGTGCCTGATTTCAGCGTGATAACTGACTTATGTGTCGGTATGTAGACCTCCGTGTATATTTGTGTTCACTTTAGATCGCTTTTGTGTTTGATCAGTTCTGTCACCGGTTGTTTGGTTGTATGCACAGATTTAGGCACTCAGTGCATGCATGTCTGTTAATGACGTTAAGCTGACGTTAAGTTGAACTTATAATTGGGTATTGATTCAAGACCCGGACCCATAGGCATGACTGGGTCGGCTTTATACGTGAGACTAACGTGATCGCGTGGTCATCCATTCATGGTGGGAGTTGACGCGATGTTGTCAATCAGGTCACAGCAACAATCCTTACTAATTATAGTAGATTGCTATTGCTATATAACGGATATCATTGAGGTACCCGGATCTCTAGTCGAGTGTTCGGTATTCGTTGGTGACGTCGCCTTGTGTAAACGTCACGTCGTGTAGTACGGATAAAATGGTTAGTACAGAAATACTGATATTCATTAGCTTATTTAGCATATTAGATCGTCTGGTCAGTTTCACATCCACTATCTACGTTGGACTAGAAGCAGCAATCAAATGGTTGGTGCATAACGTGTACTTGGGAAATTGGGTCTTCCAAAATAGCTCCAGGTTTCGTGGTCAGTGCCTGAAGAGCATTGTTCACCCTCGAAATACTACTGCTCAGTTGGACTGAACGATAAATAGACATAACCTTCATCTCCAATCGATGAAAATGTCATGTCAGATTGACACCCATGTGAATTAAACCGAACCGAAGCGTGCGCACATACGGATCACGTAGTTTCCTTTGTGGTTTTCATTCTGAGGACGCACGGAAAAATTCGACAAGTCATTGTTACCGATTGATTGTGGTCCTGTTTCCTAGATAGTTGCTCATACTGATTGGGGGAAGAGTATTGCTGACGACAAGGCTTCTTTGTATTCAGTTTGATAGACACTTGCGTTTTCTCTCTTCACCTGCATTCTTTGATGACCACCACCCAGTCGATCGCGGCAGGCTCATTCTGATCTAACTCTTGACACCTTACATCGTTTGATCACAAAAAATTGATAGTGACCACATGAAATGATAAACGTTTTACACTCCATTTTAAGGAGAAAGTCTTGATTGTTTAAGGCACTGAGGGAAGAAGGTGTAAGTGAAGAGAAAGCGCTACACCGATGCTTACGGTGATCCACAATACGGATGTCATTGGATTCTATTCTTCGTCATATCAGACAGTCTCCTCAGCCAGAGTTGTGTATTGTTCTGTTGACACCAGTCAAACTATTCTATCATTGTTGATTCAGTTCTCAATGTGTTTCAACTTCTCGAATACTTTCAGCGGCTTGTCTGTACCGTTGCCATATGCCCCAATCCAGTCCGAGACCTCAGGAAATTGTTTGCAAAATGTTCGCCTACTTGTTGAACACATCTTTTCTGCTAGACAGTCTCAGAGTTTAGTTCTGTTAGCCAAATCAAGAGTCCCTCTCCTATATAAAAAGAACGATTTTCGGCTCGTTGTATACATGGCAGAATTCAAGCCTTTGTCAGAATGTGAAGATGTGATCATTGCAGCCCCGACCTTAACGGAAAAGTTGATAGGCACATCCTCATGCTAGTCCAAGTCTTCAAGCAGCCTGGCCATCTAGACAATTTTGAAGGAGTTGCTATCTCTATCCCCACTGGAAGCGCATCAGTACTTGTTGAAGACTGCCTGTTTTCATCCCACCTCATAATGTTTAGTGCCCCTGTGGTCCTTGTTATTTCCCAAATGAATATCCTTATACGCGTTTTTCTTCGCTTACTCTGTACTTGTAATACTGTCTAGCACACAGTCAGGTGTATATGTGCATTATGAACTTCCAACGATCTGTAAAAGCTTGATGGTTCCAATGAAGTTTCGTCCACGTGTGTAGCGCTAAAAGCTACAATTGTGTTCGATCTCAGATCCGAAACCACTTTTTTCACTAATTGAAAGTTTTTTACATAACCGCTTAGACGATAATCTGTCAACAGATTATTTGACGCATGAGTGCTATACGTTTGCTGAAAGCGTTTTCAAGATAGGTTCGCGTTGGAGTTCTTTTTGCGAAATGTTGTAAACGATTGACCGAGGATAAGGTACGTAAAGGGTAGACTGACACGTTCTTGCAATTTTTGCTGTGGTTGTTAACGCATGATTTTGACAACTTTAACATTAGCGTAAACTGTTTTTATACACACAAGCTGGGAGGATTACAGTGCCTCCGGCCACAGTCAGATTGTTATTTTGATCTGACTCGCACTAACTTCATGAACTCGGTCAATTGAATCAGTCTACTCAATGATGCTCCTGCCGCGCCCTTTGTAAAAACTTTCATCTCGCCAGGGCTATCCGCTACTGCCCAAGTGGAACTTTTTTTTTACACGATGCAGCCTTCACTTCACTCTGGGTCCATCTTGCATAACTGTGTAACTGATGTTTCAGGTTCTCAGTTAGATTTTACGCTGTTTAACTGTCTACATCAAACCGCTGATATCTCTACTCTGACCACAGTAACTAGTTCACGTATGGTTTTATTGTACGCAGCTCGAAAATGTGCTCATTTGCTGCTTATGACCATTGGCAACATTACACGTCAGCGCTCTGTCTAATCTCTGTTCAATCACCCGGTAGATATTGTTATTCTGCTCACACAGTCCAGTGGTGACGCCGATTGCAGTGACTGCAAGCAAAACCTTGAATGGTTTGCTGTAATCTAGACATTCTTTGTGTATAGTCGAATTTTTTAGTTTCATGAAAAACTGACACTCAGTTGCTTTCGGTGATTACTTCTCCAATCGTTCATATTATTACGAAGTTTTCATCAAAGCGTGGAGGATAGACTGATCTTGATTATGCTCACGACAAGGTGTTTGACAATTGCCACGCGGTACAATTTATGATGGAATTTATTTCACGCTCTCCTGGATATTTTGTAATGTTCTTTGCAGCTTCGAAGTGCAAACTGCTACTAGAACACTGCTGTGACTGCGTAGATTCACTGCTTAGTAATGAAGCTGTGAAGATCGTTGATTGGTTTGTGTATTTAGGAAGTTGTGACATCAGAAGCAAAGATGTAGAGAATGAAACGGAAACTGGTATTTACTAGGCTAGTGTGATATTCGCCAATCCTTCTGACAACAGAGGCATCTATCTGAGACTTAAAGGTTGCGTATATAAGGCGACAGTGGGGATTGTGTTATTTTATGACTGCACATGGTAGAAGATGTGAACCATCTTCACGTATTTGACCATCAGTATCTATGTTCTGCGTTCCTCGGGGCCCGAATTTACCGCTGTTTAATTAGGCTATACTAATCCGAACTCACCGGTAAGTGTCGTGTGTCCAGCGTGACAGGGATTATCGTGGTTCTGGCCACATAACAATTGATGTGATGTTTCTACTCTGTATGTCTGATGTCTGCACGTTTCTTATCGACTGGAATAGGCCTAGCCTTCGTGTATTACCGTATCTTTCGTTTGTGTACTTTGATGGAATGGTTAAAGTGAACCCAGTGTTTTGAGTTTTTTCATGTTTCCGGATTTGATTAACTCAACTTATTGCGCATCAAAAATTACCCCATTCTCCAATAATACAACCTACTGGATCAACCCGTTCCGCGTTCACAAAAACAGTTTACATATTCATAGTTTGGTGTTAGTCCACCTTTCGATGATACTTCTGATGCCGTTATTTCCTCGGCCTTTCTGAAGTCACCGTTCGTTCCGTTAGCAGCTTGGATGATTTCCTGACATCTTCCGTGGTACACATCAGATTGGTGCACTACCTAATCTCGATGCATGAGTGCATTGTTCTAAGAGATGAATTCACCTCTTTCACACAGAGAACCTTTTTTTTAAAAAAAAAGACAGCATTGTTGTTTTTGTCCGAAATCCTGGCTGGTATCACCATTTTTGGTTTGCCATTCAATCCCATTGTGCCCATGATGTTTACACTTTTATTTTGTGACTTCGTATCCAGTTGTTCAGATTTGGAACGAAGACGTAGGTTCATGAGTTCACCTAATTTGTCTCTCCCGCTACATATTCTGATAGACGACTCCAAACAGAAGTTTCCGTGATGTTGGATGTGTATGGAATCACAGTTGATTTACCCAGCATGATAACCGTAGTCGGTTCGGGTAATGAAGATTGTTGTCTGGTGCAGTTGTTCAACTGAACAGGTGACAGCTGCGTGTTCTCAATAATCGTCTATCATTCCCTCTTGTGGTATTGCACTTACTGGACTTCTACATGTACGCTTTAATGTCTACTTCAATGAGAGAGGAAGAAATACATATCACAGGGTGTTAACATTTAGTTTATTCTCTTCACTGATGGACGTAAAATATGGAACTGCATAGAAAGCACAGGTATCGGTAACCACAGGAACAGTCAAGGTTAAGGTTTACACTACGCCCACATGTCGTGTAAATACTAACGTTTTATATTCGTGACTAAGGCGAACACACAAACCGTTAACATCTCGTAATACTTAACCTGTTTCTTTGTCGTCGATTCGAACTAATAGGACACATTGCCTCCAATCCTCTGCTCATATGTCAATCGGATACTTTGATAAACAGTCGATTTTTAAACCAAATTTTCTCTGTATTCTGCTTACTTGTCTTATTGTCCTCAAAAACACCTGGTTTGTTTGTGCATGTTACTCTGAAGATCTTCGAGCAAGCGCTGTTGTGTCATGTTTTCTCGCGAATTGAACATAACTTTTCTATTTGCGTGTTGTTGTCCGCGTTTCGTTTTTGTTCTCGGCACACTGTCTTTCTAGTTCACACTGTTTTGGCCTCTGCAGCTGTAAGGTTATACTAACTCGTTTGAAGTAACGCCACGACCCTGAACCTTTGTGGATGTCGGTGTTCAGCATCCCTATTCCGTGTATCCATAGTAATCTCTCTAACGGAATGTAATACACTCGCGTGAATAAACAAGCTTCCCATTTGTGACTTTATACACAAGTACTGGAGAGTGCAATCTTTTTTTTCGGTCGTTTTGTTATCAACTCTTTGGTGTTCTCTGTGTATTCACCATGGTTTATATCTCTTTCAAAGAATGAACTTATGAGATCGGCCAGCTGATCTGTTTACCATTTCTTTGTGTTCCCTTTAACCACTTCATCTCTGCAAAAGAAAGGCATATGTTGTGATATGTTGAGATTTCGTTTGCTGTCAATCGCAAACATCAAATATGCAGCTTATGTAAATCGGACAAATACAGCCCTATAGTAAGTAGACGCACAAGCATTTGTATCAAGTTTTGTGTGATCAACACCCAGTAGATCAATCCAACCATCTTTGTGCTCCTGTAGTAAGTTGGTAAGTTCCGAACAGTATAGCTTCCCTGAAGACGAGTAAATTCGGGTGACAT
>LUCH01000419.1:49538-64399 GCA_013368495.1 Paragonimus heterotremus
AATGAGTATACACAAAATAAACTTCATGATTCCATAGCATTTTAACGTTAAGGTGTATGACGGGTGATCGTTCCCCGTTTTCGTTATTCTGTGAGATATCCCAGCCTACATCTAAAAAGACGGTTTGTAAGCAGTAACCGATCATGTGTACGTTTATCAATCAGTCGTTTTGATGGTCGTTCCATTTCTGATAATGTCAAATCTGTTTCATAACACTTCCCCCACTGAACAGCCTTAAGGATTTCTTGCCCAAAGAGTATGCGAAGTTGCGAAGTTTGGAGAAGAAAATTTTCCAACAGCACGCTCAGTTTGCCGGCCTGACAGAAGTGGAAGCCAAAGTGAAATATTGTCAATTTTGCCGTTCTTTGAAAACTTACGGGATCACATTCTTCCTCGTCAAGGTAACACACATACACATTTTCGATGTGCTTTTCCAATAAAGACTTAGTCCACTCCTTCCGCATATGTATGTCTCTGTCAGGTGTTTTTGTACCAGATTCCACAAAACAAACTCAACGGTACATTTACTATTGAGCTATGATCTATCACACTGTTTGTTGGGTTGAAAAGACTGAAATTATCAGTTGTGCACACAACATCGGAATGCATGATCCTCGTGTGTTTGTGTATGCGTTCTTGAGATCAAGTTGACCTGAATGTTAGTTTGTTGTTATTTCGTCCCCAACCTTCCTTGATCACTGGCCTCGTAGTCCACCACGTGGGTCGTCAGGTGGTCACCACATGTAGCTGTCGATTTTCTTCTAACCAGGTTACACAGTGACTTGATCTTTTTGTACAGTCGGTCACGACTTGACACATTGAAACTACTGTTTTAATGTTTTGCATACACCATGCGGCAGTCCTAGTGTGTGGGACGATTGTTGACATGTGTACCGTTAGGCATATTTGCAGGACAGGTAGGCATATCCAGGCAATCATCACAGATTATCGACCTCATTAAGTATCATAAGTTTGTTTTGTTCATAGGCTTCTGATAAATATTTTATTGTATGCTTGATCATTTTCACCATGAGTGCCTTAATCGGTCACTTACCATGAGCTCGTCAAGTTACTCATTGTGAACCAAAATCAATGCTGTGAATCGTGACAGCCACTCATGAGAGCATGCCTTAATAGATAAGCATATTCGTATAACAGTCCTTCCGTGCGGCGATCATCACAGAGGTGTGATGCCATTGGTTGTTCTAGGAATATGAACATCACGATGGGTGTGTCAGAAAAACCAGCTGGTCGTTTGAACTCGTACTTCCGGTTACAACCCCCTTTTTGAAGAGGAGCTGGCTAAAAAGTCCGTCTGAATGCTAAAGTTGCAGTCAGTTGTGGTTGTTGTTCAGTTTAAATCTTTGTGTATTTCAGTAATGTTTACTTCTTTACTCACATTGGCTTTAAGTGTCTGTTGCATACTGTCCTTCCATTTTGGAAGGACTAAGGATAGCGCGATCACCTGCTCAGCTGAATCGGTCAATGATAGAACATTGTGTTCACTAGCTATGTTCTGTCCTCTGATCTCATGGTAAAGCCTTGATAGAACAGGGTTCATTTATCGTATATTCGTGTGATCTACCTCTCTAGTACTCGGGCGATACGTTGGAGTGAATCAGATACGCTTGCTGAATTGTTCATTGCATGCAAAACGCGTGCTGAAGAATAGTACGAAACCCTCAATCGGGGGCTTGCACACTGACTAGGCCAGGTCAGGAAGATATTTCAATCGGTAACTACGACCAGGCACTAAAATTATTTGGGTATACCGCAATCCCATCAGCTGAGGGCACGACTGTTGTCTCACGATCGAACGGTTACCGATTCGCTGCCCTGAATCACTGTCTGCTACGTCTCGTAGCACTATTGAAGTCCTTGTTGGGTTGTGTGGCTGTCTTAAGTAACGTGGTTGATGTGTAAACGTTTCTTTCACGCGATCACACTAGCCTAAAGCGATGCCCGGGGCACAACAAAGACTGCTTATATCAATCCACTCTAGGATTGGTTACCAACTCGTTCAGAACCTTTCGGATTGCTTCACTTGTGAACTGTGAAGTCCTGGTTGTACGAAATTAACCATTGTTGGTAACAAACAGTGTCGAACTTTGGGAGGAACGTTATTGCAGATCATCTGTTTGGAAAGGAAAAGAATTTAAAGAACGGTCTTTATACTGGTTACTGGGGATAGCCCTTCAGTACTACATGTCCCATTGGAATTTGTTCGTTTCTTCCTATGGCGGTCGATGCTGTAGGACAGTTATCGACGGGAACAACACTGCATTAATGTGGCCAGGTAGTTGTGTTCATATTGGTCAATGGCTATTTCACGTTATTTTATAAGTTTCTGTTATACTGATTCAGTCGTTGATCACAGACTGGAGTAGAGGGTGTAGTTGAGTCCCGTTTCATGCTGGATATCCAGTTTACTGATGAAATTAATAATACACAATGGAAAACAAACGCCAGACAGAGCAAACATCGTAACTGAGATGTCTGTTGCTTTGGTCGAAAGCTACTGAAGATAGCCGAGCGGATAGCTAACATACAGTAGGACAAAACAGCAACTGCTCTTCGAAAACCTTCCATAGTGGTGTGCGTGGATTACGTGCTAACGATTTGCCTAAACAGTTCACATGTACTCCTGATCTATACACATAACCTTCAAGGGGACTTTTCTCAGTTTGTTTGGAGTGTATCTTTTATGTTTCATGGTGCGCTTTCAATTTCGCTACATACTGAATATTTCAAGTTAGGCATCACCCACAATTGATCTCAGTTGTCACATTCCCATAAACTTTCCAATCGGATCCTTTAGAAAAGAAGCACTAAACTCGAGTTTCACTCTCATTAGAGTTGATCAGTGGTGCGTATCCTTGCCACTTCCAGGACTAGAACTCCGGCCACGCTTTCCTGAGGCAACCGTATTTACCACTGCGCCGTTGACTTCACACTAGGCACGATTGTATTATCAGATTCGATTGGTCAGCCACTTTCGCTTGTGAGTAGTGTCTATGGGAGTGCGACAGCTGCGATCAATTGTGAGTGATGTTCAACTTGAAATTAACCAAATCTCCGACTACTCATCAGTAACGTAGTGAATAACTGGTTATCCTTTTCAATATTTAACGATAGTGCATGTTGTTTTGTTTCTCAATTACTCGTCAGGTTTTCGGATGCATTCTCTTTCCTCTTCAGTGTGATCATTTCTTGTTGACCTACCACTGCATCTTTTCTTCTACCACCACGGATCACAGAGTCACACGTTTTCTATCTGATTCGCAATCCATATTGCAGTCATTCAGTTTAGCTTCTGCTTAGGTCATCATTTATCCGAGTTATTCAAACACTCCACCTGTGCATTTTCTCACACTTGTGCTTATGTTCTCTATCGTCCAATTTCGTTTGGGGTTCTACTGCGTCTTCTTAGTGTTTCCCTTTCTATTATCTTGTCTGATTTTTCGTTCCCTTCTCTATCCTCTGATTAGGAACGTATCAAAGGAAAGAACAAATTGATCCCACGTTTGCTTGGTGTGACCAAAGACAGTGTAATTCGCCTGGATGAAAAAACCAAGGAGGTATTAAAAATTTGGCCTCTCACCTCTATTTCACGTTGGGCAGCCTCGTTGCACGCGTTCACCATGGTGAGTCATTATTGTGTCTGCTGTCCGAGTGTATTGTTACAGTAGTAGTAGTGCGCATCCGTTTCCAGGCTTAACTGCTAACGTACCACTGTCTGGCTGCCTGTGCATGTTGTGGCCTTGACGTGCAATCGTAAACGAAACAGACACCGTGCGTGCGTATGCATCTGTCAGTGTAACAGCCGGTAGCACCATGGCTATATTGGGGGCCTTTTGCAGGTGTTCATTGTCTGACTTCATCGACCGTGTGTGTGTGTGTGTGTGTACACGCAAAGGACGCTCGAATCAATTTGTATCACGGATGCCGTTCCTGGTGTATGTTTAGAAAATCCACTTGTTTGTGATTTCCTTAAGACATAATTGGCATGTAACTGTGCTGCTCAAATTTGCTTTCGCTTGTATCGAATTGCACCTTATTTTCCGAAAACGACTATGACAGATAAGAGGAATTGTTAGACTTTTTTGTATTACTCACTGCTTGTTGTACGCCATTCTTCAGTGTTGGTTTATAAAGCCGTAAGATCGTTCTTTTTTTGATAACATCTTGGGTAGTATTTGGATAATGCCTTCTGAACATATATCATCATTTGCCTGCTTTAGGCTACCTCTACATCCTGTGTGTTCAATATGTAATACATAGTCTAGAATCCCATCTCCGTTCAATAGTTTGAAACGTTTGATACATTGATTTACCGTACAGGATTTCGGCGAGTATTCACCTGATGATTGCTACACTGCTCAGACTTCAGAGGGTGAACAGATTTCACAATTAATCGCGGGCTATGTGGACATTATCACCAAAAAGCAAAAAGCGAAAGACCATCCTGGTCTGTTGGGCAACGAGGAGTCCGCAATGTACGAGGAGAATGTGCGTGCTGAAAGGTGAGATTTTCTGTGCAACGGTTCGCATTGTCAGATTCCGTTACATTTAAACTACGATCATCTTCTGTAGCTGTTTAGGTCAATCAGTCTGCGTGTATGAGTGATATTCTAGTCAAAACGATTTTGTCTTCTACAGAACTGACTTATTCCCACCGTTGGTGTAACCTGGATCTGTCATGTTTGGCCATAATCGTCTCCGCCGGTTCGCTGATCTCCAATCGTACAGATCGCTTATTTTGTAGGTTGCCTTGTGCGCAGTCTATACGTTAAATGTTCAAACTGAATGTACTGTTTGAACTCTTGAGGGTAGATATTGTAAGCGGTAGTAAAATACTTGCCTAACTGAGCATCATATAAGGAGATAACCGCCGGTTTATTTGACCCTGCACTAATTAAGGATTTATTTTACACATCTCAGTTTCGCACAGATCCTCTTGACCCCACAAGCATTGCATAGGTTCACTCGGACGACGAATGACAGTGCCGTTCTGGTTTTGCAGGTTTGAGGAGATTTATCTGTACCACAGTTCTTTCTGTCGAGTTGAAGGTCGTTGTGAATGAATGAATGAGAACTGTGATCTTACAGTAGATTACATCTGAAATCAGGCCATAAAACGAGTAGCTTTAAGTTATACCTCATGTGAGTTAAGTACTGTTCCACTCCTGTATGCATGCCTGTGAGTAATTTGACCTAACGCGGACATATTCGCATGATTGCTGATTACTCCGCATCGTTTGAACAGAGCCACCATTGTACAACATCAACGCTTGCCACCTGCAAGTCGTGCGCGCCCCAAAGATGTTGGACTCATGAATGGAGTTGTTGACGAAATGATTAATCGCCAGACGGATGATTACATTCAAATGACGGGAGGACTCGTTCAGACCAATGGCTGGTCTCAGCACCACTTGGTTGCCGACACTTCCGAAGTGGTGGATGGACAAAGTTTGGTGAACAGTACTGTACACGTTGAAAGACAAATGTCACCGGATAATTTCATGATTGGTGGAGTGAGTTTTTGTTTGTCGAATTCTGTTTCATACTTCGATTAACTCGTCAGTCTCATCCCGAATGTTCTGTACAGTCAGAACTTTGGGGGAACTGTACACGACTACTCAGTTATGTACAAAACGTTCATGGCTCTTGAAGTTTTGGTACTGTTGTTTCCATCTGTGTATACATTTGTTCCGTTGAGCACTGTGTCTCTGGGATCTTAAGTCTCATTCCATCAAGTGGATGACTCACGGTTTCCGTTTTCTAGTTCTCCGTAGACATGCTAGGTCGATTATCGGCTAGATCATACTGTTAATCGTCAACGTGTTCCATATGATGGACGGTCCAGAAACATGTCGCATTGTCTGTCAACCAAAACGTTTATCTTGTAAACGACCGTTTTCGATCATTTTCATCCGTTGTTTTCAGTTACACATGACATCCGCATGAACTTATAATATAAACCCTAACAGATGACAAAAATCAACAAACCATTATCAAGATTAGGAGAATCGTAACCTGCCTCTATCCGCTTACAGATATTTTGTGATGGCCGCTCCGTGGTTTTTTTTTACAATAATCTATTTGATTATGACTGATCAGAGAGTAGACGCGGGAGGCGGAAGAAAACTTATACAAACTATCTGAAAGATAGACAGGCCTTTAACAACGATTCACCTCGTAAAACAGACTTCCGCAGTCACATTCGGAACACTGCGGTCGATAATCCAGCTTATGGTTTCGCTTTTTATGATAGAGGAATAAAAGGGTACCACTCCTTGGTCTCTGAGCTTAGGTTCTCTTTGTTGTACTTCACTCTGTGAATTTTTCACGGTGTCTTTATGAGCCACACGACGGAAAAGTTCACATGCGATTCCCGTTTTAGCATCATTGGAATGGGTAACGGGTTTGTGTCTTCCTACCTTGTTTGAACTTTCTGATGAGACATGTCTCATGAAGTCAGTTGTATGTATGTGTGTTTAATGTATGATCATCCCGAATGGCCTATTGTAATGTTTGGAGGAGCAGTGAATGTATTGGGGTTTTTTCGGTCACGTTAGTATGTCCTTTTCTATTGACTTTAGGACAGTCAACTGAAGGTGATGATTTCTTTTTCCATACGGCGGGTTCATGTGATTGCCAGTTTTTCTTTTTTCTCGTGAAATATACCTCCTTGTTTTCAAGCAGAACTGCAACCAGGCTACTTTCAACACCTCCATATGTTTTATGTGTCCGTTAACTTTTTTGACTTTCACATCCACAAGATTCATTGGTAGATCATATTTCTCGTATATGAACCGTTAAAACATTGTGTTGTGCGGTGCTACTTCGCCACACAGCTTATCATCGATTGATACTGCTGTTTACCTGATGCCTAACTACTATACAACCATGGAAAGAAGAAATATCCCTAGTTTAAAAGTGGGAGAGAGAAAGAGAATGAAGGTGACACAATTATCAACACAGCCTTCACGCTTAAATTGAACCTTTCGACATATTGATGGTTTTACTTGCAACCAAACAACTCAATTACACCTGAGGATGAAGCAACTTCTGTTTGGCAGCTCATTTACGACTTTCACGTTTTCACTTTGTTGGTAGCATTTATTTCACAGGTAATTCATTCACTCTAACTGGCACACTCCGTAATTTGTATTCATCCTCCTTGGACGTGTTTGTGCACTTCGTTTTGTTTTCTTTCAATATGCAGACTCACATATTCCACTATCAAGAGATGAGTCCGGCTCAGCGTTCTCTGTTGCATACGATAGATGAAGATGTAGAAGTGTTACAAGCAGCCAAAGAACAACTGCACTTGAGGCCTGGTGATGATGACGTCATCTTCGGCGTGGGCTCGGATGAGGTAAGTGGTACATTGTATCCTGGTGCCCACTTCTGATTACGTTTGTGTCTTGCTGTGCTTCATTATCGTCTCTCCATAGGCTGCGTGACTGTTTTTTGAATCATGTGTTTCTAAAGAGCAGTTTAACAAATTGTCATTGCAATATGATGACCACCGGTGGTAACGTGGTAAATCCAGATCAATGGTCACACGTATGGCAAACGCATGGTGCGATGAGTTGGTGTAATTTGATACGCTGTTGAAAAAACGCTCACATGTTTGATGCGGTCATAACGATCAGGTATGTAGGGAGCCGTGGAAGGCGACTAAACAAAAGTTGAGAGCTTTCCATATTTTTATATGGGTAGTACAGCTTGGATTAGATTATTGTTGCTGCGGACATTTGTTGTTTGAGAAGCACTCGTGTTATGGTTAACTTTATCTTTTTATTCTTCTCTACACAAGGCTCCTTGATCTTTATATCAGCTGTTCTTGCTTTGTCGTAGCAACTTGACTACATATCGCGTTTGATGTGTGAACTCTACTGATTTTCTGTCACTCCCTTGTACCGGAGTTTTTGGTAGGCGGTTGTTTGCTGCATCATACTTGCTGTGAACTGTCAATGGTAAACACATGACCTATCCGTTAACAACACAGATGAACGCCTCCTGCGAATGGTTGTTACGGTTAAAAACCATCTCGTTCAAGCCACTATATCAGGCTTATCTCTCGCTCTCGAAATCCGTGCTTAACTAATTTATACATTCTGTCGAAGTTAATATTATGGGTTCGTGTTACTTGGCTTATATCAGCGTGATTGCGTTGTTTGTTCAAAGGATGTCTATCCGAGTGCATTGACCGACCTCACTGTTACCAGCACGAGGCATTAAGTATTCCTTGTGTTCAATCACTATGTCATTATGTCATCACCAATCATCATAGACAACAATACATCTGTGGTCTTGGCTGATAATTAACTGTCAAACACCCATGAAGAAAAAAGCAACTCCTAACCAGGATATTAAATAGAAGGAGAGAGTAGAGGAACTTGCCGTTAAAACCCACTACGTCTATAATCAAACACTGAACATCAAAGTACCTACACCTTGCAAGCAAACAACCGAACCATAAGTGAAAGTAAGACGCCACCAGCAAGTCAACTCCCTTACAAATTTCACAGCCCTGCGTCATTAAGCGCACTTACTTCACAAACTGTTGACCAAACAACGACAACATTCAAACTACTGTGCCTGATTAACCGCCATCTTACCTACTGTGTGCGTCAGGTGGGCCTCAGCACAGGAGACGGACCCGACCTACACTAGTGACCAATCTCTCCGTGAATTGTTGTAATTCTCTACGTCAGGTCACCATCTGTCTATCTCACATTAGTTGGCCGCAGCAACAAGAAGGAATGTTCGATGTGACACATGACTAGCTGGCATCCTTAGTACATTGCCTCCTAGACTGTGTATACGTAAAAACTGAACGGTCGAACCCGCTTGGCAATCACTACCAAGTTGTCTACCAGTTAGTACCACTCGGAACCATAGTAATGACTGGGGTCCAATTTATTCCTCTATGGGTTCCGAATGAGCCTCTTTTTTCCTTAAATGTAGGACCTGTTATCGAGTAACTGCAACAGAGAAAGATTTTTCGAGTCGTCCACACAGGTCGAACCAAAAGAGACAGGACCTCTACCTTCTTTGAAAAGTTTCTGCGCGAAGTCTTCTGGACGCTTGAAAACCGAAAAGCAATTGCCGGCCTCACCGTTAGTGAGCGATTCTAAGGCTACCAACCAGGGTATTACATGGCAAGTTTGTGGTATTTACACAGTTGCAGCAGGAGGTCAGCTAAATGGGTCCCCGCAGTGTTTCACCCAGTGCTGTAACCTTCTAGATTTATTGTGGATGTATGATGTCTGCACCGTTGATGGTTTCATTGGCTGGTGGACACCCTGGATCAGTAGCACGGATAAGTTTGAGTGAGTTAGTATTCTCTGAAGCAAAAACTATTACCATTTCCTCAACTTCCTCCGTTAGCCAAGCCTCACGATCGGCGATCAGGCTATACTTCAGCTTTCTATGGACATCCTTCCTGAACCTATTATAAGGACTTCCAGGAGGAATGTTTTGTTTGACATCTAATAACCCCAGGTGTTTCTCTGAAACCCATTGCCAATTTAACCCACGAAACCCCGTGCGGTATGTTACAGCACCTGCTTTTCGAATGGCACATGAGATTTTGGTCTAGCAGCTATTGCGATCTTCAGGGTGTAAACTTCTGAACCTTCTTTCTGGGCATAACCAATTTCTCAATAGCCAGCCGTTGCTGTCGCTAGGGGCGTTGCTCAGCAACAGTAAGGACAAGACGGCAATATAACAACACGTGATTCGAGTCTAAGTCTGTACTCCAATAGGAACGACATTCTTGGATGGAGTCCCACCACTTATAACTAACAGCTGTGTGTTCTATCTGAGACCGGGTCTGATTGGGGTAAAAAGGGCATCCATTGTAACAATGATGCGCACAGTACCTAAAACTAGCGCTAGCCACAGCATATCGTGTGCTGGGCTCGGATTTGCATCAGATGCCCTCCAGTGTTAGAGAAATGTGATGTCAGCCCAAATTTGCCACCTAAACAAGCTTCGGTCTCATCAAGGCGGCCGACCTGGGCGCCCATATCTCCAACCAGAATGATTATATTACAGCTGTGTCAAGCTAAAGAGAGCGGACAGATCCGAATAAAAGGCATCCTGGACACATACGCCACTGCATTCATTTAAAGCATGGACATACACTGAAAAGGTTTCTTAAGATTCGACGTTTAGAGCTGGCCCTAATAGAGTCTACCAAACGGACGGTATAAATTCTACTGCTAACGAAAATCCAGTCTACCAATGCGGCTGCAACCACTGTTCCGAGGACTAAATCTACTCCAGCCTGACCGGTAGTGGCAGGTGTGTAGTCATCCGAAGTGTTTAACCAGCATAGGGTAGGCAGTGCAGATGCTGTTAGCTCCATACGTCGACTATTGTTCTAATCCCTGGAATGTTGTGGATGTCGACATTCAATGAGATTGATGTTCGTGTCAGAGCGTTATGTTGACATATCTGTTTGAGTATGTGAACGCTGATAACCTATATTAATTCATATTATACGTCTAAACAAAAGACGAGAGTGGTAAAGGATGGGACTTGGTACAACGGTATTACTGTGACTAGTCGTGTCTGTTTTGGGGTCTGCAAATTAAGTATTAGAACTTGAGGTCGAGATGGTGAATGAGAGATCAACATTAGCATGTTTTCGCTTGTCTGCCCTGCTGTATGCAGCAGACAGGGCGACGCGGTTTATACTGTGATATGTCCGATGAAGTTTACAATTAGGTAGCACCGTGAATACTCTTTTTTGTAGGTGGGCTAAGCTACTGCCCGGATTCCCATACCTGGACAGGAGAACGATTAGAGTTCTCAACCAAAGCCTTTGGTTTCGAAACCTGTATCGCAAGGCAGCGGATGAGTGATAGTGTGCTCCCTCTAGTACCGGTTTTCCGGAAACAGACGCCAACCTTTTTGAAACCCTTACCCTGTCGCGCTAGGAGACTTTGGTTCATCAAATCTATTGGCCTGCCTGACACGAGGGACATGAGTTTAACCCAGTAGATAGTCATGATGCGCAAGCCATCATATCGCGCCAGGGTTCTATCTCGTCGTTGTATACAACTAAGCGCTGTTATAATGAGCAAATACTTTCCCATAGCGGTCACTTTATTATAACCACTAACTTACGAAAACCCAGTCTGTGTTCCGAAAACGTTTCAGGACCAGACATGTTCCTCATTACGTCGGCACTCTGCAGTATCATGCTGCACGTCCATTGCAACTATTTCCATCATGTGATCCACAGGTAAACATTCAACAACTTCCCTTGATCTCGTTTGTTCTGAGCGGATAATTGACATTTGGGACGAGATTTGGTCTAACAACATTGTTCTCACCAGGTTGCTGTGCATTCAGTTACTGTTATTGGGAACCATACTTGAGGTGAAATTAAAAAATTCATCCTCTCAATTTCACCGTTTCGCTGCGGGAGCTAACAACTACTAGCATTGCAGATAAACTGGGACTGTTCAAGTTTGTGAGAATATCAAAATGTCAGACCAATCATGACATGCACTATCGCCACGTTATCTTCTTATAGTGAAGATAACGGAATAAGTAATCCAAACTGTCAACGGAATTAGCCTTGTCTCATCCTGTTTACATACCTATATGACTCAGAATTGGGATTTTTGTCTTTACGCTTCAGTAAATGAGAGATTTGACTGCCGAACGGTAAACTCTTTAAGGGTGCACAGTACCCTTTAAAACCGTTCGTCAGTTCGAAGAAGTCCATGGTCACACACAAACGCCCAAGAACCAGTGACACCTTTGTGTAGTGAGAGAGAAGAGTGTGGTTATGTGCAGTGCGACACTGGATTCAAGCCAGTCTACCAGCTTGCGGTTCAGTGCTTTTTTTATCCACTGAACACCTGGCACTGAATTGCGACATCCTGCTAGCGTAAATTCTACTCGTTGAAGTATGTTATATTTGAGTTCTATCTGTCAACTTGTTGAACTTTAGTTTCCCACTGCATACTGAAGTGTTTTTAGGCTTCTGACTCGATTGTTAGATCGCTGTGAAGCTGTATGATTCATTGCCGATGTCACTAAGCGCATCGGTTAGTGAATGATGGGTGCTGTTGATAATTAGATTGTTAGGTACGCTTGCAGGCGAACATCAGAGCTGATTGAGTCAACATGTATCACGTAATAGGATTGAAGTCCTACTCCCTGGCTGATGACTTTCTTGGCTTTTGATACTTATCTTCATCGGGTAGAATTGTAATTCATTCGAACGAACATCGTGCTATCGCGAAGTGACGTTCACGTTCACTCAGCTAACAGGTGTTATGGGAATAACCTGAGCCAGTGAGATTGACATACTTGTCTCTGGTTTGCCTCCAGTACATCAAGACGCGGACTTATGTTGACTCTTTTTCAGTTAGTGTAAATCGATCATGTAACGATCAGATCTTTTGTGGCCATTGTCGTTGTTATGTTCGGCATATGGGGGGCAACGCTGTTCGCCAGAATCTTCAAAAATCAGTCTTTTTAAAGGGGAGGGTATTACATATCGACGTTTGATTGTATTAGGATCTTTAGAATGAACGTTTGACTGTTAGTTATATTTGTAATAGCTTATGCTACTGAGCAGTTCAGTAGTGAGTAGTGTGTCATAAGACGATAAGCAGTTAGAACGCGCAACAATCGAAATTGGTGAGGAACTCCATTTTTTCGTCCGAAACTGCCTGTTCTCTTTGCAAAACAATTTCGCCCAACCAGTAGGAGGGGAAGTTACCAGAATCGTCCAGAAGTAACCTCTGATTTGTTCGTGAGTTTCGACTTTCTCGCCAGCAGTGGTCCTCCGATCCATGACGTTGCTCATTGGGGAATTCCAGTAAATGTCATTGCCTAGAGCATAAATTCGCATTTCGAAGACACTGTACATATCCTATACCAGACTCGTCAGAGTACTCACCACAGCAACTTGTTGACGGATTTGTCGACTTATGGGAACATTTGAAACGACAGTGCTTGCAAACTGTTTTATCTTTACGAATTGACAATCGAAAACAGCGGAAGGGGAAGATGATAAAACGGAGTGGACTGTTTCGTCAGAGCAGCGTTAATCTTGGATACTTTTCAGTGGTTCGTGCGGCGGATAGAAATCACTATGAGGGACCCCATCTAGAGCCACCAAATCAACAGCCTAGCATGTGGACAACAAGATATGTGATTCTGTCGGTTGACTTTATGCGGAACAGCTTACTCGGATGTGCGACTCTGTTGGCATTGAGGGGCTAGTCGAATCCGGAAATATATATTCTTATTTCTGTTTCTGCTGCACTCAGTGTATATATTCAAAGCTCCTGAGGAATGTGGTGAATTTTCTGGCCAAATTTATTAATATATTGGCAAGTACGGTCAACCCTTGTACTTGCGAAGTGTTCCTCGTTTGAAGATACCTTTTCTAACTATCTTCTTCCTTATACAGAAGACAATAACGTTGCAGTTGTTCGGATACGTCTCGCATAGCTCACATGAGTATATCAGAAGTGAAAGATGATATGACGAACAGTTTGCTTTCGATTGTTCAACGTGGGGCTAATTACATAGCATTTCATGTTACTGTGGTTGACAAGTGAGTGAAACCGCAAACATCACGCAATTCCGAACTGGAGGAGAATTAGGTGACCAAATTAAGTTCCGTAGTTGTCAAGTTAATAACGGGGCCCATATTAACCGTATGGTCTGGAATTTCTCTTATGGTTGACTTATCAATTTATGATCAATTTTGTGGCCATCAGAACACAAAGTTTGTCTCGTTGTGTAACCGATGAAACCTGCTCCACAGGGACATGTGAACAGGTAAACAGAGAAGGAGGTCACACTTTTAGGCAGCCTGTCTTTGAGTTGTTCGTAAACTACCAGAGCAGGTCTGGATGATATTTGCAGTTGTGCCGCACTGTAGGTCTTTTCACTCGCTTTACTCATTCTGCCAGTCACTAATTCAGCCACCACCTCGTCTTTGTAGCCTAATTTCATGTAAACCAACTTCGTTTTCGCAAATAGGAATTTAACCTTCGGTGGTGTTAGTTTTGTCGACAATACATTTTACCGGCTAGGCGTTCTCTGCGAACGTGCGCTGTAAAAATATCACCTCCGCTTCAGTTGTATCGTCAGTGTGTCTTCATAGCTCTGTATTTCAATCTAATTACACAGTTTCTTTTCTGTCTGAGGGGGACGTAACTGAAAAAATGAGTATGCTGACCGTTCCAAGTCCCATTCTCGGACTATCACTCTTAATCGAGACATTTGCACAACGATTCTGCGACACATTCAGGAAAGATATTAGTCCACCCTTCTCGGCTTCGAGCATAAGGTTGAAATGAAGACACGATGTGTTTCGTCACTGAAAACAGGCTGTCTAGACCCATAGTGTCGTCAGTCACATATTATATCGTCCACGTACCTGTTGTAGAAAGAGCTGTGTTCAGTGCTGTCAAGAAGCATAATTCTGCCCGACATTGACGTGAAAATATCTGTCAACAGTGTACCTTATGGTGCTCCAATCTCAATTGTATCCTTCTAAAGTTATGTACAATCCTTTTATATCATTTTATCGCACATTGGCTAACTGAACTGCTAAAACCCGTGTTGATGGATATAGCAACGCGTTCAGTAAAATATACGCTCGAATTTGTCGACACCATCAGTTTGTTGAATGTGGAAAATAAGACTTTGTTTCCTCTTATTTTATGCTCTCTGTTCACGAACGTACCACTTGTGGAAACCGTTGATTACCTTGCAGATATATTCGTTCCAAGGGTTTAAATGTGAACCTGCTCGAAGACATTTCGGAAGGTGTTACCAGCACAGAATGTACAGTTTCAGATTGA
>LUCH01000419.1:66757-84213 GCA_013368495.1 Paragonimus heterotremus
CGATCTTGTGCAATGGATTAGCCAGCAGGACAGAATGATTGTTGATGCATGTTGAAGCATTCGTGACTATAGCGTTTGAGCAAGCACCAAGAGCAAGAAATCGACGATTCATAACAGTATTATCGTTTCGGTGACGGTTGCATGCGTCAGGAGCCACTGCTTGGATAAATATTTTAGCGCATCTCTAACAGACATTCGCCAAAAATCAGTTTTCCTAATGAGAACGAATAGACAAACGAGACAATTGAAGGGGATAAAATAAGTCCCACTAATTGCGATACTAGCGAATGTGGAAAAACTGAGAGGGAACAGACTAAAACGCATGTGATCAGGCAATAATCGGTAAGCTTTTGGAACATTCGAAAGAACGGCACAATGAACAGATTAGCTATTATTTCGCTATCGCCGTTTTTGTCAGCAGTTGTTGAAGATGCCTATCTCGCAATAGATTCACTTAGTTTGCAAGAGCATACAACTTAGTAAGAAGAGGATTCGCTTGTTCTTGATTCTGTGAAAGACTTTGAAACGTGTGCCAGTTAGGAAGTCCGTGATCTCTGTGATACAATCATGAAATTCACTGTCGCGGACGTTTTGCAGTGTGAACAACATCGGCAGCACTTCACAAATGCGAAATTTTTGAGTTGCAGTCTGCCCTGATTTATTAGTCAGCCTCACTCTCTAAATGCCGAATTGTTTTGCCGATCTCACGTTGGGTTTCATCTCCGATTGCATTTAGATGGCTGCCCAGTGTGTTTTTTCGGACTTGTACATTCCATCATCTTATTGTGATTCACGATAATATCTAAGTGCATGTATTACTTGTGGAGTCAACGCAAACAGTGATATCAAATTGCCACTTCGGGTCATGATTAATGGAGTCACTAAAAAATGTGGGCGTCTGTCTTTTCCTGTATATGGCATGGTATCAGCATTCGGGAATGTATTCACTACATGATTCTTGTCCCATGCTTCATTCCAGACTTCGAGGCGTTGGTTAAGTGAGTCAATGGGTGCGAGCCAGGCCAAAGTCACTGATGAGATGGGTGCTATGAATGCCGCGGTTGCACAAGCTTTACGTTCAGCAAATCGCGCGGACTCCACCTACACAACCGGGCAACCTGGTCTCGGTGGCAGTTCTGATCCCGGAGACGACTTAATGATGATGCAACAGTCGTTCCGTGTAGTAACCATACATTTTCCAGCTTTTGTGGATGATGTAAAACGTGTGGCAGTGTTACGTCGTGAATCGGGCGCTGTGCAGCCCGACCGTGCGGAAGAATCCACACAGAATATCCTGACTGCTGCCCGTGACGTGGCGGACGCGTTCACCAATTTGTTCGAATCGGCTCGTCCTTTAGCCGCCGGTCAAGTGGGTTTTGTTCCGCCAACTTTTTTCGATCCAGTATTTTATACTTATACTGTCTCCTCACCCTGTAATATTTTGTTTTCATCTAGACTCGTGAAGAGATTTTTGAAGGAACAAGCGAGAGCGCTACTCGTTCCCAGGTAGTTGTCACTCATCCGAGCGGTCCGGTGTCCAGCAGTTCACGTAAAGCCATTATCGAAGCTGCCAGTCGTGTTGGTGAGGCTAGCAATGATCTACTTCGGCATGTGATGCACGAGGGTGGAGAGGAAGAATTCGAAGTCAATGCACTCAGTTTGACGGAAGAGGAAAGGCTTTATCGAGTAAGTGAATGTAGATCGCTTGGCGTCGTGATACATTCGGCATTGTGCAATAGTTCCTGTCAGATTTCCACGGAATCATACTTGAATGTTCTAGTAATTCTACATTCTTTTGGCGCACATCTTTTACGTTAAGTCAAATAACAAGCTAGTGCTTCACCTTTTTTGCTCTTAACACGGCAGTTGATATAAAATGTGAGGGGTTTAAAGGACTCAGTTTCGCATAACACGAGATGAACAGAAGGTGTAAGACCAGATGAATAACATTTGATAATAGGTGCAATGCGCAAGAAGTTCACCCACACATATACAACCGATGCTGCCTCCAACAATCCCCATCCATGGACGCTCTGGGTCTTGAATATGGGAGGCGTCCAGGGTAATGTTGCGCTTCCCAAACAGTGGCGCTAATTCAGTCGAACTATAATGCTTACAACCTGTATACACTCTACGGTTTTGTCTTTTTAATTAGGCCGATGATTTGGGTCATCGATACTCTGTAGAATTTAACTGATTGTGATAAAATCCTTTTTTTTAATTTTTTTTCCTTTCAGGATCACCTGCTTAGTTTGGCCAAGGCAGTAGCTAATACAACAGCATCTTTAGTAGTGAAAGCGAAAAATCTAGCTACCCAATCTTCGCTTGATCCGGAGGCTCAACAACGCGTGATCGCTGCGGCTACACAAACTGGTCTGTGCACTAGCCAACTGGTTGCATGTACCAAAGTGAGTCTCCTTCTCCTGGTATGAGTCACGTTTTTTGTTCTTTTATCTCCCATGACAAACTGTGAGAACTCGTGAAAATTCCCGTATTGGCCCCTGTCCGCCGTATTAATCACGTTCCTTTCTGTTTTCTGCTCTCAGGTTTTGGCACCTACCATTCATCAGCCTTCTTGTCAACAGCAGCTTTCGGAAGCTGCGCGTGAAGTTTCCTGGGCTGTGGACGGTGTGGTGCAGGCCTCTAGAGCTGCTGGTCTTGCATCAGCCGATCAGCCACCTCAGCTTCAACAGCCAATTTACGCAGCCGTCACCGATACAGAGACTGCCGCCACTGAGGTTCGCGATGCGCTTGACCAGTTGAACGCACATTTGCAAAAGGCGTCTGCCAAGGTTAGCCGGTGTGGTATTTCTCCCTCTGAGCTAATCATCTTTCATAATACTGATACACTTTCATCTTCCGCTTTCTGCGGCGTTGGTCTTTCATGCACTTTTCGCGATGAGTAATAACTTCAAGAATATATGTCCTGCTCTTTTTGTTACGCATAATCACCCATCACCGGACGGTAGGTCTTCTTTGCGTAGTTATTGATCAATGGTCCTCTGGACATATTGGTTTTCGCACTCAAAGATGCCGAATGTTTTACTTGTGGTGACCGGTTATACGACCAGAAGATCGTGCATTTTACTGGCTACTTATTTTGGAAGTATGTTTACATGGCTGTGCTAAAGGTTCACGCTTCAAAAAGCATATCAACAGAATATCACAATTGTTCAGCGGTAGATTCGACTATTACGAAATTTACAATCGAGCATCGGTTTCATAGAGTGCCTTTTGTCTAGGCGTAGACAACTCAACGTTGTTATGTTTATGCACAACCCAGGTGGATGCACGTTAGCACATATTTCGGCCATGTCAATAGCACGAGAAACGCGGTTTATGTGCAGCTTGAATAATCTTTTTTTGCCCCTGGTATCAACAAGGGTTCATGCTTCAAATGTTACCATGACTAAACGCTTACGGAATGAAATTAGGAAACAACAAGATTACCCTTTGGGCCATTGTTACTCGATTTTTACTGTAGTCCTGGTGGTAGAATAAGCCAATTAACCTCATCCGGTACCTACAGCAGGAGGTGTACATTTTCGCTCTTTCATAGATTTCGTAAAATAGCTTTCAAGCAACTGTGTAAGTTCTCTCTGTGATAACAGATCACTCCGGACGAAAAACTTCTTCTGATAAACTCTTCCGGTTGTGCACCGGACTGGTGCTTACTTCTTTGGAACTTCGTAAGTCACATATGTACAGGTTATTGCCAACTTGTTCAACCTAAACTGTCAAATAATTGCCCATTCCATCATGATCGTTTGCTCCTCCTCACTCGATAATCTTGCCTTCTCAATTTTCCTGGAATTTGCTGAACAACCTTGGCTGAAATGACATATCGTATTTTGTGTGGGTGATTGTCGATTCGTTTATACTTCATCTATTTACGACGTAGCCAAGTCACTAAGTGAGCGATATTTGTCGAATTATTTTCCGAAGCAACAACACCACCAACTAAACTCCTATATCATATATATGTTGCGATATGTTAACATTTCGTTTCCTCTCGTCAATCACAACCGTAAACCATGTCAGTTATATACATTATACTGATAAGCACCGCTGCAAATCCGAAGTCATCGATTGCTAAACAGATCCAAACCCGAAGTTACCGACTTTCTGCGTAGCAATGTTTATCCGCACTTACCATCGGACATTATGTCCACAAAGGTGGTTGAGGCAACCTCTCCTCGGATTGTCATGGTCTTCATTACACAATACTTCTGCATGCAAGCGTGTCTAGTCTCTGTTTATTCTCGTCTGTATGATGTTTATAGCCAACATATTTTACATTTGCGACTAATGAGAATTAGTGAGATGTTAACATATCACAACACGTTTTTTTCCTGTTATGATAAACTTCTCCAAATCAACACGGAAGCAATCATCAGCTATGCCAGCATGTCGATTACAAGTTAGGTAGGGTGGCTCACGAGAACTTCCGTGTTATTGACGAGACAGTGTGGTAGGCGTTACCATTACTGTTTGATCAGCCAAACTGTTACTCCGTGTTATCAGTCTCCTAGTATTCTTTCAATTTAACTCCTATCCTCAATCCTGAATAGTTTGGTCTTCTATTATGCTTGACCCATCTTCAATAAAAGATCCTACTTTTGGAATCGTTATTCTACAGGCCTACACCGGCGACGCTTTGGATAACTTCCAACTAGCCTACGAGAACTTACAACAGTGTCACCACGCGCACGATGGACAGCGCATGGTTGCTGCTGCTCGTCGTCTGGCTCAGGCTACTGCTCAAATGATCGCGGACATCAAGGCACAGGCCGAGCTCGCCGTGGATGATCCGGATCGTCAGAGTCGTTTGTTCGCAGCAGCCAAACAGCTGGCTGATGCGACTACTACCTTAATTGCTGCTGCCAAGGTACACTTTCTCAGAGAACGTGCCAATACTTTCTTCTCAACATTGGATGTTTTAATGCACCGCTCTCACTAGTGGCTCACTGGCATATCTGTATTACGCCGTGTGTAATCCTCATAGTCAAGTCGCCTAATCGACAACCACCTCTTGCTTAATCTTTCGGCTACTCACAAAATATGTATGCATGTGTCTACTAGGCTGTCTGAGCGCAATGCGTGTGTTTGCTTCACATTCCCATGCTAGTGTACATTGTCACACATATCTATCTTCAGATCAGTGCAGTGTTCTTGCATGATTGCAAACAAAAATCAGTACTTTTGTATGATTAGTTGAATCTGTTCATGGATAAACTCATTTGTGACAATGGACATAAGACTTACAACATGAACACTGCTCATTGTGATTCCTAGTCGCGTTTAACATATACGTCAATCAAAAAATGAATTTTGTGTTTTGGACAGCAATCGAGAACACTCTGTTTCAATGAGCCTCGATGCAAAATCTTCTGTTTATCAAAACTCAAGTTTTACACTGTTTTCCACGCTCTCCTGTTTAATTTAGACCGTTACCGGCAAACATGATACGAGGTACAAAGAGCACATTGGAGTTATCAAATTCTTAGTATTTTTGGATTGTGTGGTATGTAACACACCAGTAAGTACCGAACAGCTCGGGGGCTAATAATAGTTGGATTGTAAACGAATGCTGTGGATCACCATTGTTGATGTCTTTCAACTCGTAACATGAAGTTGCTTCTCGCTGACTTCATCTATGTAATCCGTTTTGTTTTCATTATGATTCCTTTATGTGGTTGATGCTCCCGTGTCACCGTAGTATATCTGTATCTGATTGTTTTTCCAAATCCTTATCATGTTGAGTTGGCTGTGTTCGGATAAACAAACGATCACTCCACACGTCCCATAATCACATCGGATATATTTTTGTTTATACTAACTGGGTTTGGTTGCTGTCAGACTCGATCAGCTTCATTGCTAAAATTATTGATAGTGTTCATTCATTTGTCACTCTGCTCTAGTTGTTTTATGAGCACATTATCTAATACGAAGTCTTTCCGTTGTTTATTGATTACTATTGTGGGTTATTTCTAGTAGTGTTCAAATTTTTGATAGTTTTAAATAGTTTTACCTCATCTTGCCGTGGATATGTTGGTGAACAAATGTGTCGTATGGTGTTGCCCCAAAAAGGAGCATTTCCATTCCTAGCCGTTTACAAGGAAAGAACTAGTTACCCACACTAATCTCGTTTATCACATCACATGTAATCACAAGCCTTGACGATAAGCTCATTATATTTTTTCTCCGTATCGTGGGTAGGCTGGATGACTGTGGGAAACATGAACAGTATGAGCCAGATTTTCACGTGGTATTATTGGCTACTCAACATGTTTCATTACCTACCGGTTTTCGTTCTTCAGGTATTGTGGAACCATCAGGAGGTTGAATATAAAGTTGTTTATAAACGTCCTTGATCGAACGTTTTCTGATTGTTGTATGATGCTGCATGTTACCATTACGGCTTCTCAACAGATCAGTCGGATTTTACAGTTGTTGTTCCGTTGTTGTTGTTGTCAAATCTAACTATGCACCTTTATCCTTCGCAGATGAACACGTCGTACGTTGACCGCGTCTGTAAACTATTAAACTGTGCATGCTTCTTACGTAGTTGACTATGTCGTTGCCTGATATTTGTGTATTTTTCTTTCCGGAGTTGGCACTCTGTCGGTTGGTGGTTTTCATCTATTTTGTTAAGACAAACGCAACGGCTCCGTACTTTCGTTTCAACCAAATACCAACCTACTTGCAATTGAGCCTGTTGTTTTAGGAACAGAGGATAATGTCAAGCAAGATTCGATCAGTTTGTCACAATTTGAATTTCACCTGCACTCTCATCTGTTGACTTAATTTTCCAAAACTTTTCCACATTTCTAGTGTTTCCGTACTCTTTTTCCCATAGGTTTGTTCAAGTAATCCCGAAGATACATCTGTGCAAGGCCAGTTGCGGGAATCAGCTGAACAATTAAACGAGATTGCCTATTCCGCTGCGGCAGAACTTCTGCACAATCGTCTGATTCGGAATTTACAAACCGCAGCTCGTGCCACAGTGACCGGCGCCACACAACTGGTTAATGTAAGCCAGGTTGCAGCCAAACGGTCGCGTGGTAACACCTACCAGGTAGGCGATTCCGGCCCTTGTAACAAGCAAACACGTGTGTTTATTCCGACTTTGTGCACGCTGCACTACAATCCAACTTTTTGCGTTGATGTTGCGACACGTGTCTTAATTGTCGTCTGTTTCCGTGTTCATCGGCCTCATTCTTTATTCATCCTGTCACACAGGAGTATTGTTGATGTGTACATAACGCTTCTGCTTGTGATAGTTATCTTGTCGGAAGAAACCGCTCAATCATTCAGTGATACTTTCACAGAATGGCATGAAAATATTGAGTTTAGTCCCTGGTTGCTTGAATATTATATTTTGACATTAGACTGGATCATTCATTATCTGTTGTATAATAACCGGTTCGTATCTGGCCCTCCGACAGTTTTCAGTTTGTCCATTTGTGTATTGATACCATTGATAGTGAACTGAATTGTATGAAAGTATGTTTCTTGTGTTTCTTCTCATTGTTTCTTGTTCGTTCAATTGTTTTCAGGTCGGTGCTGACGCCAAGCTCGTCAATGGTTTGATTCCTCGGACAGTGATAAGTATTCGAGACTCAAGGGCTAATCCAGATGATCCAATGACACAAATGGAACTGATCAGTGCCTGCGACCGGTTTGTTTTGGTACGCTGTCTTCAATTGCAATCTTGCTTGTTTCTTTTTGCGCACATTTTTGTATGGGATATTTACTCTCGAGACTTTTGTTCTTCACGCCTCCCGAATGTACCATTTTGTCAGATCATGAGCACAGTGATTCTATTGTTCTATTTTGCAAAGTTTAGCCCACCGATTCTTCTATGCTTTTTCCTCTTTGTTTAACAATAAAGCATCGATTTCAATGTCTCGCTATCAGCAATGGGTATAGCCTATTCCCTGGCACTGAGTTATTCATATGTTGGTTTCACAACGTTGTATTGTGTCCACAGAAATGTCGCCACTGTTCAGATTTACTTATAAATAATGTGGAAGATTTCATAATTTGGATGAAGCTCGGTTGCAAAAATTCAGGGTTTCGATTAGATTCGAACCAGCGATAAAAACAACACGCCCAAATGCAGCAGGTGTCCTACCAGCTGAACTACAAAGCCACGCCGAGAATCCAGAAATTTCATATTTGAACTCGGTTGTCCCCCCCACTGTGTTATATAGAATGCACCGAACGATCCAGAATTTCGACTGCACAGCCACGATTTCCGAAACACGGGCGCCATCGATGAGATTGCATTACTTATGAGTAGTGTGGCAAATTTTATAATTTGGCAGACCTGGTTACGAAGAGTTCTGCGGATTCCACATGACACATTGGGTTGCGCTGGTAACTGAGTCCAAATGTAAGATTTCTGAGCTCCTACCGTGGCTTCGTAGCTCAATTTGTAGAGTGCTTCCGCGCTTGAACATGCTATTTCTGTTGCTGGTTCGAGTTCAGCCGAAGCCTAGATTTTTCGAAAATGGGCTCCCATCTAACCTGTTTGGTTTATGACGGAACGTGACATCTGCTGTTTCAGAATACACCACGGCGAGCGAAAGCACTCGCTCGCATGTATTGATTTTTATGGTCGCCATTCAATTTTTCAATATATTTATCCCATCTACCCAGAGGCCCTACACGTAACACAATAGTGGTGGTTTTATTTGTCTTATGCGAACAGTAGAAGTAACCGTTAGTGTGCGCACCCGGATTGTCTGTTATTTGCTGTTGTTACCACTAAAACTCAAGTGAGAACTGTTTGGGAAGACTCGTGATTTGCTAGGTGCCGTAGGTTACTTATTCATTCACTTTCCTTCCGTGTGTGCATGCGTTGAGGACTGTTGATGCGGCCATACTCACAGGACTGAAGTGAAACTGTTAAATACTAAAGTCAACAATGATGTAAATTTGGACTATGCGTTTCCGATTGGGATAAGGACATTTCATGGTAATCAGGGTAGTTGATATAATTCGCGGAATGATGTAACGCAGATTCATCAGGCCAGTTCTGCTTCGTTTTTTGAATGGGCATTGTTTACAACTGTACAACTTCTAGCGTTCGCCATCCGAGTTACTTTCTGTACCCAGGTTCGTGTTATTTTCACACTTAGTTTCCACATTAACATCATAATTTTCAATGTGGCTCGACAGTTTTCACTATTACTTATCTTCTTTCACTCTGCTGTTTTTTTTTACAAGCCTTGTGAGGCGCTTGTCAGGTCCAGTCGCTCCATCGCTCCAACCGTTACAGATCCAACTACACAAGCGGCTTTGGATGACTCAACTGCCCAACTTTCTTCTGCGGTCGATGTATTACGCACGTGTCTAGCTCGCCTATCCCCTCTGTCACGGCATTTGCAGGTTGAGGGTGCCCTGGCTCGACTTGCACGTCTGGCAGTCGAAGTTGCCGCAATCGAGACCAGTTTGAAACAAGGCACTTTGGCTCCGCTTCCAGACGAAAAGGTAAGCGGTGACGTGATGAAATGTACAGTTGTCTGATGTGATCGGTTGGTTTCCAGTGGTTATTCAAGATCGTTGGCTTGATTGTTGTATTTTCTGCGATATTTCACTAAGATACTGGGGAAGGCGTAGCGATAACCCAACGATCTCAATTACTCAAAACAAGATGGGATAACAATACCGCCTCAAACCAGCCAGGTGGATAAGTAGACCACCTCAACAGTTTCGATCGACAAGTCGTTTCCGAAAAATAAATTACAGTTTGTTGCTGGACAAGCTGAAGATGAATTATAATAACACAATTTGACGTTCGTTCTTCCGAGCAGTCGAGGGTTCAGAAATAACAAAAATGAGCTAAGCTCTAAAAAGGCGATGCACGCACCACTCAAGCAAAGTACAATAACAAACAACTGGCTATTCGCACATTCATCAAATTGACGTGATAAAGCAAAAACGTCTGAATCAAAATCCAAATAACTCAAAAACGGGAGAGTTCAGTATTTTTCTTTAGTCCGTCCATCACTGAACGCAGACTGTTGTGGACTGCCACGTCTCAGTGGTGTAAGCTCCAGTTGCCAACCTGTTGACTTGTTCTGCGGCCAAGTAGTGCCTGCTACACTGTCAGGTTTAAATTTCACACAACGGGTTAACTTTTGCATTATGGTCATTTGTTAACAATGTCTCAATGCTGGAGTTGACGGACGTCACTAAAGCAGAGTTGATTGTGCTGAAATTTTCAGGCTTCAGTGTGTGTTCTTTAGCTAGAGTAAAGCAAACATGGTGCTACTTTTCCAGAGAGATTGGGCTGGTTTTCAAGTCTGTATGGACGCGATAACTACAACCAGCTATGCGTGATGTGTCAAAAGACTGTGACAAATGTGAGGACTTGTATCATCTGAAACCTGTAACACAACCTCGGTGGCACTTTGTAGACATGTTTTCAAATTGCTTTTAGAAAATCGGTTGAATATCTTCCGGTTTGTAAGTCCGGCTGATTATGCCAGTGATCAGGCATTCAGCTTGTACGAACATCAGTTTCTTCATCCTATTCTCTCTTCATGTCTTTAATCTGATGTTCTCAATATCACCCTTCTGAGCACTCACGCTTAGCTCCGATAATGTCTTCACAGTAGCTAGCTGATCACTTTTTTTCGCGTTCTCACACTGACCAGCCATCATATTTCACATTGACGATGAATGAAGAAAATAGCTTGTAACGAGAATCGCCACAAGTAAAGGTAACTTTGCATAGACCAACAACCTCAGGCACTTGAATGATCTGTTGTATCACGGTAGGCTATAGTTTAATGCTGCTGTTTAGTTAAAATCCTCTGTGCTTTCCGGTAGTTAGCTCATGATTAAACGACTGTCACCGGTAAATAGTTACACATAGGTGGACGTTCTGCACATTCTTTGTTGTATTGTTTTTTATGTTTTCATCCGTACTTCGACTTCTTTATTACTAGGCCGTCGGTATTTGTGTATTCATTCATAGAAAGGAGACAGAAAATAACTCTTCTAGCATGGGAACGATGTTAAAATTGTGTTCCAATCTAACACCACTCTCAGCTTACTTTTCATATCCCGAGGAAAGTGTAGAACATAACGGCGTAAATGCGTGTGCTGCTCGTCAAAACATTTTAGCAGAGGTTCTTGTATTTTCCTTTGTTCAGTACAGATAGCCCGGATCTTATATTGTAACTCGGTCGTCACAACGTTTACGCTGGCATTCATATCTATGATAAAATGGCCCATAATTTTGACGAATGTCGGAGGATGTTCAATAACGTGCATTCTCCTTCTCCTGTGTCCCCCACCTCCTCAACATCGAACTTCTACTGATCAGTCGACTCTTCCACGCGGGCAGTTCTGTCATATTAGTAGAAAATAGACATTCATAGTGAATGTATTCAACACTCACAAAAAGTGGCAAATCCTTGTCTCTTCTCCTACACTTTCCACTTCGATTAATCTGTTGTTTCTTCTTTTCGGTAGATCGGTGTTCCCCTCTCCCGCAAAAAGTGTTTCTTGTAGGGACAGCTACTGCTGTGCTCCAATTATTTCTTCGTTAACTTGCAATCACAGCTTCCATACTCACAGTAACACAAAATATATAAAGCACTCGTTTGCACTCACGTGTACACTTCAGAAATCAGCCTTGAGGTCAGGTGACATTTATTGCGGAGGGAAACCCGTCCGGTATCTTCAGTTTTGGATAAGTGTTTCAGTATTTGCGAATGAATTCAAATATCAAAACCAAGCCGTACAATGCTGGGTCCATCGCTTTTAAGAGTTGCTGATCAATGTACGCAACCAAAATGATTGGTATGCAGTCACGAGTGAAAAAGCATGTAGATACAAGCCCAGTCAGTGAAAACGGTGGCAGCGACTAAACGGTCAATCAGTATCGTAATCTGATGTGACCTGCCTCTTAGAAGAAAACTCCAATACGCGGGACTAAAGTGTTTGTCTCCTACTGAGGTTAGAAGAGTATTCTGTTGTGGTCGTAGGGTCGTGTTGTGGTTGTTATTTGGGTATTGGGAACATTGTGTTCATTTTATCTTTCAAGGACAAATAAGCCTCTGCTGTTCATTTACAGTCGTCTCAGAGTCTATGAGAAGCCTATTGATGTGTGAAGTTCGTTCGTTCTCCTTCAATAATATTCCCCCTTTGATCGTTCCCGGCTGTCACATTTTTGTTCGTGCAGTCGATGATTCAATCATTAGCCAAACATTGCCCTGATAGGATCATCCTGTCTAAAAGTCTTGATGTGTCATCCGAAAGGGGCCGACTGGAAAGTCTATAGGGATGCGACAGCTGCGATCAATTGTAGGTGATGTTCAACTTGACATTAACTACTAAGTGTTGAACACCTATTTGGTGTACTTTTGACTGTAACTTTCAGTGTCGGATGCGCTTGATACGTCATCACAACCTATTTAACTTTTACTTCTCCACATCACAGCTACTTCAACTGGTCCTCTTCAGGATCGTTGTAATGAATTTTAATTGGCTAACCAACTCTCGTCCACGTGACGTATTCAGTTGGCCTCTCCGCTCTGCTTTCTTTCGGTGTGTGTTAAAGTAAAAGAAAATTTCATTTTCCTTAGATTTCTGACTGGTCTCATGCAGGCTGTTTGGTACAGTATAAAAGTAGCTCCTCATTAAGAAGGAATCATCTCAATGATACAGCTTTTCCTGTTTCTTGTTGGCATTATCGAGGTATTCCTTCGAAATGTGTGACTTTCAATGAGAGCTCAATCGTTCGACATGCGTGGTTTTTTCCAGATAAATGCCTTGTAATGGAAGATTGTGTATGAACGTCCTGTGTCTCACAGTCATTAGTACGAAAATCCTTCAATGAGGATTCCAAGTGCGTCATATATGAGGAAAATTTTTACGACACTGCAGATAACGTTACTCGATGAAAGTGACAACTTCACAAATATGTTTGACAGCATAGTGTCATTCCGGCTATTCACATCGTGAGATGGACAGCTAGAACCACAGAAACCTTTGGCAGCGAAACAGAATGGGGAACTACGATCTAAGTGGTTAGTAATCACCGTTTGGGTCCGATAAAATCCGGAATCTTATGTGCACGGGTCTGGAAAATGAAATATTTCGAGAGTGCAGCTATCCTAATATCGTCATTGAGAGTTTACGGCCTTTGGGATACGAAATTGGTTTTGTGCCTGTTTTGCTTCATCGTCCGGTGGTGTCGAATGTGATCCGTGACTAGTATTAGCTCTGTCAGTCTGCTTGTAATAATATACATCACTGTAACGTCTTGGTTTTGGCCGCTGTTTGTACTTCGATCTCACGGTTTCGTGAATATTTCCGAATGCTACATAGACGAAATTCATTTGCGATTCGATGCGTTTTCATGTGAATCGCGTCTGTTTACAATGAACATACAGTTAACGTAGTCCCGTCAGATGAAACGAATCAATTCTTTGTTTACCCATTTCTCCGTAATCCATTCATCGGTCACTTGTACATTCATACATCACACAAATTCACGGATTGGCAGTGTTTACTGAGAAGTGATATCAAAACTTTTCGATGGTTATGAATTGTATTAGCGTATGTAACTTGCAAACCGTCAAATGTCTTGTACACGTTCAACGTGTGTTTGCTTAAAATAAAAGTCGCGGACTCCTGTGTTTAAATGTTTACGCTATTAAACAAGCCATGCTACCTAAATTTATTGAAATTGATTACCTTCATTTGCACAACTGTCCGTTTCCGGAATCTATTTTAATCAGTTCATATCAGTTTATTTTATCTACACGTCGGTCCACTGTCTCAAAAAGATTACTATTTTCACACTACGCTTTAGTTTTTCTGTCGCCCATTCCGTTCGTTCTGTCAGCTTTTACAACGTTTTGAGTATTTGCATCTGTTCGTGTGTGTTTATGTGAACGGACAAGTGATCTTGTTTGAGTTTTATCGCTCTCATCTTCTTCCACTGTGCCCATGTATGGTCGTGCCGCACTCTGATCGACCGGCGTAGTTGTTTAATAACTCATTTTTCTCTCACAGGTTGACGATTGCTTCAACTTGCTAAGCACTAGTGTTCAAGATGCCAGTTCTTCGGCACGCGAACTGCAATCGATCATCCACGGTTTGGCCGAGCAGCAGCCAGATGTGGTTAATCGGTCAGACGTTTGTGGTTTGCCGGCAGTCATGTTGGCTTCAGCTATTGCTGGACTGGTCCAAGCCACTCGTGGTGTAGTCGCTCGACCTGAAGAGAACGGCGCTGCTGTCATACAACGTGACGCCCCTGGTTCTTCCTTGGGTCCTGCAATAGAATCCGCCCGTTTAGCCGTGACACAAGACACACGTCAAGCGGTTCAACTGGCCTACGAGCTGGTCAAAGCAGCCAGCGATGCACGCGTCGCGTGTGACAATAACCAGAGGGCGACGCTCTCCACAGTACTCAGCCATAGCGAACAGCTGACCAGCCAGTTATTGGATACACTGGCTCGTTGTTTACGCGGGTTGCCGGGACATCGGGAAATCAGTGAGGCTAGTCATCTGATCGAGCAACGCCGGGAGGATTTGATCCAGCTTTCTCGGTCGGCACCTACGCGAACTGTTCGTTGGGTCGAGCCTGTTGTGTACGAACAGACACAGTCAGACTTGACGCGTGCTGCAGTGGAATTCAATCAAGTATGTTGAAGAGTTTGTTTACAGAATCTGCCTTACTTTACTGGAGACTTCTAAAATCCCACATTGCATGTTTGTAACTCATTTATGTTTGTCTGTCTATAAAATCTTCCGTGTTAGACAGTTGTACGCAGTCTAATAGAACAGTTGTAAACCTCGATCAGAACGAAAAGGTCTATTGGTAGTTTGCCCAGATCAAACTGGTTCTATACATAGATAATTAGCAGTCAGTAAAATATACAACCAGGTTAACTCTGTACATAGAAAATAGCCGTTATCAACTTACAATCAACAATCCGGTAGCGTAAACATCTAAATGAGATGGTATAAGATAAACAAGGTTCGTGTTACGTGCAATAAATGGGGAAATTTTGTGAATCTTATTTAGTGTAATCAATACGTGAGGATATCTTTACAGGGATCGACAATACGGTCGTTCAGCCAGTGCGATATAGGCATGAAAACAACCGTTTTAGTGTCAGCAGTCCAGATATGATTTTCATTGGTTCCAGTTAGATTCAACGAATGTTCATTCATGCTGCTTCTGGGGCCAATTGAAGTTAGCAGGAGAATCAGTCAAAGTAGCAGTGGGTTTTTTTTGCACTAGACGAAACAAGGTGAACTGTTTTATCGTATTATGAACGTTTATATGTGTGTGTGAGTGCGAATAAGTTGCTCCTCTTCAGTTTTTTCGATTTTTGTGGATGTGACGCTTTAACGTTTTTGTTCTTGAACTTACTGAATTATTCTGTTTTTGATTCACATGTTATGTTCGTTGTTTTGACGATTGCCAAATTTGCTCTTACAACTGATAAACAACTTTCTGTCACATACATTCGGATTGGGTGTGTCGAACCTTGTCTCATAACCATTTTGTATGTTCTATCGTAGAATCTTCCTACCCACTGTACTATTGCCCATCGTTTGTTATGTTGAACCGAAAGCTGGCATTCTCAGACAGGTTTGTGTGATTTTGAATCATTCATGCACCCTGCCACCGTGATGTTTCATCTGTGGAGGCATGTGTGCATTTGGTTTTGTGATTCAGGTTACTGAATAATACTGCAATCATCTGTCAAATGTGAGTTCTTCAGTTCTATCTACGGTTATACTCAGCAAGTCTGTTTATGTTAAGCTTGCCTTACTATTACTCATCACATAACAAATCATCATCTGAGTGGGTAATTTTAAGTATACATTCACGTATATTTTTCAGATGCACTTCTCCATCTATACGTGCAGTTATTTTTGACTATATGAATACGAAACAATGGATACCCAGCAGAACACGTTATTCACCTACTAACCTCGCTTATGTAGTCAATTCAGCACGTTGCTTCATTTCAAATTAAACACCATCCGTATTTGATCACACTCCTTACATTCAGATAGGCCTTTTGGTTGGTCCACTTCGAAAGTTGCTTTATAAACTCCGAAACTTAGGTTTTCAGCTATCAGAATCATCACAGATTGTGAGTCAATAATAATAATAATAATAATAATAATAATAATAATAATAATAATAATAATAATAATAATAATAATAATAATAATAATAATAATAATAATAATAATAGACGAGATGCAAGATAATGTAGTTGTATTAACATGTCATCTGCCTGCTTGAAAAAACTACCTTTTCCCAACAATAGAAAAATCCTTTGGAGTACGCCTGTGCTGTTTGTCATAGTAGAAGCTACAACGTTACTAAAGCGTCTATTTCCCTCCTTCTTACTTCATTGATGTAAGATTTTCTCATAGACTAACACACTAGAAACAGTCACATGGTTGTGCTTGTATCAAGATATTGGTTAGTTGTTCTATTCTTTCCTTTATTTACTTGTCCGTCGATCAAGTCCATTCATTTACAAATTATGACCATCGCACTCTTCAACATAAATTTCCTTTTGATAAGCTACTTGGCCAAGTCACAACGAGACTGGACCTTGACGTGATGTGACGGCTTGCGCATCTCGATGACCTATTGGGCTAAACTGGACGGTGTGGCCACCACACCGATAGAATCATTCATGCCAGGCAGGTCAATAGGTAGAGATCTGACAAACCAGTCTTCTAGTCCTCTAGGTTGGGGGTTGGAAAAAGGTTGACATCTTTTTCCGAAAAGTGTTCCAGTTCTGGTACACTGCCACCCACCCGCTGCCTTCGTGCGCAGGCTTTTGAGCCAAAGACTTTGGTTGAGAACCCTGATCATTTTGTTGTCTTGGTGTGAGCGTCTTGGCAACATCACAGCCCACACACATCCATGAATAGTCGTAACACCAGTAATTTCATACTGCATCGGCTGTCTCGCAGTATAAACCGGGTCGCTCTATCTACTGCATGTAGCAGGGTGGATAGGCGAAAACATGCCACTGCAGCCCCCTCACCCACTGTCCTGTCAAAGTTAGCTCACACGTTCCTCTCGACACCCATTTCTGGTGATTACCTTGCAGGTCTCATAATAGATATAACTAATTATAGTGAAACTGTGTCGGTAAGTCCTATCTCTTACCATTCATTTTCAGGCTTCCTTCGTTCTTTGCTTAGACCTAGAATGCGAATTAATATAGGTGCCTTCAACGTTCGCACGTTAAAACAGATAGGTCAACAGGTCGCTCTCACAAGAACGCTAGACTCGTTACATGTCAATGTCTGCTGTATATCGGAAGCTAGAATCCAGGACAGTAGTCAACGTATGGAACTAACATCACCCGCATTGTCTACCCGATATTGGTTATACACTTCGGGTGACTCCACAGCCGCTGTTACAGGTCAGGCTGGAGTAGGTA
>LUCH01000419.1:86371-103160 GCA_013368495.1 Paragonimus heterotremus
ATTTCGCTGAAGCTTAAGGGTCGCGTATATCAGACAACAGTGAGGGCTGTATTACTTTATGACGGCGAAACCTGGCCGCTCAGGGTAGAGGATGTGAACCGCCTTCAGGTATTTGACTGCCAATGTTTGCGTTCGATCGCTCGTATCGGGTGGCACCAGCGAGTAAGCAACGAGGAGGTTAGGAAGCGGGTTTTTAGCACTGATTGTTGGGCGATTTCTTTCGTTCCATCCTTACACTTTCACAGACTTAGATGGTTAGATCATGTACTAAGGATGCCAGTCAGTCGTTTGTCACACTGAGCACTGTTTGTCGACACTGCGGCCGACTGGCGTGAGGTACGAGGTGGACAATGGTGATCTGACGTAGATGGATGAAATCGTTTACGAAGGGGTTGGCTACTGTAGATCGGGTTCGTCTCCTGGACTGGGGCCATCACAACTCGCAGATTCAGTGGCTTGAGACGGTTTTAACACAAAAGCCTCTATGTATACTTCAAGTCAGCTTGGTCGTCACATTACACGGACTACTGACGATTTCTTCTTTGCTCATCATCATAACAGCCATGAGCTTGACCAGAAGGTACTGTGGCTCGGACCGCCGCCCACCTCACCAGTGACGTGAAATATCCTAGAAGTAAGAATTTGCTGAATAGGTTATGGGATAATATTAGTAATAATAAACGAAGACTAGGCGAGAGAATTGGAAATAGGATGAATGCAGGTACGCCATTGACTCTGACTCATCACCATCTCGGATAGCGTCTCTGACCAGCGATTTAAGTGGTCATCAGGACCACAGCCAAGCAGTTTACGTCTATCCATTTCAGTTTATGAGGCAGTCAGGCCTTTCATATTTCGTGGCCAGGTTGTTGTTTGATCACTCAACTGTTGATGGTCTCATTACATATTGCTCCTCACGACAAACGCCCAGCTGGTATGCGGAGTATGTGACTCAACAACCGCAGGCTGTGCAGCGTGATTAGTTGACCAATTGTTCGCGTATCGTGAAAGTTCCGTATCGCTCACACGATCAGTCTATTTGTTATGGGCTAATTGACGGAGACGATGGTGACATACAACAAGTATGTTGTTATCATCATTGTGAACAGCCCGTTTCCATACCACTGAGCAACACAGACCGTGCACATGCATTATATATCTTTCATCTTAGTGACGACCGGATATCTTCTGGATGTCACAGATGACGCAAACTGGAAAAGGCAGCTCGGGCCGTTGCTATCCTCTCTAATATCGTATCAGCAATGTGACAAGCTGACGAGATAGTGCTGCCCAAGTATGTGAAACTGTACACAGTCTCAAGCCGAATGTCTCTCCAGTCGTGAAGAAACATTTTGAACCCTGAAGCTGCGAAGCGTATTACTTAAAAACCAGTCCGGTCACTCATCTTGTTCTCCATCGTCTACATGTTTTCAGCAGAGGGGCTAAGTAAGACACTATTGTCCACATACTTCATATCCTCATTTTTGGAAACGGGGATCGCTATTGATAGACACCAATTCTGAGTTACCTCTTCAGTTGGCCAAATCGTCTGGAGGAGTTTTGTCTGTTCTGATATCAACCTCTTCCCGCCATCCTTGAAAAGAGAATCAGGGATGAAGTCTGATCTGGGAGTCTTGTTACGCTTCAGTGACTTAAGCTCCAGGACTAGTTCTGCATCCGACTGTGGGCCATCTGGAACGCAATAACTGACCATTCAGGTCTTGTCGTCTACGTGATCTGGTTGAGGCAAGGTGATCTGTTCCTCGAAATGTTCAGCCCACCTGTCAAGTCGGCACGATTGACTGATGATAAGTAAACCGTCTTTTCTCAGTTACACCGATTCGACGGCCACTACTACCACGGATCAGGGAAGAAAGCCTTCTGCGACTCCAAGATAGAAAGGCTGTTTCCATCTCTTTCGATTGTTCGACCGAGTAGTGCTCACGGTCTTGGTGCAAACATTTAGTCAGCTTGCGTTCAAGTTCTCGACGGTCGTCATCATATTCAGAACCAGGTGGGATCGAGCGACGCGTGTCCTTGAGGTTTATCGACGTGATGAAAATCCATTCCTGTCACAACTGAACAATTTCTTCGGAACATACCTTTTCACAACATGCTTTCATGACTGCGGCGATTTATCCCCAGTCTTCGCCCGGTTCTCTCACCTGACTCTAACTGGACAATTTGTTCTACACTGTTTCCTGATAAGCATCCTCTGCACTGTCTCTGCTCGAATTTCAGTTACGTATCTTGCATTTACGAGTGTATGTTCTCTGGGCTAATGACAAAACAAAGCGGGCACGTACAACAGCATGGTTCAAATCCAAGTGGTTGCTCCAAAAACCACGACAGTCTTCAACTGAATGGCGCAACCTGTAACCCACCACTATGTGATAGAGTTGTGTCCACCGTTGAGTAGCACAGGGTGGTGTTCATGTAACAAAAATGACTTCTTGTGTTGGAAAGCGATGCTCGAAGTATAGAGACCATGGAATGCGCACAGCTGCGTCAGTCTTTTCCATTGTTAGTGCATTGTTCTCGGACACCAAATATGCCTCCCAATCACTTCTCCTCCGGAGGAAGACGACCGAGCGGAGCATTAAAATCGCTGGCTGGTATGCTGGTATCAGACTGTTTAGCTTGCTTCATAAAGTCATCGAAAGCGTTGTTGAACTCATCTTTGATAATATTCGAACAGCCGTCCGTTGGAGCGTACGCTGATGTAATGAATGTGCGAGGCTTTTCTGATTTGTGTCGAAAGTCTTTAACTAATTTATTGAGTCTAACAGCGCTCAAGCGATTGTACGCTAGGGCCCAATCGAGCAAAGATTTTTCTGCTCTGAAACTGCAGATTGACGACGAGATTCAGCTTCAGCGTCACCAGAAACCCTGAGATAGAAGCGCGTAGATCGACAATTATGTAGAGGTAAGCTCAGGTGGATAACGGTGATAGAATTGTAAATTTGCGTCTCCGACACGTACCACACAACTTCAGTAAGTACTGGCTAGAGAAGCTTGTTGACCAACTTGTCGGAGAGTGCGGACACTGAATGCGCCACCCAGTTATGTTGGCTCGAGGGCATATTGAAGGCCGAAGACTTGCGAGGTAAAATAGTAAGAGAAAGTTGTAGTGGTTGAAGCGCGTCACTGTCAGGGGAACGTTAACTTCTGATACTTCCCGGTTGTTTGTGCCACGGAAGGTGGTTGACTTCAGGGACCCCACCTCGAGCCTGTGACTCAAAAGTCTGACATGCGAGGCAACAGAACACAGGGTTTTCTTAGGGGACCCTACCCGGAGCCAATGACTGAAGAGTCTGACTCACTTGGCAATAAGGGGCTTGCCTAGCTCGAGGGCGCGGTGAATAAGACATTGATGCCGGAATCTGAGCATTGCTGCTCGCAGTTGATTGGTTCTAAGCCACATCAGGCCTTTGTATTATACCGTAAATCTTTTGACGATATTCGATAAAACATCAGCGATCACGATCAACCGTTGGGCGATCGGAGTGCCCTTTGTTTGTGGGTACCTTTTCTAACTCCCTTCTTCTTAATACGGAAGACAACAGTGCTGCAAATAAAAAAAAATATTTCTGCTGTATGCTCATAAGATCGTGTCTCATTACCTAAGCGCCTCTATGCAGTCAGTAGTGCAACATCTAGCCGTGTGAATGCATCTGTTTCTCATCTGACTGCTTTCCTTTGGCTCGTGTGATAAAGTTGAATATGGATGGACTGATGTCCTAATCAACATGGCCTTCTGGGTGGATGTAGTGCACAAGCCGGACTCTCACTTCAAGGTAGCAGAATACGTCAGGTCTCCTGTGCTACAACCGATGAATTGACTAGCTTGACTGTTTGATATTTTTTGATACAGGTGACTGTCGGAACGTGTTGTAACTTGTTATCGGTCGCCTCATTCAGTCTTTCTGTGCTGCTCCAAACTTTGGAATCGATAGGCTTCATGCGATCGTTCACTTATGCTCTGACGACTCACTGGTTCGCTCTCCGTTTCTCGAGGGATAGCATGTTTCGTCGATTCGTCCTTCCGAATCGTTTCCGCATGATTGCTATTCGTTGGCCATCCGTACTTTGCGCTCGTTGCTATTGGGCTTTTGGACAACTCGTTTACCGCATGAGTGCGTATTTGGAAGGATTGTACATTATTCAACATTTTACACTATATTGTGTTGATAGTAGTAGTCTAAAAAATCGTTTAAATTCTCGTTTGTCCTTCGATATCCCGATCCATTCCTTTTTCGTAGATTCTAAGCAGCACCGCGTTTTTATTCGTTTTCTTATAGGCCACAGGTGATTTGTTATCCTCCTTCTCTCCGGGCGCTTTCCGACGAACTACACGACGGTTTAGCGGCGCCTATGACTATCTGACAGACAAAGGCGTGGAACTTTCTTCTGTTGCACCTAGCTCCGGTGATCCCTCTCTACAGGAACCTCAGACAATAAATAAAGACTTGGTGGACGGTTTGGTCAATGTTTCCAACCACAGTCATGCACTGATGAGCGAGGCTAGCCGTGTGTGCGCACGCCCAGAGGAACAGGATTTGCGTGGTCGATTCCAGTCTGCCGCTCGGTAAGATCCCAGCTCGGTTGTAGCCTAGTTTCCTTTACTTTGCATTGAGTGTGTTAGTCTGTACAAAACCGTATTGTTGGTGGTTGACTGGGAAGCCTTTTTTTGCAGCCTTATTCATATTTAAAGAAGGCAGCAGACCAGACTCGTCTGTTTATCCGAATGATACTCAGTAGCGCGTTTTCTGTTCGGTCACAGTTACTGTTGTTGAGTCAGCAACTACTCACCACAGTTTCTCAATTAGTCGGTGCATGAATTACGTCTGATCTTAAGTTTAACTTACATCAAGATTCCTATCCGAACATGATTAATTTTGGTCCTTCTTGCACTTGTCTCTTTCCTCACCGTTCGACGTCGAATCAGTTGGTCCGCTTCCCTTTCTTCTTGATTCTGTCAGTGAGTGACCCTGAAGGTTTTCTGGCCTTTTCACGCTACCTATCTGGCGTGTCTACCAAGTTTGTTCTTTCTTCTGCGCGACTGATAACCTAGAACGGCGGCCTGCCCTCTTAGGTCCAATGCAAAGTCTGGTTATATACTGAATGTAGTTGAACCTTGGACACTTCTCACATAGATTGTGACTGCTAATTCATAGAGACCATCATCTGAATCGAAAGACTAATAAGTAATTTGTAACCTTTTCACAAAAAAGTTTCATTTAGGCACTGTTTGTTGATTAGTTCTCTCTGTTATTACGCTGCGCAACTGGTGACTGAATCGCTGTTGTGTGCATTCCGTCTGAGTAGAACAAGGTGGTATTTTTATGGCTTACTCATATCATACTGGTTCTTTGTATAACCTAGTAATAATTAGCAAAAAGTGCAACCTAATCTTGATATTTACCGCTGGTAATTGGCAGATAAGAGATCAAAGCCCATACAGTTTAACTCGAGTGATGTTAGGTTAACAGGTCGAAGTCCATCTTCTCAATAAAAAAAAATATGTTACATACGGCAAATGTACGAAGTGTTTGGATTGTTTTTATTGTAATATTTACATAGGAACATACCATATGGGCTGAATGGTCAGTTGGACTGCAGGATGTGGTGCAAACGAAATGAATAGTGTGAAATTTTGTCGATGGCTGGGCGGTCCGGCAGATGACGTACTGGCGTCGAGTGTGATGATTATTGGTCCCGGCGCCTGCGTTTGATCACCACACTACGCATAAAACCTGTAGTAGTCAATATCTGTCTGGTTTTTATTGATATCCACCTTATCTACCAAACAATAAGGGTAGAAATATGTTCGTCACCGTTAGTATAAATCCTCTTGAGCGTTCATCCTCCATTCTGTAACTTCGGACACACTCACTGTTTCCAGGTGACTTAACTAATCAACCTTTCGCCTGTTGACTGCGACTTCTCCAGTTTCTGTCTTGTTATGCTTCGGTACCCTCTTAGCATATATCAATCGATCTATAGCGCAGAACCTTCGATAGAACGATCTTGAACTTGTGTTGTCCAGTTCTACCGTTTCTAGTAATCTAGCTGGCATTCGTCATGCCGACGGGAGCGAAGACAACAACCAACTGTTACGCTTGTCTCTGCCTATATGTTTTGCGTGGATCAGTCGTTGTGAGCATCAGCGATCATAACTATTGGTATATCTTCCATTATCTTCTCAGCTTAGATTAGTAACATAGTCTACTTTTCGTGGTTTTCTGTCTGGTCATCAATTCGCGACATGCGTGAAAATATAACAGATTGAACGTATGAGGAGCTTCAAAATTTTATCTTTATGACTAGCCTTCAGTGGCGATGTTGTTTTTTTGTCAATGTTTCTAGGTTTTCTAGATTTTACATCACAAGTTGTATAGTTACGGGGTCGTGTACTTACTGGTTGCTATCCGGCTGCTCAAATCTGATCGGGACCATTCATGGCAATCGGGCTGAGACCCACGACTGTGTCAGAGGAAGCCGAGCGCCGTTACCGCTGAGCTATAGTGATTTCCAAGCCCCAGATACATCAGCCTAGAATATTACTGGCACTTCAGTGAGTCAGTTTAACATGTTTCAGTACTTCGCAGTGAGTAACCAACAAGAAGATTCGGTCGTTACATGGACCGGGTGGTAATCCAAGAGGTGCGTATTCGACTATTGCCACATGACCACCTGTTCCCAGTTGTGATCGGTCGAACTGGTTATGAAGTGGCAAAATTTAGTGAAGCAATTTGTGTAGTTTCAGAAGCAGATTTTGTTATCTTACCTAGTAATCATACACAGGAAGTACAAGGCGCGATTGGGTTGTTACGACATGGTGTTCAAAATGCTAGGCTCCTTTCAACCGTTTTACCCACACCTGTTTTGGGATGTTAACACTTATTTTCATCTTACTGGCTACACATCAATAAATACATTCGATCTGTAGTATATGGTCGAGGTGGTTTATTAAAATCAACCGATCCACTCCATAAGAATTAGATGGCCCTGTTTTCCCTGTCTATTGTGGTTATATTTCTATTTGCTACGTTGAAACACTTAGTTTGCGTTTTACACCGTCTACGTACATAGTGTTTCTTTGGGGCTACCGGACGGCCTTTGGCATTCAAGGTTAAGATATAGTCGAAAGCTTTTCCCAACTGGGGCGTTGTTTCACATCTGCCGGTGGGGTTTGAGAACGTCTTACCTTACTCTCTACTGCGGCCTGACTACCACTTGGCAACTCCCCTTGCCCGCGTCACATCCATCCTCAGACAAAAACGGGCTGTTACTAGCGGTGTTGCTGTGCGGTCGCCAATTTTGTCCATTCTGTATCAACAATGTTCTTTGAGCATCTGTTTTTGGTTACTGTAATTTACAAAATTTTTGTCCATGAGTTTAGTAGCAACACCATTTGAACTGCAATGATTTTATGCAACATGCTTTGTAAATGAACAACATTGAATCGTTCTACACATCTCTTCTAGCATTGTCTTGTTTGAACTTACTGGGTATGAATTGAACTAACAGCACGGTGATCTCCGCTTGACTTGGTGTAAGAATACAAAGCAATTGACTTGTAATTTGGTCCTTGTTGTTAACTCTTCTTAACTGCTGAATGTTGCTAGATATTGTCATCGAAGAGTGTAAGGAAAGTCGGTGATGGAAATGCTGTTATATCTTCTATCGTGGTTTTCATCAGCTACCATTTAACAAGTCTAAGGAAACTGGAACTGAATACACTATTAAGCTGACACAAATGGACCCCATGTTTTATCGTTTTTGTTTCCTACTGCCTACGCTGACTCTCATTGTGTCAACTGTTTTACACTCAATCAGTGATCTGCTTGAACACTGTTGAACAACACTATGATCATAAGACGAAGTTCCACCTCTCACCGTTCACACGTACGTGATCAGGTAAGTTAGCCTCGGCTAGCCCGCTGTGACTGGACATAGAGAAGGACACAGCTGTTGCTGTCGGTTTGTTGCACGTACTTGTTTCGCTTCTCAGCGTTCATAGCCTAAGGGCCCTTGTTAGAAAGCATTTATTTATCGATTCATCGATATTTAGTCTGTCACCTCTGTGCCGATTGTTGTGGTCAGGTGAACAAAATTGAAAAACACTGTTGGTAGGGCTTCACTCCGAATAGGATAATTTTCACTGTAGCTCTATGTAAGCTTCCTTATCGGGCTTTATTGACCGGTCATCGCTCTATCATCTTGGGATATGTGGTCATGTTAGACAAAAAAATACTGGTAGTAAACGTTCTTAAAGTGAGTCGTTCTAGTTCAAACCATTGACGATGTGATCCAGAACGGTCAGCTCATTCTTTCCAGTTGACAGTGCATCGACTCGTACGTGAACTACAACTGTTTAGTCTGCTCACTCTTGAGGATGTACATTTGTACTCTTCAATGTGACTTCCTGTCACAAAATCGTGACTCTTCAGTCTGGCCTTCGTGCTCAAACCGATCATCGTAGTCTGCCAGTCAACATGCTCAGCTCGATGGAATTGTCTTCATCCGAGGGAAATGTTGACTCGATGAATGAACAGTCTTCCAAGAAGGCTACGTAATCCAGGCCCAAGTGACCGGATATTCGGGTGCGGTATACACACACGTATTGAGTTGCGAACGCCAGGCATGCCGTTTGCATATAGGATCCGACACAATCAACCGATGCTAGTTACTCCTGCCCATCTCTTTGTACAACACCGTACATGGTTGTGAATATGATCGACTTAAATTGTCTAACAATCGGTGTTTGAAACCTGGCTTATTTCCGGCGCTTGTTGGCATTAAGAATCACTGCTACCTTTGTTGTAGCTAGTTTCTACAATCAGCCTTCCACAACGATCTTGTACTCATTTTCTTGGATTCCTTATGCTAAATTTCTGTGTCCGATTGACGGTCGCCTCTGATGTGGCAGGTATATGCCCTATGTTGCCCAAGGAAGTTTATCTATAGCTTACGAACTCCATGGCTACCATCGGATTTCCTTTTTTTACACTGAGAGTCTAGTCGTCGACCGAAGTTCACTAACGTAATAGTTGTATGGGTCTCTAGCCCCTCAACTTGGAGTAGTCACACATTTCAATTTTGACGCTTATGACAAACAGTTCCCTACTTTTGTTTATTACTCCCCATAAATGTACATTTGATATTCTCGTTAACCGGATGTGGAATTATTTGAAAACATATTGTTTTTATGATTTGAAAGCTTTTTTCACGATTCCCATATAGCCCTGATAATTTATTTCTGTCTCTATCTATTCCTGTTTTAAATTTGATCACATTACTTACTTTCGTTTAGAAACATTATGAATGTTTGAGTGTGAGTAGGTAGTAGGAAGTCAATTTTGCACACAGCTGTTTTCGGTAATTCTCATCGGGCTATTACAATTACATAGGGTAAGTGCGAGTTATATATGAAAATTATAACGTGTCAAATAGGTCATCAGAAAAGAAAAATCACAGGAGCGGTACGGATCACAGTCTACTGGGGGGAGGGTGGGAGTGTTTGTGAATGTGTTGGAGTGTTACACGGGTCTGTCATGAGACATGCGTTCATCAATGTCGAATGGTTCAAGCTTGCACGCGTTTCAAGTGAATGTGGAATGATTGACCAGGGGAGGTGGAGGGTTTGTACGAATTGTTTTTTGGGCACAGGCAGGGGTTATTGAGTCTGACAGCAATAGCCTCGGTCGTTGTTAACAATCGCACTCTGACAGCTCTGCAACAGGATTGACGAACTTTGTAGATGACTCGGAACGCTTCATCCGGATGTATTTGATGGCCAGTGTCAAGTAAGTGGGAGCCAATCACACTGGAAATAGGCTTTCTCGATCCGTTACGAAGCCACTTCGGTAGGTGTTCACGGATCCTCTCCGATAGCCGCCTTGTAGTCCTCCCAACGTAACCTGCTTGACAGCAACAGGTGAGAGAGTAGATACAGAAAGACGAAGAGAACTTGGACAAACTATCCTTAAGGCGTGGAACCAGTACCGAGCAGGTGTCGAACGACACGATAAGTCTCGATGCAGGGTAGACACTCTTGACCGCGTTTGAAAGTCTACGACTAACTATTTCACCGTTAACCTCATCTCTATAAGAGAGACAGATGAAATTCGGCTTTTTCTCCGCTGTCTGGACGAGTTCACGTTTCGTACCGGAATGCAGAGTTTTGTCTATGAATCTCACAGGGTATCCATTTCCAATGAGAGTTTCTCGAATATATCTTACTTCCTCCTGGAGATTGGTTAGCGTTGTACATTTTGCGATCGCCTCAGCTTAAAAGGCAAACTCCCTTTTTGTGGCGATTTATACATTCATTTGCTTTCGATTCCTCTCGATGTTTATTTGTTTACTTCAACAGTGATGTTACCGAAAGTATCAGTCAGCTCCTCGTCATATGCACATCTGGGGTGACTCCGGATCAACGTGAATGTGAACTGGCTCTGCGACGCTTGGATGCTCTGCGTCCCTTGTTAGAAAACCCTAATCGACCTGTGAACGATCAGAATTACTATGAATGCGTAGATGCGGTTGCTAAAAGCTTGGCGGTAAGTTTACTCCCTTTTCTTTACACTCTTTCCTTTCATGAACATGGTGTCAGTCTATACGAAATTGTATCAGCCGAAAGTCTCCCGACGATGCCCTAAAGCGTTCAAGTTAATTGCTCTTGTTGTATATAAGCGCTTAACTTTGCACGACATTTCTGTTCCCTTGAGTTCAGTATACGCATTGACTGATTTGAGAACCCTTTATATGCAGTCGGTGATGGTTTTGACTTAATATCCCGCTTTCTCACAAATGTCCTCAAATCAAGCAATCTTTGTAAGAAAGTGGATGCGTTTGCTGCACGCACGAGGTTGTTAATCAGATGAACCGTACGGTCAGCAATGCTTAAGTCAATTCTCCCTGTTATTTTTTTTAATCATCCAATCAGGATAGGTGATTTTATGTCTTTCTGAACTCTTTTTGTCGAAGTAGGCAAAAGCATTATAATATACCGGGATAGATCGTGTAATTGTGATGCAGTATGAGAGCGTTCGTTACAACCACCGAATGTGATTGAATATTTGGATGTGTTCATCTCACAGCTCGTGGAGTGGAGTTCAATTCCTACTGTCGGTAAGGCCAGATATGCATTACTGATGAGTTTTGGAACGGACGATCTTCGACTTTAAGGCCTCCAAGAAAGACTGACTGAAAATACCACTCACGTATAAAGGGAGCGGTCAAATATGAGTTATCTTCAACTCTTAAATCAAGCGCACCGGTTACTCATTGGTAGTCACTTGAGAACCATCCAAAACGACGTCGGTTTCAGGATTGACTGATCCTGTCCGTTGGTTGAACGCACTGGTTGACAGGATTCAGTGGTGTTTTCAAGGAACGGCGCTTATGCGCGTTCAAGCTTTACTTATCGGTGTCGCCTTGTAATGAGTTCAGCTTGAGTACACTCTCGGACAAAATAATAGACAATGTCATTCCTAGCACTCTGCTAATTTGTACGCTCTGCTATATTACTCTCGTTCAGACTTAGCGCACTATTAAGAGCGTGCGCTGATAATCACCCATCGGTTGGCATTGCTGTCTTGGTAACTATCGCTTGACCCTTCATTGGTTCACTTGATTCTGCATAACTACATCATACTGGGCATATTGGTCGACAAGGCCGACAGTTTGACACTCGATTCCAATTCGGAAGAAGAGCTTATGGGTCGAAACTTCATCTCACTATATGTGATAGAGGATTGTTGTTATGAAGAGTCTAGATTTGTTTGTGGTGTAGTCATTCCTGTAATGCAAGGTGGCCGTGATGCATGTGTGAGTTGCGGTGTAATCAACTGGAAGGAGTTAGTTTATGTTCTTTAATCATATTGTCAGTGGTCGGAACTAAGTGGACTTCTGCAACGTCATCATCATCGGTAGCAGCACACTAATAGTTAATTATGACACCTAGGAAAAGAACGGCAGGCGCTCAACACCAAGGCACCTGTATCCTTCAACCATCTGATGTCCCTATTGTTCTCTTGCTAGAATGACAGGATGTTTCAAAGTTTTGGTGCATCTGCTCACTGATCCATCCTTGCACATGTATTCAGCCCTTGCCCCCGATACTCACTATTCATCTTGATATGTTCCATCGCTTGACCTTAATTCTGTGACATCTTGGGTTCATCTTGTCCCAGTGACCTTTAGGACTAAGGAATTGCGGACACTTTCGTATCTGATAATGGCGCTAGCAAAGTGACGAAAGCAGATAACACAAGAACACCTCATTTCGTACTGTTTACCCCCAGTATGTGGCTGGTTAGAAACGCTATCCGAGATGGTGGTGTATCACAGTCAATGGCGTACCTGTATCCATACCATTTCTAGTTCTTCCGCTTAGTCTTCTTTTAATAATTTTCAACCTTCTTAGTAAACGTTTTCTTCCAGGATATTCCACGTCACTGTTGGGGTGAGCGGCGGCCCGACCCACAGTACCTTTTGGTCAGGCTCATGGCTGTTATGATGACGATGGTGATGATGATGGTGGTGAAGAGTATGTTGCTGATTTTCGATGCAGTATTCTTCACCAAAAATTGACTGACTCGTTATTAATAAACGAGAGCAAAACCGTTATCCATTTCCAAACAAACCCACACTGATTGTATTTGTATTCTTACCTGATTGTGCACGGTGGCACCCAGGCCGGTAAAGTCATGACAGAGATGTGTATGGGGTATAAGAATCGGAGAGTTGAACAAAGAACGATATTTGGCAAAAGTCATCTGTGCGATCCATACCAAGAACCGTGCGCATGTACGTTAGATAACGATAAGGCAAGAACGGGAGTTGTTTATTTTCGTATACAATGCTAACTGTTCCTGTTCATCTTTTGTTTTGAGTGTGTCTCATTTTCCCACTCTGGTTTCAGACTATGAGTTTGCGTGTCTTACTCTACATACCTTTCTGTTCATTTCTGTCCCCTCCCCCACACCTATTCCGATTCAGCCGCTTGCTGACAGCCTTCGAAACATGTCGAATGCTGTCCGAGAAAAACAGAACCAGGATTTCGGATCTGCTGTACGTCAGTGTGCTAACTCAATGTGTCAGTTAGTTGAAGAAACGGCTCAAGTGAGTTCCTGTTCTTGGATTGAATGACGCGCATAGTAGTATACGGTTGTACTAAATTCTACTGAGCTTCTTGTCTAAAGTCGATCAGAGTTGATATCTTGGTTACGTACTGTCATGAGCTTACGTCTACGCAGATGGGACTAGACTTGTTGACTGGATGAAAATTTGTTCGACTTAGACATGATTAACAACACGCGTAACTGGAAAGGATTAATACCAGTTTGTTAACTTCCGGCAGTGTGCATCGTCTGTTTCGCCTTTGTAATCGCGATTCGCGATCGAATATCTATTTGGTATGCCTTAAATTAGTGCTTTTTTGCAATTCAAAGATGAGAACAATAATCAACCAAAGGGTGAAACATAGATAACAATTATACGCAGTAGTGAATGATATCGATGTCATCCATCGTATCCAACCCACACGGAGAAAGGATCTCAGAGTGCCGATATGATAATCCGATCTATTCGGGGCATTCAATCCAGGGATCATGCCACGTATCTCATCGCCTTCCTATCTTCATATTACATCTAGCACGCAGTTGCTTCAGTGGTCATTGCTCACAACAGCATTTGATCATTGAACGCTCATGACACACAACAGTTATACAGTAGTCAGTGATAGTTGTTTGATATTGATGCTGTATGACTTCAATCTTCGCTCCCCCGATATCCTATATGTTATTTTAATACCACTGGCTCGGTTGATACACTGCTTCAGACACATCAATAATCAAGTATTGACAATAAGCGCACATCTTCAGCATGCCTTTACAAACTTTTTTGTTCAATCAATATATTAGTGTATTGTATTTTATGAAGCTCATTCCAACGCTGACACTCCATAGTAACGGTTTTCGCCCTTGTTATGATTCATCAGATAGAGACAGTCTGAATGGAGATCTAAACGGCAAGTATTCATGTTGTTCATCGAAGCTCTTGTCAGCTTGGTCGCCAGCCGGCTCGTAGCTCAAAGCTTGTTCCGTTTGATCTCCATTCGAACTGTCCTTATCTGGTGGACCAAAACAAATCCGATCGTGCAATGTCCGTTTGAAAATGGATATCATGAAGTGTCATAATTACCATTCGAAACCCGTGTGAACTCCCAATCCCAGTTAGATTGTTTTCATTCATACTAACAAGGTGCTAGCACATCCGTCAGATCTCGATACACTTAGGTCGCATATATTTATCCTCTAACCGAGCAATAGGTGTATCACCAGTCCCATATTGGATGAAACCTCATGAGAATTAATTGTGTCAACACTGCACTGAAAAGAGATCACCCTACTTGACTAACTCTGCTTGTTCTTGCATTACTAGCTTTCGTCGATACTGGACTGATGGTTGAATATCTTTCACTGTCTTGATGAAACGAACTTTGTTAGTGTTGATATATATATATATATATATATATATATATATATATATAAACTCTATCCGAAAGAATACTTTTCCTCTTTCGTTGAAAGTAAGGTTGCTTCGATGGAACCGTTTCTTCTGAGAAGCGACCATTTCGATCTCATACAACCCGAACGATGTGTGGCGCAGTGAATAGGCGAACTTCACTGTGTAAAAGCTGTCAAAATGGACGTATGCTGGTAATTAACAGTGCAGTCTCATCAGGCCTATTCGGATTATCTTAAAGTTCCATAGACCTTCTTTTATGTCTTCCAGCAGACTACTAGTGCTAATACAGCACCTAAGTTAGAAGCTCAGAAAAGCCGCGCTTGCAAGAGGTCACGGCTGCAGAATATCGTCCCAGTGATCGTTTGCTGAGCGATCGTTAAGCGTGGATTACGGGACAAAATTGTCATTTATGAGGCTTACCCATAGACGCATTTTTCTGTTCTCATGATCCCCTTGAATTCATTGCGCAATCTTTAGTTAGCTATTGAATTCCAGATGACCCACTGTCGGATGCAGAACTGGTCCTGGAGCTTAAGTTACTGAAGCGTAACAAGACTCCCAGATCAGACTTCATCCCTCATTCTCTTTTCAAGGATGGCGGGAAGAGGTTGATATCAGAACTGACAAAACTCCTCCAGACAATTTGGGAAACTGAACAGGTAACTCAGAATTGGTGTCTATCAACAGCAATCTCCGTTTCCAAAAACGAGGCCTGAATTCTATGTGACAACCACAGAAAAATCAGTCTAGTATCTGTTGCATCGGAATTATTCATCAGCTTCATATTACATCAGTCCACTAAGTCCAGAGAAAGTCAGATACGCGGAGAACAGACAGGATTCCGGTCCGGTTGAGAGTGCATTGGCCACATTTTAACCTTGCGACCGATCATGGAGCATCGGCATTCTTATAGGTAGCCAATGGTCGTGGTCTTTGTAGACCTAATGGCTGTTTCTCATTCGGCTGCTCGTAGCATTCTCTGGCCTTGTCGTTTTTGCAGGGGAGTACCAGGGAGATACATGAATCAGTTGAGATCACTGAATGCTCATTGTGCAAGCAGGTTGAGAGTTTATGGACAACTGTCTGGGGTTGCTCATTACTTCTAGTGGTTTTTTTTAAGGGTGTCAGATTTCCAACTTCGTATTCAATTTTGTTATGGACGACGTCCTGAAAAGTGTGCTTCAGGACTCCCGTGAGCTTGGTGTTGCGCTTCTTCGTTGACCGACATGAGGTATCTGTTGTAACTTGATCTACGTCCTACGAGCGCGTAAACAGACAACAGAATAACAGTTAGTGAAACGCCAGATAACGAAACGATAGTCAAACGGTAATGAACACCTGACAACGAAGTCTGCACGACTAATTCGTATCTTCCCAGCCAAACCCAACCACCCGATGCTAACAGATGAACGCAGAAATAGGGCTGGCCCCCGGACACAGCAACTTTGTGTCACACAGTCAGAGGACGTTATGGTCACAAACTAGATCATACTCAAATGGTTTTTGACCAGTCGAGAAACATGGTCAGAAAGTGGACCAGACAAGATTCACAGAGTACAATGATGTCCCAATTAAAAGACGACCGTGTGGGCGGGGTGCCAGAAATTGGCACAAGACTGATAACGAAGAGCGACGTGGCACATGACCGTGCCGACTGTGAAGGTCACTTCGAACAGAATGAGATAGGCCTTTCCAAGAGTGAAAGAAAACGTTATTTTCGGGGAATTAGGTATTTCCCCGACTGTATGTGGGTGACATTGTCTTAATTAGCCCCTCTCCCGAAGACTTGTTGATAATGCAGAACCAGTTGAGTGACCGGGCTGGTTTGTGTGAAACACGTTTCGCACCTGCAGAGTTCAAAATGCTTCTTCATGACTGGACAGACATTCCGCTTGAGACTGTGGACAATTTCACATATTTGGGTAGCACCATCTTGTCATCTTGTAACATTGCTGATGCGATGTTAACAAGGACAACAAATGCACGAATTGCCTTTTCCAGCCTGCGTCATCTTTGCTGTCGAGATGACGTTCGGTTGTCGTTAAAAGTAACATATAAAAGAGATAGACAAAAGACTCATTAAAGCCGATTACTCACCCCTTATGATTTTCAAAACTTCTGTGCGGTCTTGTCTACGTCATGCGCATAGTCCCCAAATCTTATACCTTGGACTGTTTAATCTCTTCTATGAACAGTTTGCCAGATGACTTTTGAGGTTCTTCTCTTTGCCTTGCCCATTTGCTCTCGC
>LUCH01000419.1:103260-140178 GCA_013368495.1 Paragonimus heterotremus
TGTACGTTCAGTTCTCCTTAATGATAAACACGTCCTACAGCGTGTACTTGATTACAATCGCTAGCCGCCATCATGTGTCAATCAACAATGCTCCCGTAAGTGTCATTCAAGTGATACGACGGTTGTATACGCCAGGTTATTCAACATTCCGCGCTTGCTTTGTCCCGCGTAACACAGCTATGATTATCCGTCCTGCTACTCACAGCTACTATGACAATCTAAACACCAGTGATCAACATTCGGATCGTTCTGATGCCCGTCGGTTTCCATGACTTTTTCTCTTATTTTTTTTCCAGGCCGCCTACATTATCGGTCTGGCTGATCCACGATCAGAACCAGGACGACCCTCGTTGGTGAACACTCAACTATTTATACGCACTCAAAGAGACATACAACAAGTCTGTGATGCCATTTGTGATCCATCGATCACCAATCGCCAGGTAAATATGTTTGCGACAAAGCTGTGATTGATCATGAGCAACAACAACGGCAATACGTTTGGGATTGATACTAATGTTTGATTACCATATAACCTTAGAAAATGATGGGAATTAATTATAAGACTTGGGTCTAGTTTTATACATTCAACCTCAAGCTGTGTACGCCTTAAAAATGAACGGTAAAATTGCGTTTTAGAGTTAGACAGCTTCTTTTAAAACAATCGCTAGGGCGGTTTGGTAATTATTCCTACTCCGCAGACAATCTCACCAAGTTACGCTAATTTTCACGTCACTGAATCTAGTAAGACTACAATCTTCCACGTTATCTAAGTTTTACCATCTTGACTATCTGATTTGTGTGATACTAGTTTGTCGATTTTTCCTTATTACCGCAGTCGTGACTATGGATTCGACCGTTTATTCCACGCACCAGAAGGAGTATAATCGAACTCGAAAGCACATTGACTGTCTAACATTTTTTCGTTGTTGTTGATGATGATAGTGTCTATTTACAATTCAACAAACCTATGCCCGTTATTTGATATCTTTTTGATTGGCGCATATTTCATGCATTGATTCATTGTTACAATACTCGTTGCGTTAGTGCATACTCACATTCGATCAAAAATGGTCACCGTACGACAACAGGTAAAGTCATTGTCAAGTTCACATGTTAAAGTTGTCGTTTGGCTTATAAACCACACACGCTGTGTATTGGTATGTGATTGCTGTCATCTGTTCAAACCCCAACCTAGGCCGAACCTGTCAGCTTTCTCCTCATAAACAAACACACCCAACTTTATTTATCGGTCAGACTGTCCAATGAACAAGCCAATATGTCGACATATTTAGTTTATTTGCTGTGTATTTGCATAACGTTATCTGACTGCCACATTCGATCAGGCCATGTTGAATCAGATCGGCCGACTTGTTGCGGATAAAAATGGCTGAAATTTGTTCGCTCTTTTCGGAGTTGATGAACGGATTTCCTTAGACCGGTTGCCGATTATTGATTATTCGAAACCCCGTTTTGCTAAAAGAGTCCACTTTTACTTTATATTTGTGGTAACGTAACCATACTGCAATAGGTGTAAGCTGACTAAAGATGTTCTAATATTTCAACTCGTCGAACTGCGTTAATCAGTTTTCCACGTCGACACACTTAGGTTCTATGCTCGAACGATAACCTTTAAGACCGCTATTGATTCAAGTTAGAAGGGCACGTGTTACTGTCACTTGTTGAACTTCTCACGCTGTTTTGTGCACTTTTTTGCTGATATTGTTTGTATAACTGGAACGAGCTTTTTCTGATGTGAACTTGAAAAGACAAGCTGATAACGGAATGAGGCATGCTTTCTGTTTGAATTTATTTCACGACATCATTAGTGGCGCCATTCTTGAGTCACCGACTTAAAATCCATCACAAGTTATTGAGATAAACTCCAGTAACAGCGCCACCTATCGCTATCAACCCATCAAAACGCATGCAATTCCAGCTCTCTGTTGACATCACATAATAGACTGGACAACTTGTCATAAACGGGCCACCCTGCGAAACACGGGACACAGGAGATGTCGGCATACCTTTGCCGCCGTTGCTCATGTAAAGTTTCGTATCATTCGAACAAATAATCAACATCTGGTGATGCACAATCTTTCAGTTCATTTATGGTTTAACACAGTCGTCCGCTTATTGCTGTAACAAGTGCAGTCAGTTAGTCGATCTATTTGTGCTTTCCATATAGTTGGTTGGCTAATCCCTTTTAAGCTCGTTCAGTCGACAACCAACGTAGCGGCTCAGCACCGTTCATGCAACTACCGACCAAAGACAAGGGGTTCATATTTTCTGTTAAAACAGCTTTGTTAAAAGCTTCTGATGAGGGGTTAAGTCGGTAACAATTTTCAGCTGGATAAGACATTAACAGAAGACAGATCTACGGTTTAACCTAAGGGAACGCATCTCTCGAAAACGCCTGCATCTTGTGAGTTTACTTATTGATAGTGCCATTTAGCAGTGGTTCCACTGCGTTAAGTCTCGCTTTTTCCTATTTCCAACGAGAAGAAGCGCTGCAGGGTTGCAGGCAAAATAGCCTCAAGCATTACACACATGTGGTTGCCACGGCTCAGCGACCTATCTAATATTTGTGTTGGAAAGTTTATCGAGACACTAGTTGATGCCCACATTCTCAGAACACATGGCACGTACATCACAGTTTGTGTATGCATATGCTCCTCTTCTCCTCTCAATGCATGATCGTGGACAGATATTCTAGTGCACATTATTCAAGCAGGTCAACCGTTAATTTGCTAAATCATGATGCGTCTTATTGATCCACCTTGATTCAATATATCTTTTCGTTTCGTGTGTGAAGACCTTTCCTGTTGCTTATCTTCCGTAAAACTTGCTTGGGCGTACCAAATCAACTTCTCCAGGAATGTGCGGACAGTTGATTTAATTTTGCAAACAGCTGTTTTCCGTAGTTTCCATCAATCTTTTACAATTATGTGGAATAAGTACGAGATATAGATGAAAATTAGAACAAATCAACTAGGTCATTAAGAACTGTAGAAGTGGTGCGGACCACAGTTTATTGAAGGAGAGTGGGAGTATTGGTGAATATGTTAGTGTCACACATGTTTGTCGTATATATATATATATATATATATATATGTATATATATATATAGTTTGATTGATTTAAAATAGGTAATTTCGCTCCTGGAAAGCTGGGTTGGGATTCGTGGGTCATTGAATAAACCGTTTATTCCGTATATATGCCTAACTGTGGTTTTCGTCCGTTTCAACGCCAGCCAGTGGTGACACTGTTGTGACAAAAATTCTCAGTTCCTGTATGACAAGTGACCCGGTTGATTCGAGCCGTCTTTTGCGCCCTGATTTTAACCATCAATCGCCATGAGTTAGGTATGTATAGTAAGCGTTCATTGGTATGACTCAGACAAAATACCTACAAGTCCTTGCGCAATGTTGGGGTTTCGGTATCGTTTATTTGTCTCCATTTTCCACTTCACTGTATGGTGTGATGCGGTTAGTTTTTACCATTCTGGTGATATAAGGCAACACTGAAACATCTCTTGTATCACCCTGAACTTATATATGGTCACTGAAGATGAATATTGGGACATGATAAAGGTATAGTCAACATAACCTTTTTGATCAACACAATGTTGTATCTTACGAGTTTTGTCTTTTTATGATCAACTTCCCACCTCTTATAGGTGATCGCTCTGTCCACAGAGATGGCTCGCAGTGCCAAGATTTTGTGTGAAGCGTGTAGCACCGTCTCCGCACAAACCACCAATCCGGAAGCACGCCAAGAATTGAACACACTCACTCGCGAGACCATGCAAGGTATCACTGCCTTGATCCAACACCGAGGTAGCATATCCAATGTTGACCCTGGGGCTGACCTCAGTGGAGATTGGGTCTCTGAGGCCAATCGGCAGACCACTTTGGCCAACGCACGTGCAGTTAGCTCGCATGTGGCTCGTTTGGTTCACTTGGTAACCCAGGGACCTCAGTTTGTCGGCCAGGCGGCGCGAGTCACAAACGAAGCAAGAGAAGTGAGTTACTTGTGCCTGAACGCAATCATTTGCTATTTTTATATGCGTTTTTTTTTTAAAAATCTGTATTGGCCTTTTCTTCTTTTCTTATTCTTTTTCAGGCTCAACAACCCGTTTGTTCTGCCGGCTTGGCCAGCTTGAATGCGGCCCAGGCGGTTCTCAGAGCTGCTCAGACTTTGAGCACAAACGCCCGTTCCGGCCATGCAGATTCTGCCTATCTTTCGTTCTCCACGACCAGCAAAGAATTGTCGGAAAGCATCAAAACGCTGGCCGCTGCAATGAGGTGAGTAGCTGTTGTGCACAGTATCTCACTCACGTTGATACCCGTATTGTTCTATGATCCTCGACTCTTCTGATGTTTACGTTCCATTTTGTAGGTTACATTTTTTAGTTCGGTCACTGACAGTCGATTGGATGCTAGCTTGAAGTCTCGGGTTCGAGGCCTATTCATTCTAGCACAAATATGTCGACCATTTTTGTTGTCAGCAATTGGGTTGCCACTGCACGAAGATCCGTTTTGTATTATCGGGGTCGGTGCTGGCGTAACTCGTGACAGGTCAAACTCTTCATTATTTTGGAGGCACTTGGTCTTTACTTAATAAGCTGACTACGATCTTCACCTTTCATGATAGTTGATACGTTTCTATGTCGCAAGCTTTGCGTACATCATTTTGGCTTTTATCGTTATCACTTTTGTAGTCATTTTAACTTACGTTCTATTTCCCATTGAGACCACTTCATCTGGCTAACCATGAGATCATACCTCATGTTCTAAACGTACTGTCTTTGTACATTGCTCAAGATTTTATTTTCGTTTCAGATTCCTTGTCTGCCAGTAGCGTTGCCTCCATCCTGTCATTTATTCGAGTTCTTGCATTTCCATCTTCAAGCAACATAAATCCAAACCCTCTCCACTTCACTTCCATCTATTTGATTTTGGTTCCAGAGACCACGCACCGGGCCAGCGCGAATGCCAATCTGCACTGGACAACATTGCACGTCTGATGCAAGACTTACAAGGAGCTAAAATGGCCAGTATGGAGGATCAGTTGCAACCGCATCGTGAACTAAACGAAGAGGGCTTCCAAAAGGTGAATCGGTCGTTTTTATTGCGAAATGAAAACTTTTTTCCCTCATCTGCACTGTATTTAGTCATCGAAACTGTTCACTAACCATTCCAGCTGAGCTTTCACTTGCTGATTATCTCATTGTGTTCAGAACGTTTGTCCAAAATGCCCAAACATCCTGTCATTTGGTTTCTACGGCAGTTCTCACTGTGTGACCGGAAATACAGTCATCTCTAGGTCTCATTCTGTGTGCGCGATATCTAATTACATCCGTTGATGCCGGATTATGGTGATGATTTTAAACCTTACAGTACATATTTTCCCTTACACAACTGTTGCGCGCGGTTTCAAGCCCAAGGATGCTCAGTTTTTGACGGTCTCACACCTAAGGAAATTGGTCCTGTTGGTGAACTTGAATAAGGCACTGAGAAGACGCAAATCATGTGATATTCTTCGGAGTAACATTTCATACATACTAATCACACATGAACATTAAGATAAGGTTCTATAGGGTGGAAGTAATGGCTTAAGGAATTAGACAGACACACAGGGAAATGAGGATTAAACAAATTAGTATGCTGACTACCAGGGCAGCCGCATCGTCAACACAACTTGTTTTTTTTTAACACAAAAGGAATGGATTTTGACGTCTGATGGCCAAAACTTCAACAAACTGGGGGATGCGTATCCAGTGGCTTCAAAAAATCACAGAGAATGTGTCACAAAACTTGACTCTGTATCCTGTTTGGATGAAGTGTTTTGATATTGATAACACTGGGTGCCATCTGTCGGCCTCTATAGAAACGTCTGACTTTTCTAGTTGTATTTTCAACCACTTGAGAACATGCTTTTTGATACGAAAGGCTGGCTGTCGGTTTTCATTTTCCTGTCTATGTCTAATCCCTTCAGCCATGACTTCCACTCTACGGAACCTACTCTTAATGTTTAAAATTAGTTACATGTCCATATGTGATCAGAATGTACAGTGTTACTCCAGAGAACATCACATGATCTACGTCTTCTCATTGCCTTATTCAGGTTCGTCATCTAGTTTCATCACAGCATCTGACCTTTCTGCTACTTTGAGGTGGCCGGCAGGTTTGGATTGATCCGGATATAATTGTGTCGACTAACATTCCCATCTTCCCAGGGCTAATTATATTATGATATCCCATTCGTCTGTATTGTGTAATGTGCTGACTCTGGTGGACATTCCAACTTGTCATCACGTTCAAAACCGCTAGTTACCTGCTTCATTCTTTCGGCTGTTGCGACCCACTATGTGATGGTTTCTCATTCACGCAAACAGTCTCTTCGTATAGACGGTGCCCTAAGTTGTCCAAGTGATCGCCATGTGCAATAAAAACCAGATTTTTAACCCTTTGTCTTAATCCATTGGTTTTGGGTATTGGACAAAAATCTGCATTATTACAGTTACAATTGTCATTCGTGGCACAAAGATACTCAAAAGTTTGTTGGTTGTCATTTAAATTTTTCACTATTTTCTTAATGTACACCGATGGTATAGCAACTGGCAACGAGCGTCCGCGCCGTGTTGGACTCGGCACCAAATCTCGGACGCGCCGCACGCTCCGAGGCCGAACAGTTGGGCCACGCAGTCCGTGCGATCAATTCCTATCTCCCGGGTTTGACTGCTAGTGCGATTGCAGCGGCTTCTCGTTCTCCTCTGCCTAGCACACAGTTGGTCTATTTGGAGCATACGAGTGCCATTCTTGAGGCTGCCGATCAACTGATCACAGTGGCTCGAGATGCTGGTGGAAACCCAAGAGTAAGTACAAATTATGCATCTTCAGAGTGTGTTTTCTTTTCAGCAGATAGTTGTTAAGTTTAGGCACTCTATTTTTTCTGTGTTCCATCTCACTCCTGTTTTTCTGTACATCGTCAACTGCATTGTACAAGAAATGTGTACGCCCCTCTTGCCTAGTTTTGCTTCCAATTCAGTGAATCGAAACCCATTTTGGTTGGCCATTACCGATTGGTTACGACATAAACTTTCATGTTTAAGTATGTGACTTCATAATTTGACCATCTGAACGTTCTTGTCTATTTTCGGAAAAATTAACAGTATCCACTGTATTTGTCATGACTTGGAATCACAAATCGGAAGACAAAAACTGTGGGATGATATCATTTCTTGCACTCACATCAGCCACTTTATAATGTACAGCAACTTATATGAATCATTAAGCCAGAACAACGAACAGAATTAAACTAGTAAACCATGTACTCAAAGTAAATCACTGTCAGGACAACTTAAACACTGCAGTAAGTTGATGTCGAACACATAAACTCCATTCTGGATGCGTGATTAGCAGAGCCACGACTAGCTCCAATGGGCGCGAACTTTGATTGTATAACATAAGTGTGAAGCAATTAGATGGATCTGTGGTATGCCCGCTTTTGATGAGATGATGCGCGACCGTTGATGGAGGTAGTCGGTCGCGGTCTAATGTTTTCATTCGCTGCAGGGAAGTTTTTCAATTAGTTATCTAGGAATTTGCTCAGCCATTCTGGTGGTTAAGTTCCTTTCAGTTTTTTCTAGATAGCATGCACCACAACTGCACTTGGATTGGTAAATTCAATGAGGACTTTCCAAATTTGGTTTGACCATCTTCGTTGGATGCAGTGATATCGATTTCGTGGTAGCTAGTAATCGTAGGGAGGCAGCGTAATACGTTCGTGTTTCTGTCAGATCTGCTCGGTATCGCAATTTAATAAGTACTAGGTTTTTTGGTGCGTATGTGTGTGCAATAGTGGAAAAGGTATTTTGCTGTGTATTGGATAAAATTCAGTGAGCATTCGTTCTGCCGTAGTGTTTTTTTTTTCAAAAGTTCTAGCTCCTATTGCAGAGCTTCGGGTGAACAAATACGCCTAGCTCGGTAAGACTGTGCTTTAACAGGCGCCCTCTTGTATTGCTTCGGCTGAAGACTTGGAGGATGTAAGTATTATCCGATCCAATGTGTGACAGACAGAACTAACTCAGTCATCCAGGCGACGCGTAAGTAGTATAGCAAAGAATGTCATCTAAGAATGTAAATGCACTTCTGAGACCCAAACGAATGGCTAAGTAGATCCTCTGTAGTTGGCACATTTTAAGTTTCGGTTGTGCTAAAGTGTGCAGTGTTTAGTCTCAGGAAGATATAATTAAATCCTACCAGCTGAATGAAGTTGATTTTTCTATTCATTAGTGGCTGACTGCAAAATCTGAGTGTAATCCATCTGAACAAATTGCATTTCTTCAGGGACATGAACTTTCTTTAAACTGGTCTCCAACATACTTTTCAACCTAAACGGGATATATTACAAGATATACATGTGCTGCTCCCTTATTTTCCCATGATCGTTTTCTGCGTCGTATCGTCTCATCTTCAATTGACCACATAATTGCATTCATTCACCTTCTGTGATAGACTCAATTCACCTGTGTTATGCGTTTGCTTGTGAATTGTCACAATTCTGGTTGAACTTCTCTGGTTCCCAACAAACATTCACTATAAAAGTCTTGTGGTCGAAGGTTTATCACTCTTCAACCTTATTTGTCTACGGGCATTGGTTACTTACTTGAAAAGTATATTTTTGTTACCTCCACTTTCTTCACCTCGTTAATTCGCACCTGGATTCCCTTTCCTTCCATCGTATTCTGTAGGCGGTACATCTTCATCAGAATTTGGACGAGTCAGTGCGTGGTCTAATGGATTCTTGCGAGGATCTGCTCACCGCCTTGGATGATATTGCTTCACGTCAGGGTCATGTGAGCACACTGATTGACACGCTCAACCGCTCAATCGCACAAGTGAGTCAATCCCACCTAGTACATCTAATCAATAAGTAAATGTGGATGCACTTGAAATACTAAATGTATTTGACCCTGTTACCCACTGAAATGGACTATATGTAGCACATCTGATGTAATGATGTGTTACTCATAAACGTCTGATATGCTATAAAATTAAAGTAGTTCTATAGGTAGTGTCGCTTTTTTGCAGCTTGTTGCGTACAACTAAGAGTTGTGACGTACTAATTTCTGAAGCAGCTGCTTTCGTGATCTTTTTGTGTGAATGCAAAATGTTTGTCACATAGAAACTCTATCATTAACACTGTTAATTTTAATCATCTGTTAGCCAAGCAGATTTTCGTCACTCAGCTGTTCCTTCCTGGATTTTGAAGAATTCCACCAGTTGATGTGTACTAGAATGACCTTGTCCTTTAACATCGTCTTTTGTGTTCGTAGAACAGCGACCGTTTGTTAGTCATCTGCGGCAGAGTTTTTGCCAGAAATAAACTGAGGCAAAATGCGTTCATGGCATTTGGAAACTTGAGGTTGTATCCGCATGCTTTTAAGGATTATATGATGTGCTTTGATGACAACATTGAAAAAGTAAAGATTTTCAATAGAGAGATTGTTTCGTTCACTCATGGCATGCCCTAGATTTAATGGAAATAAATTAGCTTGCGAAATGCTCCATTACTGTCCCCCAGCTTAGTAGTATTTTTCTGTACATATGGGACAGAATTTTTGTTGTTCGACAGCTCAGTCGTGCAGATAGATGGACAGTTCGCGGAATCTATGAGCTTTACTGTATACTACTGTTTTATCCAGTTACTGTGGTTGGTACGGCTCGACTCTCACTCTGAAGTAACTCGTTAGGTTCATTCACAAGAACCAACAATGATCGCTTACGTACGGAGCCTCGCAATTCTCTATACGAGTTGTCATCCGAACAAAAATGAATCATAGCCACTCATGCTAATTGTACATCTGTACACACGAACAGACACTCACGAATAACTGTAGTGTGTGGATCTTTCTGATTTCATTGTATTCGTTGCCATCCCTAGGTTCCAATTCGGCTATGGCTTGACGTATCTGGCCTATTGCTCGCTAGTTCGTTCGACATGTAGACGCAGCAGTAGTATGCACATGTCATCCTCGAACTTCCAAACAGTCTGTTCACAAAACAGACGAAGTATCCAATGAATCACATTTTTGCCATTCTTTTTTTGACCCACATAGTCTTAACAACGAGTAAAATTCGATTTCCGGGCTTATTTGGGTTTATTTGATTGCCAGCTTTACTATGTGACGCATATATGATATTCATTCAAACAACCACAGGGTACTGTAGTTCGAATCACCATTCATCTCAACGACTAAAAAAATATTATTTAAGGATAGGGTTAAACACTGATAAGAGAATGCTTATTAGAAGAATTGAAAATACTGTGATACGGACCGTTTTTCGAGCCACTTCAGTTCACTTTGTATTTGTTGCAAGTAAATCATTCGTCAATTGTTTTTCGTCAGTTTTGCATTGTTACCCAATTCGCACAAGTAGTATGTTTCTAAAAGCATTTGGATAAGTGACAATTTTCTGTTTTGCTGCTCGATCTATCTCCGGTGACCTATGTCGAAAATATTTGGTTCTACGGCCAATTCGATTAGTTTCACGTCTATAGTATCGAATTACCGTTGCATTGTTGCAAGTGCACTCGTTTTTGCACCTAACGATATCTAAGAAGTGAATCGAGAGCCGTTGGCAGAAAATTTTCTAGCAAAAGGCTATCCTCAGTTTGTCAATGAAAAACTAAGCTTACTCTTAATCAGTGTTCAGCGTCGCACCTACATTTCCCATTTGACCAGCTAACTATCAGCAGAACTTGTCGACTCTACAGGAATTGAGATCCGCTAGCTCGCAGTCGGTGATAATCGGCGTCGTTACCTTGAACCTAAGTTGGAAATAGTCACATTCACGTTACTATGCTCCCTAAACTCGATGCTATGGTTGAGGGTGTGGCTTAACATCAGCTTGTTAATCCGAGCGAACACAATCTAATTCAGGTTGTCCTTTCATGCATGTTGTGGTCACGCAATCCTTCTGATGTAAAGGTTTCATAGTGGTCATCACCAAACCGACACTCCGTTTTGACCTGGTTCGAGCTTGGGTTCTGCAGATCAACATAGTCTCAGAGAAATTCTAACCACAATGGCCTTTGCATCACTAACCAACGCTCCTGCTCATTGTAGACCGGCGGTCTTGTGAGCATCGCTTATTGTATAATGTTTAAGATAATGATTTTCTTCCCACACTGTTTTTCTTATCTGTGTCAGATTCATCCTCTCAGGTTTTTAAGCTTCTCACGTATGACCTAGGCTTGTTCATCATACATCGTACTTCAGATTTGGTCGCCTAACTCTCTCTAATCACACTATGGTCGAATTATTCTCGACACCTCACTATGTCAATGGTGTACCAACATGCGTTAATATATTTTTTTAGTAATGGTGGAGTTGAGTGTGAGAACTGGAACGTTGAACTGGAATTCCAACGCGGTGAACATCTACATTGGTAGGCCTCCTTACCTAGTCCGATAATTGAATGTTAATGAGTCACGACACTCAGAACATACTGAGGCGATGGAATTGATAGATACGATCTACACACTCCCATTTTGGAGGCCACAGCCATTTTCTAGTAATGTTTAGTCAACCATCACTGACCCGATTCGTTTAGGAGACCTGTCATTGGTAGGTTTTTGTAAAATGTGAAGACTTCAGTGTGCGAATTTTCTGTCTCCGTTCTTCGCGTTACTGCGCCAATGCGATTCATTTTGCACCACTCAGTGAATATGAAGCGATACCAAAGAAACTGTTTGATTCATCTCGAATGAACATCGAACTACTGAAAAACCCATATCAGAACACCTCGAAGTGTAACCTGACATTGTACTTTCCATCCTCTTGTACATGTCACGCCCGATCATGGTTGTTGTTACATACACTGTCGTAGGTAATTTCTACTTGTGTTGTTTGCAGTCTTGGAATGACTCAATAATAACGAGAGCAACTGTGGATGTGACCTTCATTGGCTTGATTTTTTTCCCTTCGAATGTTCATGATTAGATATAAGTAGTATGATAGAAACAAGGATAATCCTGGTCAGTATAGGTCATCTTTGACAATATGGACACATCTTCGGGTCTCCTAAAGAGCGCGTTTAGTATTCGTGTGATTTCACTGCTCAATCGATCAGTTCGAGTGACTTTAGTTGGTTGGGAACGATGAGGTTATGAAGCGGATGTTGGGTACTGCATGTCAAACTAGTTCACTCGCTGAGCCTTGAGAATGCGTTGACTTTCTTAGAGTTCAGTCATGTGCTAACGACAATGATTAATTGCATGTCATACCGGATTCTATACTGATGTCTCCTGAGTTCGGACTTTCGTGAATCAGAGAATGTGACTGGAGACATCAGAAGTGGTTGCTACTATGTGTGTATTGTATGCGAATATCTCCTTTGTTTGATTATTTTGTCATTGGCATAATCACAGTTACTGAAGCACGGCAATTGAAACCGGAATTCTCGTCCACGCAATCCTGCTCACAGTAACAACTCGATGTATGCCCATCGATTTTATAGTGTTTACATTTACACAGGATAGTATGTGTGGATTAAGCTCCATCTGTCGTTCCTTCTTTTTTGCGACTGAGTTCGTTTTTCTTCCTACGATTGTGCGTCACAGTTAGGCACGAACGTTAACCCACTTATCCTCTTTCTTGCTGCTCTGCGTTTTGGTGTTATTACTACTCTGGTGGCCGTTCCCCTATCTGTTCTTTTGTGTTAGACGGAAGAGATCATACAAGTCCCCGTGGATGCCCGGTTCGCAGACTATCAGGCTCGACTTCTGCGCATTGCACGTCACATGGAACAACTAAATCAAGCCATACAACTTCGAGCTCGCCAACCTTCGTCTGAGGGTGAGCTGACACCGTTGGCACATACTTTGACACAGGTAGGTAGATGTGCACCGCAGTTCTTTACTACTTCTTAGCAATGTGTTGAACCGTTCTTTTTTCTATCTTCGTCTCGCTACTCAGAAATAGGTGTATTTCAGTCACTTCACTTTTAATCGGCATAGTGGGCACACGATATTAGAATGTAAACACTGTGCCTCAGATAATTTGTGGTCTTCGTCTAATATCCTTTAAGCAGTTTGAAGCCACTGGTCTGCTATCCATTAGTTCAGGACTGTTAGTGTGCGTACTTGATGTGGTGCTCAACTCTCCAGAACGCACTTTTTTTTACACCATTTTCCGTTCAGTATGACTCACGTCTCAGTGAGATATTTATTCATCTTCGCGTAATGTTGTAAGCGAATCGACCGTTCCTTTTTTTAACTGTTCCGCAAGTGATGTGCTTTCTAGTTTCATTTTTTATGATCTTACATAAACTGCCAGTTTTCGACTAATCTACAACCTTGTTTGTTACAGATTGCTTTCTCGTCATCTAATCAGTTTTTTCCAGTTGCGATTTCACACACTCTTGTTAACTGGAAACATGACGTTGATTAAGAAAACGAACATCAACACAAGATTGCTTATACGTTTTCAGAAATATTCAGTCCGTACTTTGTGATCGGTGATATGTAAATTTATTTTCTGAATGTACCAGCCAATGAGTAGAACGAAAACTAAGGCGTGTACCACACACAAACAACCGTACTACTCTTTCTGTCCAGCTGAAAATGGACAGTGAGGATTAACTCATCCGAGCCAGTATGAATGAGTGAGGGGATTAACTTTTTTGCAGCACCCATTGAATGAGTTAGGCACACCACCTTGTCAAAATCCGGCTGCTGGTGCACGGGTGAGACATTCTTAGTAGTTTTTCGGAACAATTGCAAGCTGAACCAATACAATCGGCGATTGATTACATTATAAGCTCTTCTAAGTGCCTTCTACGATTAAGTGATTTTTCCAAATTGCTGGTTTTGATTTTTGTTCGATTAATGTTTGCTTTTACCCATCGGGTAGCAATCATAAATGTAGACCCATTCTTAGTCAAATAGCTGACAGCTCTATTGTATAACCTTCATATTAGTAAAGTCGTTCTAAATGACTAGTTTGACTAACGTCACCCTCATTTTCAAAAAGGTTCATGCACATCAAATGCAAATTAACAAGCGATTAGCCTGATTTCTGTTGTGTCAAAGCTGCTTGCGGCAGCACATCCGTTAGGCTTGGCCACGGCTTCATTGATCACACCACTACACTCCGCCAGCTGATTGAGCAACATCAGACCAATAGATATTGTCTTTGTCCACATCAGAGAGGCTTTTGATTCAGTTGACAGCACTGTGACTGTCTATCAAGAAAAGGCATGCCCGAGAAGAATGTGAACATCCTGAAAGTAATATGCTGCTAGATTTCGGGTCGGGTTAGGCTTAATAACAACTTATAGCTCACATTCAACGTCTCAAGAAGGGTGCGACAGAGTTGTTAGCCTTTCCCTTTCTCATTCAAGTTTGCAGTTGACAAAATTGTAGTGTCTGCTCTGACATACTGCGAAAGTGATGATATAGAAGGGCACGCAGATACTTGACTCCGCAACCTAAAGTATGCAGGCGATATTGTTCTAATCTGTGAGAATTAACGGGAGGCCTAACAAATTTGAGATAAATCGGTGATTTTTTGTACTCCCTAGACGTAAGATATTGTTTCAAAGCTGGCAGGATCACATCTGTTCTGACTTTTGATGATAAGCCATTAGAAGTAGTCGGGAAATTCACATCCGTCTGCACTGATAAAATGTTCGAAGGGGTCACAAATCGTATAGCTAAGACTCGGTCGGCTTCACCATCTGTGACTTCAGCATGTAACCAGTCTTTCAGCAAAAGACAGAGTGTGTAATGCTACTGTAGGGACGGTTTTAATGTGAGGCTGCGAAACTTGACTCATTCGTTTGGAGGTTGCCTACGTAGTGTCCGTTTTCGACCGTCGGTGTCAGAAGTACCTAGCGGCGTGTGGTGGGGACATTGTGTTACCAGTGATAGAGTTCATCGATGTGTCTTCTGCATGAACAGACTCTGTCGATCCACAAGCATGGCGATCCAGTCTTGCAGACTTCATTGGTTTGATCACGTCTCACGGTTTTCAGATCACCACCAACCATGCCGTGTTTCGTTTGCGAGTGATGGGTTAGGCCGTAATCGGCAACCTGGTGGTCGGCGTATGACGCGTTCGCGATATGAAAGCATCGACACTGACGTTTGCCTCAATAGGGCATTTTTGGTTTCCTGACTGATGTCCCAGAGATATTGAACACCTTTTTCGAAGATGCTCTCTAATGTAGTGAAGAATAGAAGTCAGTGGCGCTCGTGCCTTCTAACTTTCGTGCACGGAGCGAATGTCCTTCTCTTCTGTCCGTTGACTTCTCACTCTACGTAACTGTAATACTCAGAGGTAACAACTTCGAATAACTCTAAAAATCGTAATAGAATTGAAACCTCCCACTCAAGTAATAAGCAGAAAACCTCGTACTGGCTGCAGTAAACAGTTCTGATTCACGAGACGAGAAGCCGAATTTATGGATGTACAACAGTATTAATGAAATCACAGTCTGTCATTGGTTGATCGTGTTGACATACGAAGTCACAAACTGTAAGCTAATTCGTGCAATACAGAACAAAGAAGTTAGCGAATAATGGAGGGCATAGCCTTAAAACTGTTCGTTCAATCTTGATATACTATTTTCAACGCGTCGTTTAGATTGGACCCCTGTTAGATCCTCCATTGTGTTGGGGTGTGGGTAAGCTGTGAATCGAGTGAATTTTCATACAACGACCTCTTCTTCTTTTCGCAGTATGTTGACCACTTTTTATAGAATATGTATATGGTGTATAAAAAGGGACTAGTGTGTTCGTGTAAATGGTTGAGGAAGTGATTGGTATATGTAATCTATCAGATCCCGCGCAATGTTTTATTTGTATTTTTGTTCCGGACCTGCTAGATCGCATATTATCCGGACGTGTCTCTCGATTTCAATTCGTTCGATAGCATTTATATTTGTGTACTGTCTAGTTATCGCTCTCCTCTCATTCCATTACTCTATAGGAGTACCAAGAAATGTGTCAGACCTGTAAAGGTGCAGCTGCAACCTTGCCAGACGCTCGTCAAGCTGATGCATTACGATCTGCTGTACGAGCCGTAGGTCAGGCATCGGCCAGTTTAGTACAGGCGACCGCTGCCAGTCGTCTTCGGGGCTCCACTGATCCACAACATGTGGGCCAGCAGATACTCACACTCAGTCACAGCCGAGGTGTCGCAGATTTGGATAAACGGGCCGAACGCTTGGATGCCAAAGTGAGTGTCTTAAATTGTCTTTCCCGTTATTCTGTGCTACGTCATCGGTTTTGGGTTTCTGTGATCCCCTTGTTCTAATTGTTTTTCATCAGCTTCGTGAGTTGATTGGTCTGTTGGACACCCAAGGTCCGAACACGCAAGCTTGTTTGCAGTCTGCAAGCACCGTCAGCGGCATCATCGCAGATCTAGACACTACAATTCTGTTCGCTAGTTCAGGCACTCTACACGCTCCTATTCATGACGATGTAGACGCTCTGCTTGGCCCTGACGAATATCGCCGTCCACCATACGCTCTGACGAGCGCTGGTGAGGCTATCACAGACCGTGGCGGTCGTTTGGATTCACGACTAAATACGGACTATGTTACAGAAGGTTTTGCGCCGATACGGTAAGTTCGTTTGATCAAAGGTTAGCTTCTCCATCGCCACTCATTTTCTCGAATTGATCGCCACTGCTGCCATATTGAGTTAAACAAAAAGCGGATTACTGGTCATGTGTCTTCCGGTTCGTTTTTGGTATGGTCATCTTGTTCGTAGACAACCTAAGGTATAATGCACTAACCGACGTTAAAACACACTGAATTTGGCATGCCGAGTCTCCCGTTTGTCTTCATCGTTGTGGGTACTTAAGCGTAGTTTGCTTGACGCTGACTTCGGTTTTCAAGACTAGCAAACGTTTTGTTTGTTTGCTTGTTAGATTAACCGTGAATACATCTCAATCTGATTAATATTGTGGTGTGGTTTCACAGTGTGATTTTCTCACGTTTGACTGGTTGAATCGTTCTTTCCAAGGCCGGTTACGGAAATACCCATGTCAAATGGAAAGCAGAAGTGAGCCTCTATCAACATGTCGTTAACGCGAATATGGAGAAACTTCATAGCCAAGGCGTTGATGTTTTCAGGAACCATGATAATGCTGTGAATGTAGAGTTATCTTGCTACTGACAATATCAAAGTAGACAGTAGAGAAGAATGTATAGCATGTCATCCAAGACAGGGAGACCTCCCTCAGACTCTAAGGCAGTGTATCACTTGCCGCCGACCAACAGTCGCCGTTTGCCTCGGTTCATTGAATCGATGAGCACTCCTAAAGTCGCTTAAATACAGGGATATATCGAACAAGTTTATAAGCATGCCTACAGCGCTCTATTCATACGTTCACATCAGACGTTGACTTACTCATCATCAAAGGCGACATACATACCGTGACATCCAAGATGGCCGTTTTTACTCTGATACCCGAAAAGTTTGCGGACCAACTTCGGGGCAACGTGGAAACACCGGGGGACTGCATTCTTCCGAAGTAGGGGTTCCAGCAACAGTCCTGTGAAATCAAACAACACAAACATGCATAAACCAAAGGCCCAGTAAGTCATGCACACAACTTATACAAACGAAAAGTAAAACGGTGCTAACAATACAGCAGCACGCTCTGTTACACAATTCAAATTCAATCCGTGCGCGCTTGTTGTTTTCGACTGCGTGTTACAACACATACTACATGAATAATCATGAACGTTACCAGTTGTTGCTGCGGCACGAACTGCTGTTTACTACAACACAGACAGGGGACACCCTAAAGGGGAAAAGTCCATCAAAAGAGAACAAAATGAAAGCCAGTAACCCATTCTTTATTTAGCAGTAGTATCAGTGTAGGCACGCCATTAACGGTGACTAGTCTCCATGCTGGATTCCCCTTCCAATCAGCGACCTCAGTTAATTTTAAGTTTCCAGCTGCCCAGATATTTACTACCCGCCTTGATTACAACGTCAAGGTGCGTGTGAGCAAACTGTGCTTCATCCCCGTGTTACGTCGGGGTGAGCGCTGACACGAAGAGAAGACGGACATGAGTGTTGTAGGCTAGTCCTAGTTTTTAAACACACCTAGTTAGATCAGGTTATTTCCACTTCCAACCGATAAAATGTGATAGTTGTCTGCACCCGACCCAGTTCTCGACTACTTTGGTGACCCAGTTCGTTAGTTTGGCATGACAGTCCTAACTCTATTACTCAACAGGGTAATCATGGCCTTCATGGTTCTACACCATGCCCCCCAGTTTTCTCTGATTCTCAGCGGTTTTGGCAAGTAATGCCTGGTGTATTGGACTCTCAGCAGTCGTGCAGGCTATGTGGTCCAATTACCCTAGAGTGTATGGCGTATGTCAAGATTGTCCACTCACTGAATCTGAACGTGGGTTTCCATCTGATGGAGGGCTGACTGAGCTTTATTATGCTGACAACATGTTGTTCCTGCCTAACCGTTTTCGAACAACGTGAATAAAGTTAGACTACATTTCTCGCTCCTCCACGTACTTCAGGATGAGCTTTACAGTTTCAAAGTGCAAAGCATTTTTACAAACCTGCCCTGGTTAATTGGATACAACCAAGGGCAATGAAATCACGAATCGTTGTTGACTGGCAACATCCGTGGTGATATGGGAAATTGACTAAAGATTCGGGGCTAGGGACTAAATTAGTCCTGATGATAGATGAATATCTCTTTGCTTCTTAAGGGGCGTGTTTATAAGATGGCCATGGGAATAGTGCTGCTTTGTGGATGCAAAACGTTTCCGCTCAGGATGGTGGACGCGCATTGTATCGATTTATTCGACCATCGATGTCTGCGTTCACTTATATCTGTCTGATGGCACCAACGCCGAAATGAAGAAACGAATATTCGGCCCTGAAGGCTAGTCGAGCTTTTTTACTTAGTCTTTATGAATGTACATTTTTATGTGATTGGACCATGTACTCGGAATGCCAATTACTCTGGTACTGCATTGGGCATTTTTTGTCAATACCACAGACGATTGACGTAAAGTTTGATTTTCATGAATGATGTGTTGCCGTAGAGGAATGATAATAGTTATCAGTAGGTTATCCACTGTAGTTCAGTTTAACTCATCTTACGGGAGCCATCACAATTCGTAAAGTTAGTAAAGGTGTCTTATCATATGCAGTGGTGCAAATATTACCGTTGTTTGGCTGCGTTTTCCGTGAAGTAAGAACAGTTAATGGAGCTAGCTAGTAAAGACCGCATGAATTCTGTTATTTGACGCATGCCGTCTTGTTTTCACTTGCAACTCGATTGTTTGTTTATGAAGTGGAGGCATCTTAATGTTAACTATTTTGGAATGAACTTGAGAATTTTCCGTGAGTAAATGTCGTCCAGTTCCCCTTTTTTCTTCTGAACATACACTTGTCATTTTCTCATAGCGATGTGGAGGTTTGGCATCATTGTCACCCACTGTCATCCATCAGGATGATGATGCGATTGTGATCGAACTATATGTCATTTGTGTTTGAAGGCAGAATAGGCTCCGTTTGGTCCTCGATGATATTGACCAGTCAATAAGGGTCAGTCCACCTTGTCTGTATATTCGAGCAGCAGAATGGCCATTGTCAGTGTCTTATACAATCATCAGACCAATGTGTTGTCGATTACTTCATTGGGAATAGTGAAATTCAACGTTTCAGTACTCTAGTATTCACATCATAACTTACCATGTCCGTTTTTCACATGATGTGACGATCGAAGCGATATTTCTTCCAACCATTTGAATTAGTACGGGTGAGCTTGAGGTATCGGGTATCCAATGTAACGGGCTATCCCAAAGGGGATTGGTCGAATGTTGAAAATGAATGTTTGTAATCGCCATACGTCAAAGCAGGAATGAAGAGCACTAGCAGCGAATTCTTGTCATGTACCTAAAAAGGACTATTTTCTAGGGGTCAGTGTACATCGGAACGTTGCATAGAACTTCCGTTAACATATTCTGGCAACATACCCAATATGTATTATGTTGTAGCTAAACTGGAGACCAAAATTAGATTGCATTTCCAACTTGCTGCCTCGCTGGCCTCAGCATTATTGAAGTGAAAGCTGATTGGGACTTCTGTGGATACTGCTGTGTGCCTTGTGCTGAGCGTTGTCTACGCCCTCATTGTATCATTTGAGGCAGTTGGAGGTCGAATCTGCAGGTACCAATGCAAACGGGCGATTTTCGCTGTATGCCTACGTGTGATGGTGAGTACATGTGTAACGTCGGGTTCGTTGGCGTATTTTTTTTCCAGTAGATGGACGTGTTCATTGTCAGTGTGACTAGGGAGTGATTACCGCGGTTGGGACAGCAAGGTTGGCCAAACATCGACGATGTAGACACTGTCGACTCCGATTAGGTATATCTGCGTGCGTCCGCGCTTACTACCTTTCTGTCATTTCTACACATAACAACAATCTCTACGGCAGCTGCTCATTTTCTCTTCTTCCAAACAGCCGCTTCTATCAAAATATTTCGTCTACATAAGCACGGTTTCCTACATTCGTTGTACAAAATCCTACTGCATCTCCGTGTCCCTCAGCACTAAAGTTCGACGTGCAGTTCGAAAAAGTCCATCACATTAGCTAATGCTTGTGCCCTAAGATCAAGTCAGATTGGACTGGGTGAGTAATCGCTTCAGTGGTCTCTATAGTCGCACATCTCCTCGATCAAAAACTGGAATATTCGTATGTTTCCAGAGCATAAATCACGATGAGAGTTCGCCGAAGTTCTGCACTCTAACCATCTTAAGGCGACTGATATCACTGTCATGATAGGTTAGTTGTTGAACGTGAAAGGGGATGCGAATGCGGAAGTCACCACCGAATGAAACAAGTAACATGAGGGTTAGTTAGAACAAACCACAATACTGAAACAAAGGGCCTTACAAACGCCCCTTCAGAAAACAACACATTAATTATGACGACACGTGCGGGTATGCGTGTATTTGGTAGGTTTCTCCACTTGTCCGCTGTCGTAGGACCTGCGCGAAATTGTGTCCGCCACATGACCCGTTGTCGCCTGTTCGCTTCACGTATACTGAGTGAACATCTAACGCACGCGCACCCACATCCGGTCGTCTACTAGCGTGTGAATGAGTGTTGAAACGTCCACAGCGAACGGAAAGAGTCGATTCGAGTGGGCCAATTGGATGCGGATTCAGCGAGACATGGGTTTGCCTCACACTCGACCTGGTGATAGATGACGGATCGATGTCGACTTTGGGGGTTTTCGTCCAGTGAATTAGATTAACCCATTGCACAAGAAGAAAATCGCGGTCAAGTTCGCACGTGGCAAGCCGGGGGTGATCTCATAATCGGTTTTCCATGTGTATTATGCTCGATTGTTCACTTACGAAATCCATGAAAATGTAAATAAATGATTAACGTGTGGAGGTTTTCTCTCTCCTATATTTCACTTTGCTTTCAAACAAGCCACACGTAAAGATTCCAGAAACATGGCAAATGCGAATTCCACTAGAGAGGGTTTTGTGTTTTTAGGGTACAAATTTCTGTTCACTCACACCGTCAGCCATCGATCGAACGACAGAGTGCAAATCGATTTTAAGCGAGCAAGCCGTGAGACCTAAAAACTGCAACTCAGACTGTATGGCATGGTAGTTGCACTCAGGCTATCTTTGCAATACATGTGTTATATATATGTTATATATATATATATATATATAAAGTATTAAAAAGGGAGCAAACACTGAGTAATAAACGATTTATTGTGTCGTTTCAAATCCACACTAGGATCCGTCATCAAACTATATATATATATATATATATGCTAAAGTATGTAGATGATATCGTTTCTGGTGTCCAACGTTCAACAATATCCTCTTCCCTCGTCCTGTAGAATAGCCATACCTGAATTGGGCAGTTCATCTAACGCACACTTCTGATGGTTCAATACGTTTAAATGTATTGATGTTTTCTCTTCGCTTCTTAGAGAGACAACTGATCGGCAACTTTTGGTGCTCGTACCCAAATGAAAGTTTACAACAAATGTTTTCCTATGTCCCAATATATTCAACATCTTAGCTTCAAACTGATTTGGTGTCTTTATGTTAATATTGTTTATACAGTGTTTACATATACATACTTTAGCAAAAATACATCCTTGCGAATAGGCATGGTGCTCAATTAAAAGGAAGAAAAAGCGGTAAAAGAATTACACCCTGGAGAACACCTGAATTCTTGATTAGCGGGGAATATTCTTGTCCGTTTAAGTGAGTAAACCTTAACACGTTATAAGAATGCCGCTCTTCTTGAGAAGACAAAACAAACTCCCCGTATTGATGCGGTTTCAAGCGTTGCTATACTCGAGAGAACAGAAACGAACTACCCTACATTTGTTATTCCAGGAATGAAAAAATTGAGCGGACGAGATAGAACAATCTGTAAACAATGGACCGTCACTGACAACCCATAAACATATGAGAATCAACCTGGTTACTCCGCAACATTAATCGTTCGAGGGGAAGGTTTTCAAAAAGTTGTAACGCCACCACGGATTATACAATCGGTCGAACTTTGGATGTGCCTTTTTTTGGTACCAGTGTGATGTTAGCAGTTCTCCAATATTCGTCAATTTTCCCGTCTGTGATGCACGTTGTGAATACATCTTCAATATAAATAGCCAAAATATCAACACACTCTGTGAGCATAACTGGCGACAGTCCATCTGATCCTCTCGCTTTAAGTTGTATCATTCCTTTCTGTACAACTATGCGTTCAATAGGAAATGAGTTATCAGTTGGAGTAAGCGATTGACATACAGAAGAGGAAAGGGCGTTTACCGTTTGATTGTTTAACATCAGGAGATGATTTTTGTATAGGCGGCCGCCGGACTACTGAAGTGGTGGTGTGGGGTTTCCATCATCATGGTTGTGTGTCGGTTATGCTATCATCAGGTGGCGCACACCTATACTGAAGAATTATCAAGATGCTGAGCTGAAACAAGATTGCAGCAGTGAACTAGTACCGCCTTTTCCGAACTTATGGTCGGTCTTCTTTCAACTTGTTGCCTGAAGGACTTGGAAACTATGATTAGCCAGACCTCCATCTGTTTTCCCACACTTACGAATAATACTCACAAATCGTTAGAATTTTCACTTTTCTGTTGGCTCACATTGAGACATCGACAACGATGTCTTACATGTGTACTGTTTTATATTCAAACTCATTATTCAAACGTCCAAACAGCTATTTTCATCGAACACAATTCACGTTTAATCGCAGCCGTTGTATCCAGATAAATCTTACCCGACTGTCTGTAGAGGAACACTGTATTCGAGTTTCTCTCTTGTAAGAGTTCACCAGTAGTTTATTTTCTTGCTGCCATCGAGGTTTGTGTATTAGACATCGTGCTCGAGGGATAACCGTATCAACCACTGCGTCGTCGACCTTTCTTAATACCTGTTCCTCCTGTCGACCACTCTCATGCCTGGGTGTTCCAGTCCAGCATCAGCATAGATAGAAAGCAAACGGTCAGACCATAAATGTTTCTGGACGAAACCTCTGTTCAATGACTTGTTCGTCGAGTAGCAAAGTAGATTCCAATGAAGCAGTTCAAAACGCTGAAGGGTTGACCGTGAGAGTGTCTTCTAATTTAACCATTCCCCAGGCCAACTGGAAGCCGAATATGCAAAGAAAATGAGCTCGCTTGCCGACTGAAAATCATTGGAACGGTTAACTACAAGTCAGAATGCTAAGGAAGTGAAATAATGGATTATTTTACAGCACAGGGTAGCTATCCGGTATCTATACATTGATGTGTGGCAAGTTGGTATTTAAAGGGGAACGTCAACGTGCACAGATGCTTTGAAAAACAATTCTAGCTTCGCTAGAACTTTAGCATTTTGGAGTCGTTGAAAATTATTTCATCACTGTCCCACATTAGGTGCAGTCGAATTATCATATATGACCTATCCACAACATTCACTTGCGAGTAATACTCAATTTGCTTGGTCATCTCCTTAATAATCATCATTATGGCAGCCATGAGCATGACCAAAAGGTACTGTGACTCGGGACGCCGCTCACCTCAACAGTGACTTGGAATACCCTGGAATAAAACGCTACTAAGAAGGACGAAAATTATTAAAAGAAGACTAAGCAGAAGAACTAAAAATGTTATGGATACATTGACTGCGACACACCGCCATCTCGGATAACGTCTCCAACCAGCGATTTGAGTGATCACGAAGACCCCATCCAGACAGGCGACACCTACCCACTTTGCTCAATGGAGCAGCTAGGGTCTTCATATTTCGTGACGACGTAGTTAGCTGACCACTATGTGGTTTTACTCAACTGTTGGTGATCTCATTATATAATGTTCGGTACGGTAAACGCTCAGCTGGCATACGGAGTACGTGACCTAACCATCGCAGGCTGTGCATCGTGATTAGTTGACCAATGGATCACGCACCCCGAGCGTTCTAGAATGGGTGTCGGCGAACTGCCACATTGCTCACGCGATCAGTCCACTTAATGTGGGCCAATTGACGGAGACAACGATGGTCAAACACAACAAGCCTGTTGATATCTTCCTTGCGAACAAGCCACGTTTCCGAACCATATAGCAAAATGGAACGTACACAAGCATTATATACCACTCCTTTTAGCGACAACCGGACGTCTTTCCGACGCCAGAGATGATGCAGTTTGACAAATGCAACGCGTGCTTTTGCTATTCTCGCTGACATTTCATCAGCAATATTACAGGCTGACGAGATAGTGCTATCCAAGTATATGAAACTGACCTGCACTGAAGAAAGTAGGGATGGAAATGCTTCAGTCTTGAAGCAGCACGTTCCTGGTTTGATGGTGTGAAGTGCATTCCATACAAACCAGCTCGGTCGCTCAACCTGTCCAGCATGGTCTGCATGTCTTCAGCAGAGGGGCTAAGTAAAACAATGTCGTCCGCATACTCCAGATCGGTCAATCTAGCGCCAGGAAGAAGCTCAACTCCAAGCCCATTGGATTCGCGAAGGGCACTCTCCAGAATATCGTCCATGACAAAATTGAACAGGGAGGGAGAAATCGGACACCCCTGACGGACACCACTAGAAGTAATGAACGTCCGAGACAGTTGTCCATAATCTCTCACCCTGCTTACAGAGTGAGCATACAGTGATCTCAATAGATTCACGTATTTCTCTGATACTCTCTTGCGGAGAAGACAGCTCCAGAGAATGTTACGAGCAACTGAATCGAAAGCAGCCTGTAGGTCCAAAAAGACCACGGCTGTCTGCATGAGTGCCGATGTTCCAAGATCCGTCGTAAGGTAAAAATGTGATCAACGCATCCCCGACCGGATCGGAATCCTGCTTGATCTTCGCGTATCTGGCTTTCTCTGAACTTAGTGAGCCGACGTAGAATGAGGCCATCGAGTAACTTGGACGCAGTAGACACCAAACTGATTCCTCTGTGGTTGTCACATAGACTTCGGGCCCCCTTTTTGAAAATGGGAATTGCTGTTGATAAGCACTGATTGCGAGGCACCTCTTCAGTTTCCCAAATTGTCTGTAGGAGTTTTGTCAGTTCCGATATCAACCTCTCCCCACCATCCTTGAAAAGAGAAGGAGGGAAGAGGTCTGGACCGGGAGCTTTATTACGCTTGAATAACTTGGGCTACATTTGTTTGAGATTAATAGGACAGTTGCATTGTCTCTTCTTAAGACGGTCAGATAACATTAACCGTACTCGCAAACAATAACTTGGTCATGTGATTCATGATGCTGTAACCATTGCTTTCCAATAATCCTTAAAGCATTATCGTGAGGGTATTTATTTGACACTGTGATCGTTCTATCCCATTTTGTCCGCCTCTGCTTTACAGCGAAAGCATCGTGCGCACAGCTCGAGCCCTCATGGACGATACACAGTCGTTAGTCAGTGGGACGGGCGAAGATCAGACGCGCCTGGCCTCGACGGCGCATGTTGCTGTCGAGCGTGTCACCCAGCTGGCTGATGTAGTCAAACGAGGTGCAGTGGTTATTGGTCCGGGTCAACCGGATACGCAGGTGAGTGATTTGTGCTCAATGGACTAATTTTCTGTGACTGACTTTCCTCTTCCTCCCTTTTGTTCTCCCGCTGACATTTAGGATACACTGTGAAGAATAACAGGGCTACCGCTTTTATTGGCTTAGTTTGACTTTTCAAGCTCAACGTCATACGATTTTATCTGGGGTTTCGCACACCTTTTCATGTCTTCATATTGTAAGCGACGGGAACTGCTGGAAATACATAGACTGTGCGCTCAAACTGTCCTCTTTGGGAGTCTGTTTAAACGTGATATCTCATCACTTGGTCTGCTCTGTCTACTAAATGTACGTAACATTCACCACAAAAGGTCTTCAACGCTTGGGTCCGTTATCGATTGACGGCATGAATACGGCCTTCGGGTCATTGCTTGTCCTGAACACATTGCAACTTCTCATGTATCCTTTTCACTGTATATGCTTGTCCCGAGCATGAATCACCCAGTTCTTGTTCTGCATTACCACTTTTCCGGTTAGAATCAACCAAATCCACTCTGGCAATTTGATTCAATACCGTCATCTCGTTATCTCATCGTCATCTGCAGTATGGTTTATGTGGTTATCGTTACTTTTTTACTTTATGTAGGAAGAATTCCGCTGTCTATTTTTTTGACTAATACTTTATATACCGTTAAGGAAAACGAACTAGTTCATCGTTTTCCTCCTATTTGGCCTACTTTACTGTTTGTACTCAAGGTTGTCATCCCCGTCGTATAACTGGCTACCAATCTTACAGCACGAGGTTTGAAGTCACGTAATTCTTTCATAGTCATCCGTAGTACTATATCAGTGCTTAATGCTGACGCTATATAGCCGGACAATCCCTGAAGATGATCTTAGTTTTGAGGCGTGTGAAGATACGAGGTAAAACTCCATAATATCTGTATGCCTAAGTTCAGACGGGCGTTTACGTCTATCAAACAAACAACTCATCCGCAAGTGAATGTGAGATGGCATCCTCGCCGTATTAATCGCCTTTTTTCGTCGATTGTTTTTTTCCACAAAATACTCTGTCAAACAGCGGCAATCTTTGCGGCATTGAGTCCGATTAGCTACCATCCTAATCACTTTTTTATTCCCCATAACTCTGTGATTCAAATGCACTTGGGCACGGTTGATGAAGGCGACTGTTCTTATCTAATCTTCTTTCTACTCCGCACGTATATCCATCTGATTGCGATATTCGTGGTTATTTATTTAGTGTAACAAACAGTGATTTCATGGCCCAACCAACCCAGTCAATACTCTCCTTAAAACTGATCGGTCAAATTCATTCGGTCTTCGCGCCGTAATTTCATCATTTGTTGGCTGTCTGGCAGTCGATGTGTACTGTTTAACGCAAACACCAAACTCCAGGTTTGGCATTTAGATTGCAAATTGAATACTCTAGTTATCTACACGAGCTAGTAAACCTGCCATTGTTTAAAAGTCGTTTACATTTTCTACTTTGAACAATGGTATTTTGTGGTTTTCGAATACAACTGACGACGTAAGGTGGCAGAGATCACAATAAACTTCGAACCTGTTGGTCGATGGTTAATTTGGGCTAATACTAATTGCAAAAGCTTGCCACTACTCAAAGGATCACATGGCAACAAATGTCGGTCAGACGCCCGAGCTGAACAATCCTCTTGCTACCTAATCACCAACTGCGCGTACTTCTGTGCACCCAAGCTTGTGGGTATCTATTCAGGGGCTTCTAACATGCTATACCACTCAGTCGGACGTTACTGATGCTCATAGGACATGATGAATGATGCATTCGTTTGACCATAAAACTACGCATTACGTCTCTGTTTTCTTTCGTGAGCAAACCATTATGTGTGGTGTTTCGTGCTTCGCTACTTATTTTCCAGTAAATGTGCCTTTTAGGACCGCATTCTGACACTGTTTGCACCTCCCTAGTTAAATCGACGTATTCTTCTCAGGTTGCCGATTTCCCACACCACTCAGTTATATGGAACGTGAAATCGAGACTCATGCACTGACCTGTAATCACTAAAATGTTGCACACTCAGTTGGACTCATCTGACAGTGATGGTAGGCAAGAGGCTCGAATGGACATCGAAGGTTTGGTGCATTGAACGACCAGCACTATGGGCATTTCACGTGTAAACAGTTACACCTATATTGGTTCTTATCATTCCAGAGGTTGTGTTTACCGCTTATAACTCTTAGAACCGCCATATGCTTTATGCATTCACTCTGCATTTCCTACTGACTATCAGTTGATCTCAAGTTGAACTTCATCCACAATTGATCGCAGTTGTCGCATTCCCATAGACTTTCCAGTCGGCTCCTTTCGAAAAGAAGCACTAGATTCCAGATTTACTCTCGTGAGAGCGCGTCAGTACTGCATATCCTTGCCACTACCGGGACTAGAACTCCGGCCACGCTGTTCATGAAACAACCGTATTGACCATTGTGCCACTGACCTCACATTAGGCACGACTGAATTATCATATGTGAACTCTCAACTACTTTTGCTTGTAAGTAATGGTCAAGTTGCCCGATCGTCTCGATAGGAGACACAGTTACTGTCTGTTAACTCCAGTCGATAAAACCGCGATTAGGACTTCCCTTTCCGAAAGGGGCCGACTGGAAAGTCTATGGTAATGCGACAGCTGCAATCAATTGTGAGTGACGTTCAATCTGTATGAAAATCAAGATCCCCTACTACTCATCAGTAATAGTAATTGATCGTCGTTGACTCTTAAACGGAAGGCAATGCTTTAGTGTGATGCTATTTGTCTCACAACATTTATCCACATTAATTCAACATAACAAAGTTTTCCGTATCTACGTGAAAATAGGCTTTGCTAGACTAGATGCGGTTGAATTTTGCTATGTATTGCTGTGGAACTGAAATTATCAGAAACCTTGATATAATCAGTGGTTTTCCTTTTTTCTTTTCACGTTCCTTCCGTCATACTTGTATGTTCATTTAATTCGCTTTCAGTTAACCATATCTTTTGCATGTGTTCGTTATTGCTTACCATTTGTCCAATTCGGTACCATACTTATGAAAGCAGGACATGGTTCGAAACAACTCAGATATACCGGTACGATGATACCGTTTTGCCTATATTCTGATTCATGACTGTTATGACCGTGTGTATGTGTATATGAAGTCAGGCCATCTGGGACATATCGACAGTTTTGCGGATGTCGTCGTTTGGTAATCGACCTCGGTTTTAAAGTTTTGTGAACAGATACAACTAAGATTGCTTGAGCTTCTACGTTTTTTTAAGTAGAACTCAGGCTTATTCATCCAAGTCACTGGTGGCCAGTACTTCCAATGTACCGAGTTACCAAGTACCATTTTCTGAATACGCGGACAGTTGTTGCGTCAAGTTCACAACCGTCGATGTTTTACTATGCGTCCGCTACGAAAACTGACGTGGTTTACTGTTAGTAAGAAGCTTTTTTCTTCATCTAAACCGGACAGTGTGCACTTTCAGCTAGTACAATGCTCACACCAGCTTCTTTTATCTCCTCAGTGGTACGTTTAGCCAGAACTGACCAGAACACAATCTTTGCCTTTTACTTGTTGTTCGCCGTATCCGGAAGCATCGTTATTAGTCGTCCGTCCACGCGTGTACCTTCAGAAAAATAGACTATTCATGAATCTCCGTAGTTTTGATTTGAAATGATTTATGGTAAGAGCACTGTGATATGTGAACAGGTTGCATGGTTCAATAGATTAACTGATTCACCACCCATGGGTTTTTTTAAAGAACCGCTTGAAAACACTACCGTTACTTTTCAAAAACATCCCGAACAAACAATCGTAGGTATTTCCTCCTCATTACAAGTGACGGATACTCATGTGCACGTAAAGTGGTTGTGTTCAAGCTGAGTGTCCACTGACAGGCACTACATATGGCATCTTTAAAACGTCGTCGTCCTTCCCTTTCAGGGCAGCTCATCGTACGTCCGCAGTCGGTCAGTGGTAACGATGTGCCACTACTGATTACATGGCCGTTGATTTAAGTCCCATCTCTGCGACTGTCCCTGTCTAGACTTGATTAGTTTGACAGCCTCAGCCCAAATGTGACCTAGTATGTCACATCAGAAGGTCCCTACATTACTTGACAAGCCAAAGCGGAACGCTGATTAACTGCTGGGTCAAATCAGTAAGACTCCTTACATTGGTGAGCAATCCACCTGGAATTCACAGATGCTGATGATAACACTAACGTTTATTGCTAGCTAACCTGAATATCTAATTGGCAGTACCACCAGTACATACGCACAGTTGCACTTAAGCTGTTTTTAGCATAGGGATGAAACGTTTTTGTTCCACAGTACTCGCTCATGTTCCACAATTTAGTTTTCTTTTGAATCGTCAGTTTCGAGGTTGGACTCCATTTCCTTCATTTTGTACCTATCTTACGGACTACCGGTCGTATGTTAATCGTCTATCAACTTATCATTCAAACTCGTCATCACTATCATCGTCATCACAGACAGCAATATATCAATGGTTCACACTGATACTTAACTGTCACATTCAGACTCCCATCTCACAGTGTGTTAGTCTTTACTTTGTTTACCTTACATGCCAGTCGTTTGCGCCATCTATATCTCCTTGTATGCTACCCCATCAACCACTTATGTTATTCACGCACACAGATCTGAATCACGCATCACAAGCCTATCTCCAATCCTTCAATTTGAAGCCCTTATGTGTCTGGACTGTTTCGTGAATTGTCCTCAAGTGTGCCGTTCACAATTGAGTACAATCGTGCCATAGTGTGATTGAGCAAAACACAATTGGCTTTTTGATGTCTACCGAAACGACCGGTGACAAACACCATCTACATTCTATGAACTAGTGATCCCACGTCTTCGCATACATTTTAATTATAGCTGGTCATATCTTCATTTAGTTCGACATGATGTAGTCTACTCAACTACACATCACGGCTAGCCTACCATGTTCTTCTCGTTTGTTTCTCTCGTTTCTTTATCCTCCTCCCTGCTCTGTCCCACCGGTCGTTTGATCTCGTGGCAACCGTTGATTGGTTTGTTGGTCGATTGTGTGATTCTTCCTTTCCTTACTCCTCTGTTGCGCGCGTGCCTGCTTGCTTACATCTGCCTGACTGCCCGCGTGCATGCGTCTCTTATGTGAATGGGATGACTCGTTTTCAAATTTTGTTACTTGTTGACTGGCAACCGCCGTGGATGCGTCGTTCCAGACCCGTCGGTCTTTCGCCGGTCTCGTTTTCGATAGGCCACGCTTGTACTAATCAATCCAACATAACAAAATAGGTCTAATCCCATCCCACCCCATCCCATGCCCTCACTTTATGTTGCTTTTACCATTCTTTCTGCCCTGTCTACACTGTATTCCAGTCTTAACTCTTGTTTTTGTTATTGGTATTCCGCTTTTTTTCTGTTCTTCGTAGGTAACAAAAAACACGTATGACAGTTTCCTCACTTCGTTTATTTAACTGGTGTTTGTGTGAAAAAGTGCGTGTGTCCACCCTGCACGAAAGCACGCATACATGCATGTTTGTGAGTGTGACACTCTATCCTTTTCTTCTCATATAGTATACTTATGTATCACGAACTAAGTCTTGTGATCTTATTCTCGGTCTGTCCTCTTCCAGCTTTTGTACACCACTCACGATAGATATACCCTGTTGATTATGTGGACTTTAAACTCTAGAATGAAATCGGCTTGAGGTAACTAGGTTCGCCTCTTCTGTGTTGCTCATTTCTGCGCTTGCCTTGTTGCTGACGTAGTCGTGCGTGTCAGAGACTGAGACTGACAGACTTGATTTGCTCTATCGGTACTCCGAGTAGCTTTCGACCACAGCTTGGCGAACCATTTCGTGTGCATGCCCGCTTCGGCGTGCTCTCTCTCTCTCTCTGCGTTATTTCCTGTCTTTCTGAAACCCGTCTGGTCGATATCGCCATTGCGCTTACACTACTCTCACACACCTCTCACTTCGCATGCCCGTGGCTCTCGTTGACTTGTTCGCCTCTGCCGCTACCTCCATCTCCCACTCACACACATACATATATGCGGATTCGCCACACCGATCATGTTTATTGCCTCTCGTTCTGCTTCTCGTGCACCCTTTTCTCTTCCTCTCGAACTCAAACCGATGGCCTTTGTGATTACGTGCGTGTTTGCGCGCGCACACAGGTGGACGTGTTGAGTTCTTGCCGAGATGTGGCCACTGGATTGCGCAACGTGCTTCAGGCAGCTAGTCGAACACCTGGTTGTCGTTCTCCAACGGACCCGGTTCACAGTGAAGTACGGACGAATGCACAGGTGAGCGTATCAATTGTTTATGGTTTATGCACTTTATTAGGCCTTTTCTCCCAACTTTACTGCTCATCCGTGAATTGTTCAATGTAGTTATGACAGTCGAGCTACTGGGGTTATAGATAGTCCGGGTTTTTTTGTCCAAGTGACAGTGTTTTCTATTAATAGATGTTTGCGGTTGTTGGATCAATTCGATGCACGATTATATCACAGTTAGCTTTCGCTGTCGGGCGAATCATGGACTAAGTGACTTAATGCTCTCAGTCGGCGCACGTCAAACAAACATTTGCCTATCTACTTGGGTGAATATAACCGATCGCGTATGTGGTCTTTGATGAATGCCACTCATCCATCCGGTCATCATTTCCTACTGTACCTTGAATGTGAATTTCAATAGTTCACATTTCCGGCTAGCTCCACGTGCTCAAACCGGAACGGGAAAGTCAGAACACAGAGATTGTTGCACACTGTATCTCTCTAGCATTTTTCGTTGCCTAGCATCAGCACTGCATGTTCGTATAGCAGACTACACTGTATGTATGTTTCGAATGCTGTGGGCAGATTGGTGAATCCTGATTTCGCGTCAAAAAGTTAAATGCAAGACCACGTGGCTAAAGATTCCAAGGTGAACATTTCACCGGCGTTATGGATGTTCCCATAATCGAGGATAGTGGTGGCACACTACAGGTGTCTTCATTAGAGCAGAAAGAAGACACATATTGCGATATGTTAACATTTCATTTACTCTCATCAGTCGCAAACGTAAAACATGCAAGTTAAATACATCATACAAATAAGGACAGACAGGGATCGGACACACACACAAGCACACCAAGTATTACGCAATCACGACCATGGCAACCCGATAGGTCGTGATTGCGTAATACTTGGTGTGCTTGTGTGTGTGTCCGATCCCTGTCTGTCCTTATTTGTATGATGTATTTAACTTGCATGTTTTACGTTTGCGACTGATGAGAGTAAATGAAATGTTAACATATCGCAGTATGTGTCTTCTTTCTGCTCTAATGAAGTGGTTAAAGGGAACCCAGTGTTTCAAACTACAGGTGTCGTCTGTTACCTGATTAACAACAGATATCCAGGTAGCTTTTCTTGATCACACTCTTAATGGTCTGAGCTACGAGGGATCATTTACTTTAATATTGTCCTGCTAGAATGACCGAACATTTGAAATCCTGAACCCTCCTTTACATTTCTGCACATGTATTTAGATCGTCTCCTGATAGTGGTTCCCTGTTCTGACCCGCTTAGTCATGTGATCTTTATGCTATGAAGTACCGACTGAACAATGCCCCTGGCTCATTCATTTCTGAGGATGGCGTTTCTGAACACATGACAGCAGCGATAACGCTTATGACAAAGCACTAGTGCTATAATCTTCAAAAGTGTTCCAGTTCGGCATTACCAAACGATAATTAATACACTTCCCCTTTTGGAACATGTCCACACTAACTACATTGTTGTTCTCTATGCGGTGCTCGAAGTATAGCGTTTAATCTGAGGAAGTCGTGAGGATTTCGTAAGCTCGTGTACGAATCGGTGTCAGAAGGACACCTTTTTCAGCAACTCTTACGTAAGCAGTAAACTCCGCCACCGTAATGTAGCGACTCCCGTGCAAAAGCAATGTCACGTCAACGCTGAAAGAGCGGTGCTAGCTGCTCCTGTCAGTTTTCCCCATACTATGTGCCAACCTTCATAACAGGCTTATTAGCTTCAATGCAGATGCGTAAGAGACACGTCGCCCGTTTGACCTTCGGTCAGCCACGTGCATATGAGTACTACGAACTTTATGAACGAGGTTTCAGTCCTCGACTGCTAATCATAATGCTTGTCCGAACCTTTGGTACACCCATGAGCGGTATAGCCTGCTGCCTCACCTCTCACCTAACCGCAGGTTTAACCTAATTGGCTATCGGTATGCATTCTGCAAATGCGGACAGCACACGTTGATCAATTTCTCTGCTAGCCGATGACAACCTGCTACAATGTGATCATTTTTAGCGCCCTTGTTTTGCATTATTTCTCACGCTTATCTTTGCTCAGTCATTATTATCCGTCACATCCGGGATATTCATCTCGTTTCGACTGGTGAAAAACACACACAGCAGTAAGTAAGCACTTTTATTCCATTATTTCATTAGCGTCCACGGTTGGACACGTTTGTCAACAGTTTATCGTTACATATTAGGTGTGAGTCCGGTATTTGTGTTTTCTGTCCTGACCACATATTTGCGGTTATTTTGGCCCTAACAGTTGTAGCCTGAGCACACAGCATAGTTCAACATGTATAGTACATCGAACGAGATACTCCACTGCCGTAACTGACTTCTTTAGATCCCATCCAACATGTTTCATTGACTCTTAACTGTTCGCAGTCAATCAGTAGTCATGAACTTGAAGTGAATATTAGGCTGGTGCAAAAGTGGTTTCGCCCTCAACCATAGTCAGACTCTGTCGCATTGGATTAGATTATCAATGTGTGAGTTGAGTATTATGTATACCAGATTCTTCCATTGGGTCTGAGTTTTGAAAATTTATTTTCTAAACTGTCTTACTTCATATTTATCTTATCGCCTTATTATGGATACTGACTTAGTTTTTCGATCAACCGTTGTTCAAGCGCTTCAAATAATTTCTGTTTGCAGCTAACGCTGTCTAGTATAGGAACACTACTTCAGAAAGTCAAGGCGGTCGAGGACGACGAGCGTCGTGGTATCCAAGCTCTCACGTTAGCCGCAAAGCACTGTCGCGAACAAGCCACGCAGCTGACTTCCGTACCAGAACCCGGCTCGTTGCTGCTTACTCCCGGCAGTTCTCGAAAATCAGCCCCCAGTGTGACTAACATATCGGCATTGAGCGGGTCTTCCAGTCTGATTGCGCGCTACTTGGCTCCCGATGACTTGGCTCGTGCAGCCTCTGGTCCGCTACAAGCCGCAGTTTCCAAAGCTATTCTGGCCAGCACTACTCAGACACAGAGAGATGTGCTCAGCACTGCTTCGACCACTCGTGATGTCGTGACCGATCTGGTAGCTGCAACTAAGGTAATTTTTCGTTCACATATTTGGGCATGCGGCTTAACAGATCTTCGGTTTTTTAGTCTACCTTACCAGTGCCAAAAACTGACCACAGTCCACTGATTTCTATCAATTCAGAGCCGTCATACTGAACAACAGCGGGTCATCAGTGGTTGACACTAAGATCTTACCGTCATACAACCATGGGAAGGAATGCAACTTGTTACTTAGAAACTACTTAATCTCAAACAATCTATATCATCGGTGACATTAGTAAATTCCAGCATGAACTGATTGAGAACTGCCGCTTGGGTGGTCAGTCTCTTGGGTCATTTGGTGAATGCCATATGATATAGTGGATTGGACGGGTAACCAGGTTTAAATGTGAAATTTCCGGACTTACGGCGTGGCTTTGTAGTTTAACTGATAAATCATTTGCCAGGTCTGGCATGCGGTTTACGTCGCTGCTTCGAATCTAGCCGAAGTTCAAATTTTCCGCACTTGGGTCTTCTCGAAATCTACATCAAGTTACACTGCCACTGAATTGTGACTAAGCATTCGACGGCATCTGCAAAACAGTTTCGGTGTAACTTTCATCTTTTCGTTCCGTTAACTGCGCTTACTTCGTAAACAGATTTGGTCTTTTTTTACACCATATTCACTGATTATTGGTTTTATTGAGCAATCGGTCATTGGCTAACGTTGGTAGTAGTTGTACAGATAATGATTCATTTTTGCCCTAGTTTTTTCCTTCTACCTCAAACCTAGTTGAACATGCTGAAAAGTGCAGATGACAAAAAACACTTGAAATAGATATGCTTGGTTAAACCTGTGGTACTTTTGTAACGACAGTTTTTAAAATAAAAGAACCACAAGGATTTTTAAGACAGACAGAGCTTCTGCATAGTCCATTCAAATAATAGCTTACACTTGCACGGTTCTACGCACTCGGTTGATTATGAAATAAAAAAAGTAAAATAGACTTGTCAACTAGTTAGTGTATTCTTGGATAAAATGCTACGAAATTGTTTAGCATTGTCATCAAGTCGCGGGGGGTTAATCGGACATTTTTAATTATAGTTTTGTTCCAGGTTGAATAATGAACAGTTTGTCCATTGAAACGTAATCAATTTTCGTCAGAACGTTTAACCAGTTTTTTTAACCACCTTTGAATCCTTGTATTCGTAACCTGTGAGTAAATCAAGCATGTTGGCGTCTGATGTGAGATTGGTTTGTATTTTGAGACACAACGTTTTTGAATTGGTGAGGGTTTTCTTACTGTTCAATCAAACCAATTCATCTTTGTCAGAGGCTTTAGATTCTCTTCATAATGTTGTACTATCGTTCACCTTAAACTGCTGTTGCTGCTGCTGCTGATGATGATGATGATCATCATCATCATCATCATCATCATCATCATCATCATCATCATCAAACATACAACATACGTACAACATCAAGGCGCCTACACCTTGGAAACAAACAATC
>LUCH01000419.1:142751-161274 GCA_013368495.1 Paragonimus heterotremus
CAGCTGCAACAATCACCCACCATTATCTGACCGATGTGACGCTATCCTAAACCTGCCACCTAAACAAGATTCGGCCTCACCAAGATGGCCGACCTGAGCGTTCATATCTCCGGCCAGAACGACTATATTAGAGCTACGTGTCGACCGAAGGAGAGCGGCCAGATCCGAGTAAAATGCGTCTTTGACGCCAACGTCGCTACAGGCAGTAGGATCGTAAGCAGACACAATGAATAACTTTCTGAAAGTCTTGCTTCTAGCGGACAGCACAAAGTCTATTGTTAACAGGAATTCAATCTATCAATGAGGCTGCGGCCGTCGAGCTATGGACTGTACCTACTCCAGCCTGACCTGTAACAGCGGCTTTGGAATCACCCCAAGTGTATAACCAGTATCGGGTAGACAATGCTGATGATGGTATAGAATGAAAATAGAACCTTAAAATAACTTGTCGAATATATACGGGTTTTTTTTCACTGGTTTAGTTGCACTAGTCACAGGCGAATCAGCCGAACTGGATCGAAGACAAACATCCCATCTTGAATAGGCCTATCAACAAGCCGTTCGAACGTTTGGTGATAACGTTCATGTACACTGTGAAGTCAGTTGATTGAAGTGGTGCAATTTCATCTCGTTTTATATGTATAGGCGAAGGCAAACCCCAAATCCACTTAGTTGAGTCAAGCTTATCGCTGGTACGAATGAATTGGTTTTGTTGAACAGTACACTATTCAGTATCACTTCCGTGCATTGTGATCACAAACGCGAACCTATCAGACATGTTAGATAGAAGCAATACGCCAAATTGTTTAAATTTCAGGATTCACAAGTTGATGAAATATTGACCAGTTGTTCTAGCAAAATTTTTTTGTACTTCACCTATATTGAACGGCCTTGTCATAGTGTTATTTAGAACCTAACCTTGAGTAAAACTGCGTTATTAGATTCCTGTGATTTGGTTGCAATGCTAAACAACGCCGTGCGTGATCTAGGCTCATTGATGAATGGCAACAACCGTGAGTTCGGTCGCGTTCCCGGCAAACTTCGATCAAGGACGCTGTCGCGGCGTTTAGAAATCTGAAGATTTCGATTTCACAGGCTTACAGATCTAAGGAAGCATATTATCCAGTGTGAAGACTCAGTGCTCCCGAACGAATTCTCTGATTTCACTTTCATCCAATCGTGTTTATCATCCGCATTCAAGCAGTTTTCCCAGCTCCCTCCTAATAAGTTCGTTTTATCCCAAAGGTACCAATGCCTGTCGTATAGTCCATCTGAATCGTGAGCAGAACAGAGTATCGACGCTCATGCTTCTAATCGGTTGTGAGCTTTTTTCCTAGATTGACTATAAATTTCATGTAGTTGGTTCTTGAGGGCCATATGAAAAGGTTCGATAACCCAACTCCAACAAGCCAGGTCAGTAATCAATAGTAGTAGATTTTCCGCTACTCCTCTTTCTGTACCAAACACTTTGAACAGTTGCACTTGTCGGCGGAGGCTAACCGAGTATGTTATTTCCGGGAGCATCTGTCCGGCGTTTATCGTGGCATCAATGACTAACTCGACTGCATTTCATCTCCGATTCCGGCACAAAGGTGTCATTAAGCAGTACAGATGAGCGTTATAAGCCATATCCACCATCCCTGCCGTTCTGCGACCCTTCGTTCACAAATTATCGTCAACGTGTCGATGTTTGTGTAGACACTGATGTTGGTGCCACTAGGTGCAACATGTATCGATCGTCCGCTGTTGTTCGCACTAGCCCGTTTTTGATGTACTGCTGTGCCAATTGTAGTTTAGAACTTGCAACATGTGCTGCACACAATGCGCACGTTTGATCCATATGACCGTTAGATGATGTAGTTCCCGTTAGCTTATTGGTCTGCTTGCCAGACGATGTCTGCGGTTCGCATCCGTGGATGCCAGTGTGAAATGATTGGTAAAGTAGAAAGTCAACCCGGTTTGGTGTAAACAACCTTTGTTTCCTGTCTCGTCCAAATTAGCTGATGTGTGCTGACGTTCCATTGTTCATTACAGTTTGTTTGCGTTATGGCCAATCCATTTGATGAATTCTGTTCACGTCGCTAACGACCATTTCGAAGTTTAGAAAGAACTTCTATCTTTCACTGTACGACTGCTGGGTTGCCGGTCGCATCGAAATGCAATCCAATTATGATCATTAGGCTACTTAGTGAGAATCTTTCAGACTGGATATGAAGCTTTATTTTGTCGAAAAAACCTAGTATCACAACCTCCTGACTAGAATACACACATCTTGCGAATACAGTTGGTTATTAGCCATTGGAGCTGTGGCAACATCCAGAGAATTAAGGTAAAATCGGTGAAGGCGAATTTAACCAAGATTCTTATCGGTCCATACACGTCATAGACCAACCATGATCTTTTAAGAATACCGATAAGGTCTCAGATACTGTAGGTTGGATAGCTTAAATATCTTTTTGCTGATTCTTCTAAAAACACTGTGCGACTCTGAACAAGGTTTTATCCCAGTCGCTTCAGTTTGTATGGACGACCGGTAACACTTCTGTCAGCTATCCTTCGGTCGTATTTTTCACGTTTAATGAGGGAACCAAAAGTCACAAGTTAATTATCCAGGGCTGGTCAATTTCGTCTTTGACAAAATAATAGCTGACCTGTAGTAACGTATACAGTTGATGTAGGCCTTCTGTTTGGCTAAAAGCTTACTGCTTTTGACTTTGCTGACGACAGAGTGTTGCTGATTGACAGTGATTCTGTCATGCGTAGTGGTCAACACGGTTGCTTCATGAAAACGTGGCCAGAGTTCTAGTCCTTGCTATGGCAAAGAAATGCATTACTGACGAGCTCTAACAAAAGCGAAACTCTAATCCAGTGGTTCTTTTTGAAAGGGACCGTACGCGTTTGTTCCTCTACATCAGAAGTGCACGTGTCGCTAACACATGACCTTCGGTTTGGGCAGACCTCTGACGTTGGGCCGGTGTCGTACGTGTGTCGCTTAGAGGCGGATGGTGCTTAGTCCGTGAGTCAAGAAAGAGCGTACGGATGACAACCGAATGGACACAGATAATAAATTTTTGGATGCGAATGGTAGACGATTTGGTCGCAGTGATGGACGGTGAAATATCTGTGACAAAAAATTTGTAGAAAGTTTGTTAGCCGAAGAAGCGTTTTTGTTTTTAAAAAAAAAGTAAATACTCACCTGAAAGCTGAAATACTACACTCCCAGTCTCACAAAAAGCCAAGATGCGTCTACACCATCTTCTACGATGCTGAAATTTTTGCCATACCTGTCTTTTTTGATGTGTAAGTACTGATTTCTGATGAGTAGTGGGGGATTTTGGTTTTCATATATATTGAACATCACCCACAACCAATCGCAGCTGTCTTTTCGAAAGGGGCCGACTGGAAAATATATGGAAATGCGACAGCTGCGATTAATCGTGAGTGATGTTCAATCTGTAAAAGAAATACTGATTTATCTGCAGTCCTTTGTAACGTCATCCACTCATCAGTCCTAATGCTGTAGTGCAGTTTATATGTGGTTCTGCAATTTGCCTTTAACAATTGGAGAGCTATCTCAGAGACTAAGCAACCTCGAATCTGTGGGCCATGGAACGATGTATTTTACTCCGGAAACGGTCGTCAGAAGGCTTAGGCCAATGTTATCCCGACAACTGGCTAATCTACCCGTTTGGTTGTTTCACACGTTAACATACCGTTCGGCTCCCACCCTGTTTGGCTGGTCAAACCCAGACACGTGACTATCCATTTCAACAGTCTGTGTTCTGGTTCTCACCCCGCCTGGCTGAGTCAACATCCCGTCGTTTGTCACGCGGGCAAACGACAGAGCCGTGTCAAATGCAAGACACAACAGGCATAGTCTATCGATCGCCTAGATTGTTGGTCGACCGGTCGCAAGTCGATTCTCAACGTTGATTGGTTGCACGAAATCCAGTCAACCAATCATCGTTGCGTTAGCTTCCGATTTGCTACACACGCACGTTCCGATTGTCCGTATGGCGTTGTGACCGCTGGACAGTCAGTCAGTTAGCTTGCCTTTCGGTTCCAATGCGGTCGTTACAGCCTGTGTCATTTGGTTGTGTTTTCAGGCTTTGCTACGTTACTCTGAAGCTTCCAGTGAGACGCGTAATGCATGTGCCACATCTTCAAAAGCATTGGCTGAAGAATTTGCCATACTTCTGGATGGTTTGAAAGCGGTGAGTTTTCTCTTTTTAGAGCTGTCATTTGATGTGCCTTTCACTCAGAGTTAACTGATTTGAAAGTTTTGACTCGATTTCGCGTCATGAGTTGCAATGATTATGCAAGAGTTGTTTATCAGTTTTATGAGGTTCATACACTGTGACTAGTCTGTTCGAAACACGCTGGTCAAAGATTTAACGTCGTCCATCCGTCTTAGCGTTTAGATGTTCGTCTGATCAAAGTCAATGTGGTTTGAACTCGCGGCTTATCAATGTTGTCGGTTCTGTCTGCAAAGCACGCTAGTTAATTTGATGGAACACGTTTAATTCCCTCATGCTTTCAAGCTTGGCTTTGTTAAACATCAGCGGAATGCTGTAGGATGGCCTTCACGTTATTGGAAATCATATTTCTCGTTTTGTTCTTTCTCGACTTGGTTGGACACGTTTTCATTGTAGTGACTCGCCTGTGATGTAATGTGTTAAGTGGCTGCAAAACTTACGGTTCGCACGATTCGTGCCATCCGATTGTTTGTTCGCATGATTTTTTCACTCGTCGGCAGCCGGTTTCTTATATCCCGCTCCAGTCATTATTTTGTATCGATGCCGTTTCGAAGACTATACAAAACTATTTGTGTAATAATTGTTCGGTCTCTGTTCTCGGTGGCTTTTCTATACATGACTTCTGCTCAACGCCTCTTAGTAGAAAACAACTTAGTGCACCACACACTAAATCCGTATCCTTGAGAATATTTGCAGAATTCAACTTGAAACGATAGTTCTGTGTTGGTTCATGCACGTTCTAGATGTGATTCCATGATATTCTACTGTCAGTTTGCATGTTGGCATGCGTCGATCATGTGCACCCTTTCTCTACTTTCTTTGTTGAACGTTGTGGCCCGTTCAGCTCTATTTTCACTACGACTTCAGGCTGTACGTAGTTACCCTTGGTTTTAATTGCATTAGTTGATGCCATACTTAATTCCCTCAGATTTGTGATGTGTTTTGTGACGCCTACCGGCAACTGCGTCCCATGTTTGGATGTGAGTGCACTTCGGTGTTTACTGGTGTCTTTGAGCGTTTACCCCAATTTTCACGATGTGTTCGAAGAGCACACATGATATCTCCTGCCATTTAACACGTGCAACTTTAAGCGTGAAATATGCAGAGCAAAATAGCTCTGCGGAATTTAGACGCACAACCATATGCGAATAATCCAAACAATGGATGTTCGTTTTATGTTATCTCGGTGATCTAAACGTGCCTAGTTCATTTACTTATCTGAACAACAGCAGTGTCAGCACAAATTTCTTGTGAACTCGGTAGGATGGGCAGGTGTACCTATTTATTAGACTCGGAGCAACTTGCTAGACGCGTCCTATTGTACTCCCTAATGACACACTAAAGGCCTTCGACCTGTGTATTACAACTTTCCAACAACATTCTACGCTACAAATCTACCCAAGCACATTGGCGTTGATCTCTGTTATTGGCTACTGCTAAGCAAGAGACGCGCATATTTAAACGGTTCCGTGCGTTCGGATTGAGCATCCTGTATTCAAGTCTATGCTCCTATTGAGCCTTTGAACTCCAGTTTATTACCACGGAAAAATGCGCTAAGAGGCTAACAATTATCAATTTAAGAGAAGAACAGGGTGTTCACAATCCCGTTGTCTTCATCCTCCTCTCTTACTATTGTCGAGGCAACTCCAACGATTGTTGCGGAAAGGAAGGGTGTTAAATGTTCATATATAGTCCATCTTATTTTATCATACCACATTGGCAAGAAATGCTGATGGTGAAATAATGGGATCACTACTGAAAAACCATTGCATGTTCCATAGCATCGTAAATCTGGCCATGTCAGATTCATATGACTAAGTGAGTAGATGAGCAGTACATACCGGGCATCATTCAACAAGATAGCCAATGATTAAGTGCAACCGTGGTTAAATCAGACATTCACACGTGGCTGTGAATCCCTAAGAATGTGGACTTTGAGTTTACTGACACCACAGTTTCGAACCGTTGTCTGTCAAAGAATTGCAGCCAGCGAAGCACCTATATTTAATGCTGGCTACTTCGTATGATTGCTTTGATTTGATTTCATCACTGACCAATACTTTATTCTTTACGGTGACGAGGACCACAGCTCGATACTGACTGTGTGCATGTAGCGTCCAAGCTGAATGATAAATTTTACCCAACTACATACTTCTTGGAGACCATTCCGTTGTGTGATTGCTTAAAAGAATGAGTTGGATAGCTTTATGAATCCAAGCATTGACTGCTTTCTCCTCTCACCAGCCCTTTTGTTTATCATTTCTTTCTCAAGACTCTGCTTCCCGAAAGCAAAGCAACCGATCGTGAACGAATTGCCAATGCGGCTCGTCGTATTGCAGACTTATCACACACGTTGCTTAATTTGTTGGACAACCTTCGCGGTACGTTTCCTTCTCCAACTCAGTCGTTGGGTTTATTTTAGGCTTACATTGATTTCCATCCGATCCTTGTTTCTCTACTGTTTAGTATCGCATCGCTTTTGTCGATGGAAGCTCAACTACAATACAACGAAATCGGGTCCATGTAGTTCCCCTCGTTGTATTGTTTCAACGGACGCTGTAGCAGTGTTTTTATTAATATTAGTCACTGTCGCTCTCTTTTTGTCCGGGACTCCCTTGAACTGTTCACTTTTGGTCTCCCAAGGCACATCACTGCGTTCAGCTATGACTAATGGACTGTTTGCGACCCAGCTAGTCTGACCATATTTTCTGTAACCGTACATCTAGTTTTTTGCTGCAAATAATGTTCTACTTTTTAATTCATTTTGCTATTTACTAATTACATTCCTTTTTCCCTCTCCTGTTGTTGCATGCGCTTTCGCATTGGTCGAAATCGTGTTGTTTTGTTTTCTCATCCATTTTTTTTCGGATTCCCTTTGTGTTCATCTGTGTGTATCTGTCGGACTTGTAGAGGGCCCGCGGCTGGTCATGTATTTCCGTGCGAGTAGTCCAGAATGTGAGCAAAGCCGTGCATAATCTTGGCTTATTTTTTTGCACAATGAGCGATCTTTGTTCGGTGTTGTCACGCCTGTGCTCTCCCGGTGTGATCGCTTATCTGCATTGCAACTAGACACTTTTAGCGCTCCGGTCGAGTGCATGCATGTAGTGTCTACTCCCAACATCGCACTCTGTGTTCCAATTCTGCTAACCACTTTGCGGTGTCATGTTCGTAACCCTTGGGCTTGGCTGTCACGGGTGATTTGGTGTCAGGCCTCTGTTTTGTTTGCTGTGCTGCTATTTTTCGTCGATTATCGCGAGAACTCTTACGGTGATACTTCTTTTTTCAGGGCGCGATGTAGCTGAAAAGTATATTGGACGTCACGTGGCGTACCACCATCACTATGTGCCTAACTATGCTATTGGTGAGTCCCAACCTTATTGATCTACCTACCGGTTTACTGTTTTCTTGTTCTACCTTTCGATCTCATGTTACTTTGCGTTTTGCCCTCCAGAATTCAGTTCACACTGTTAAGTTGTGTGATCTATTGTATTTGACTTACGTTATACTCTAAACCACCTGTCAGTCTGTGACTGAGTCTTGACAGTACTACGTGCCAACTTTTCCTCTCCTGTTTTTTCTCCTAAGCTGGCCCGGGTTCCACACATCACTCTTCATACGTCCGACCTACCTGCTATCCGTTGCGTACGCGGCGTGGAATTGTAGGTGAACCAAACAATGAAGACCAAATAGATGAAGAGTCTGAGTCACGCATTGACGCGGCCATAGAACAAATAAGTGCAACGCTAAATGCCAGCAAAGTGAGTAATCTTTGGATTCCGCTTTCTTGCCACTGCGTTACAATAATCCGAAATAGGTTTTTTCGATGAGATATGTTTGGGTTACTTGGTGTGTTTGTGTTTCGTGCACACCTTCTATGCGAACACCAGTAACCAAACATATTCCCATTGATTAACCATGATCGACAGATTTTGCACTCCATATTTTTTTGTGAACTATGGTACCCGTTACCCACGGAGAATAGTTTTGTTGAACTCATAATGTTTTATGACGCTCCGTGACCGGTTTCGTTCTTGTTTGGGCTCATCAGGCAATCTGAGGGAGAGGTCGAACCAGTCTGTTGACCCACAGAGTTCACCAGGTCACCATTTGCGATGTCTTGGCAAACAGGTGTGAACAGAAATACAGTATGTCACGACCGTACAAAGTCATGCGAGGAACTGTGTCTGTGTATTGATTTCCGCAGGTTTATGTTACAATGCCTGTGGAGATAATATTTTGAGGGTTTACAATGTCGAACACTGAGTGACTAATGTCTATTAAATCATCTTCAACCTGTGGCTCAAACGCCCGCATTTTATCCATATGTTTGTTTGTCCAAACTGTTGCCATTTGATCACCATTATTCCAATGTCGCTGTCTATTGCGCCTTGGTAGGTGTTCCCCAAATGTTTCAAAATCCTGGTTATCTATTCGTTACAGTTACTTGCGACGCTTCTCAACCTAACTTCCAGAATGGTTCTTTTTTTCCTTTCCATTTGTTGAGGTCTTTCAGACATTTCCCGTCAATTTGCCCCTATTTCATCCTTGACTACAACGTGGTCCATTTACTCGGTTGTGAAAGCGTTCAGAGGTCTGTTGACCCAGTGTCGTTGTTTGTTCTGCCTTACGCCTATCCACCCTACTCGTATTTATTTATCTTTCTAATAGCCATCTGAAGATGGGGCTTCTCTTCTGCGAACGGCACATTCAGTTGCTACGGCTACTCGAAATTTGATTCGAACAGCTAAGTCCATTGGTCTTGCTCCTCCACTGGACGCAGCAGAACGTGCTAGACGGGCATCTGGCTCAAAACAGAGGAATTCTGTGTCTTGTTCACTGTGGCGTGCCGAGCTCACTCTTGCGTTGGCAACACAAGACATGTGTCATTTGGCTGAGCTCTGCTCCCAAGCGCAAAGAGAAGATTGTCAAACGGACTCCACGGACGTTTTTGGGACCTCACTCCATTTAGTGCCATCCAAGGAACGGTTGCTCGCGGCAGTTCGCCGGGTGGCTGCTGCCAGTGCTCAACTCCTCTTGTCTGCTAAATCCAAGCGCTTGATGTGCATAACTGAAGATATACAAAAATTACAGGTACGTCCATTGACCGTGTAGATTGTGAACACCTTGAGCTACTCCTGAAGGTTGACTGGACATCTGACCTCTTAAATTAACTGTTTCAGGCCGCTGGACAGGTCGTAAAGGAGACTACAGATAGACTGTCGTCGTCTCTTCAACAAGGCCACTTTTCTTGCGACTCCAGTGGCCTGTACGTCACGGCTCCTTTGAGTCCTACACTACAAGTGAGTTTGTCTGAACTATTCCGTCACTTCAGGTTACAGGCGGTCATTTTTATGATATATCCCGACATTGTGTTGTTTTTGATCTTTTCAGCAGTGCCATCCACTGTTCCCCATTGAGCTTTAAGTAACTCAACTAACTGTTGAAATCGTGGTTACAAAGATAAGGTTCGACCACTTTCCACTCATTTGTCTGAATGCAGTTATTTCCCATCAAATTGAGTGCAATTATTCTGACCATAATCGACCTTGTGTAACCCGATGTACCATGTGACAACGTGGCTACTGTCACATGTAAGCCGATGTTTTCGGGAGTATTATGTCATCTAATAACGGCGTTTTGCTTGATCTCTCAGATCGTCGAATTGCTTCGTTTTATTTAGTTTAGCATTTCCTGTTTGCTTCCTACCCGGCTGTCACACTTGTCAATCTGATTTAAGCTTGTGTATCCTCTATATTCAATTTTAAACCCGCGTTTTCTACTCCTAGCTGTCATTGGTGGTTTCTGTTTGATCGTCGGCAATCTACTCATGCTGCATCTCCTGTCTGGTCCAGTTTATCGAAAATGTCACCGATAAGAGTTTGTTACGCTCTCTTGGACAGAGGATCGGCAGAGTGGCTTACAGCGCTCGATTTGTCCTGACTGAAGTGGCACGTCTTACATTGTCGTTGCTCTTTTACGGGCGTATGTCAGCTGCGTAACCATTTCATTACAGTTGATAAAACATGATGTATGCTCCTCCGCAAATATCGCCCTCTTCCGCTACGTAGAACCGACTCATTAATCGGCCTTCCACATTTAACTTGATCAATTGTTTCGGTGTTTGTCGGTCGTCATACCGAGCTCGATGTTAAGTCGAGTGAACGAGTGAAGGTCACTGTGGCGGCGAACAAGGAATTTATTTCTCGCGGATCATGGGGACATCGAGTAGTCATGCCCTCCGGCTGAATGATTACCTAGCTGGTGCACATCCTTAGTGGAGTTGCAAGTCTGGACAAGGACAGTACTATTGGGGTAAAATCTGCATCTCAGATGCCTGTGGATTAAGTGTTACATCTCACCGGTCCGTTTTTTGTCCAGCAGTCTGTTGATGTTCTGCTAACCAATGTTTTACCATATTGCTTCTCTTTTCCTCTTCCGCAGAACGTGATTGATACGCAAGCCCAAATTCGTTCACATCAATCTGAGCTAGATGCACTCGAGCAACACCTGGCACAACTACATCAGGAACAGCTTCGCAGTCATCCAGCTCTTTTCGACCAGTCATCCACGGTGGCAAACCCTGTTTGATTCATGTTAGTCGATGTTTCTTGTATATATCAGCTGGACGGGTCAAGTCTAGAGAGAGAGAGAGAGGGCGATAGCGCCCCCCCCCAATTCGTCTCATACTGGCACCTCGCCTTTAATCCTTGATTGACGTCGAAGTAGGTCCCTTGAGTCTAGAGATGTCGCTTTTATTCTTTCGCCCTTTAATCTTGTTTTCTTCTGCTTATATATGGAACCCAAACTGGATACAAACTTTGTTTAATTGTACCTCATGTTTGTCACTGAATCTCACATAATTTGCATATACTTGTTTTTGTTTATGTTCTTTATCTGTGTATGCCCAGCGCCCCAGTTCTGTTTTTGTCTATCCGCTCTTTTTTTATCGCTGCTGTCATTGTTAGCACCATAACTTAGTTTTTCAACGCTGAGACGTCTTCCCCCATTTTCGTGACTACCATTTACTTATTTTCACACTCACAACACCACTATCAATGCCAGCTTTGTAAGCGAATCATTCACAATGTTTCTTTCCGCACCTTTTTTCGTTTCATTTCAGAACTCTTCTTCCCCTGTGATGCACTTTTCGTCGGAGTATTTTTTCTGTTTTTCCTGTTGCCATCGTCCCTTCCTTCCTAAACGGTGCTTTTTATATACTCTTTTCCCAGATAAATAATATTTAGCCGCTTATGTGACGTGGATAAAATATTATTGCCTACAGTCATAAGCTTCGTTCCACCAAATGGGGTTCCACGTATTGAGATCCACACTAAATACCTCTGCAGTTGTAATACCGGTCTATTTTTTGGACGGCTTCATTGCATTTACTTTGTAGTCAATACCATCCTAATATCCATGGTGTGCATTACTCCATTGTCTTCGAAAACAGGTGGAAGATACAAGAATGGGGTATTCGTCAAAGGTTTTGTCTCGTTATACGCGTGGTTGGCTGACTCACGATGGGCGGTTGGTCTCGGTCTACATTTGCTGAAGGGTGGAAATAAACGAACGGAGATGACAGGACTAATTAATCAATGATTACATAATGAATAACTCGTATTCGTCGTTGTCACTAAGAGGTTAACAACCAGGAATCTTGGCTGTGAACGGGGATTATCAAAGAACAATGCGTTAATGGGATAAAGTTTAATATCAGTTGGAACAGTGACAGCCTGTACATGTATGAGACGTAGAGTGAATCACAAAAAGTTGTAGAAAAAATCAACTGGGAGATTAATGCGACCGAAGCTGAGACTAATTATGGCTACTGACTATTTCGGTTCTCCAGCAAATATCATAGAAAATATTAGTGAACCGAAGTGGATAGGTGTTGGTGTGTTCTGATAGATCGTTTACCTAGATAAGAAACCAACATTTTTATGGATACTTCTTATCACTGTTAAGTCTTACATCTATGCGAGGCATGAACTCTGGGTACATACAGGGGTTTTTAGTCGCCATCGTGTGGATCGTTTCATCATAACTTGGTCACAAATCATCCGTTCTTGATAGTTCGGTGGAAGGAACGTTTAATAAACATAACCGGTTCCGACTTGTACGCAAATGTGACCAGTGCATAATATATGTGGTTTTGCGGGTTGCCTGTGAGTTATAGGCAACCAAGTTAATCAGACTCGGACAGGATCCTTCGATTAAGTTCCTACCTAAAACTAATGACCAGTTTATTTTGATCATTACCTGTAATAGCAATACTTTGACTGCTGCGTATTCATACACTTGTGCGCATTGTTCAAAAGCAAGAATCGCAGCAACATCATTGCGCAATATTCGGTTATATGCCTGTATATCTGACGGAAGTTTTCGACGCCAGTGTAATTTCGTGCATGTGTTAGCCACTCGTAGTTTTGCTGACCGCTTGAAACGTATGGTTAATGGGTCACGTAGACCACGCTGTCGTTGTTTGTGTACCGACTATGGATATCAAAATGAATTCTCAGGAGCTTCTTGCTCGACGCTTCACCGTTGCATTGCGTTGGTTTCTTCTATGAATAAGACCGGAACGTAGGCTAATTCATGTTTCGCTGCGGTTATTCGAATGAGCCAGTTGACTTGGTGCTGTGATGGAGAGCTAAGGCTGAAGTATGGCGCTCACGAGTAGTCACGGGCACTCGCTTTATAGGTGATCGGAGTGTGGGAAAAATACGAGGAAATTTGGAGAACAATTAGGTAAGAAGCGATGCTCCCCACGTAGGGGGTTGTCATTTACATCGGTTTCGCTCTCGAGCTTTTGTAATACGTTTCATCAATTATTGCACTTCCTTTCGCTCACACACCTAAATCGACCAGCCGAATCTATCAGACCGAGTTGGTTAGTAACAACAGTTGGCGCCGTTGTCAAGGCTGTGGATTCTACTCAATACCTTTGATCCGTAAGGAGATGCATAAACATCGGGCTCATAGGGGTCAGTAATGCAAAAGGTATGATCTCCAGGTAGAAAAGTGTACGTGGTAGCCATGTCAACGCCATCACTATCGGCATGCAAATCACTCATAGAGAGAAGACAGGTTGATAAACATTTGCTGGAACAACCTTCCGGAAGATAAGGTGTGGTCGAGCCAAACGATCGAATCTTACTCCCAGTGAATTGCCAGACGGGTGTGTGTACTGAATTATCGAAATACAGTATTTTTTCCAAGTAACACCGAGCGTACCTACCTTGTTTCCACTTTAGGGATATTTCTTCTTGAGAAGATGAAAATTTTACTTCCGTGGAATACGATCTGCATAGGTATGGTGTAGCAATTAACAACGTCATTTTGTCAGTACCATCTGAATAGACACGTTGCCACGCTGATTACTGGGTTATTGTTAGGGCTTTTCTTAGTACTCTAAGGTATAATATACCCTCCAGAAGGAAGTATGATATAGAGCGGCTTTAGCTCGCAGTTTGACCTGATGGTTTCACAATCCTCGTGTACCGATGAAAGATCATCTGTTGTTGTAAACATGGATACAAAAGTTTTACCCAGTAATTGACGTAGTACAGATGTGGGGTTTTGTTCGGGCTGGAATAGTTTCATGCTGTCCAGGTCTAGACAAAATCAAAATACTGACCATTTGCACGAAGGAACTCTCAGCTAACAGAACAACTTTAGGTTTGCCGTAAGTGAGAGTGACATGAAAAGGATTATTTATTACATTTTACAGGATGTCTCTTCAGTCAATAATTGTTTCAAGCGGCTCCAAAAATGGGTGGAGCGTTGTTTGCTCCCTTCTGTTCTACTGCTGAAGAGTAGTCAGTCCATAATGCAACTGTATCACTTGAGTCAGTCATTTCAGTTACTCAGATTTAGAAATGAAATTTCAGCTTTCCTTTGAGCACTCTTATTTGCAAGAGGTCGTGCCTGAAATGCATCTTCCTGACATCTCAGTGACAAATCAATGGACATTGGTTTAGCCTGGTTGAGGAAATACAACAACGGTAGGACAAGCTCCAAGCTTGGTTACTTAACTGGCAGTATAGCAGAGTAACTTGCCAAACAGAGATGTGAGTAGTTCTGACTAGCGGATCTATGTACATTTACTTATCCGCCCAGAGGTAAGCGCGTAATCAATCCGGGTTTTAACATATGAAGTCGACATACTGGTTCATTCTCGGACAGATTAGGTCCGCTTCACGTCTAAAAAAATGTTCCCCATGTGATTCTGGGAGGTATAGTTCTTTGGTAGAGATACATAATGCAAAAGATTTATCACAGTGTAGAAGGGTTTCTTGGGCGGGCGTTCCTTCCAAGGTAAGTTCAGGAGGACGTGTATCGTAGTATGATTTTTAAACTTCGGACCACTCTTAACCCCCTGAGGAAAACATTTTTGACCCTAATCTTGGAATGGTAGATGTGATCAGGCTTAACATAAGTTAGAAATCGTTTTCGGTGAGATTTCTGTACTCTGTTCACCTAACCCGAAATGCACACCTTTTGTTTCTCATACATCCTTTGAATTGTTCAATCCTCCCATAAGTACGTTTCTGGTCCATGCACACACTGTGTGCACGTTTTATTATCGCTCTTGTGCAGTTTTGTCTGTCACCTAATCTGACTTATAAATCGATTGCATATATTTACTGCACCCGAGTAAAGGGTAAGCAGAATTGGTACATGTTTCCCGTTGGACACAGCTAAATGATAGCACTCTCTGGGTTGTTTAGCTCTACTTTTAAAATTCCGAATCAAAACTTTTATTCTGGAAGTTTTCTGTCGTTTACCGAGTTTTTCTTTCCTCACAAATTCTAAACATCCCCCAACTTTGTTCACATCAGATGAGTGGGTATTCGGGCCCAACAGTGGTTCCACAGCGGACGATCCGGAAAGGTCATGCGATCATTCGCATACAATCACGACGACAACACCGACTTATTCTTCCGTCCACTCACTGCACAATCCTATCCAGTTGAACAAAAAGCGTCAACATGGCTACAGTTTCGGAAACCGGGTTCTGGTAGCGATGGCCAGCATCAGGAAACAGTTGGTTAGGTTTTTGCTGAGGAAGGTTAGCCAATCACCACATTCTGTGATGGGTGTCTCTTAAACAATTTAAGCTGCTTTTTGACTCCAGGGTGTACTGATCAGAAAAATTAGGCCTGCTGGATTCCCATAAACAACCATAACTACTCTATATTTCCAGTATCAAATTAATAGTGTGAAAATTAACAAAAACCGTCAAATGAATTCAGAATGGCAACCACGACGCAGGTTGAAACAGCTGCCGTCATCTTTCGTGTAAGACACTTACTAACTCAGTGTGAATAGAATACCTGAGGTTAAAGCTATTCCCTCACAAGTAATCCGATTGTTCTTGCATTGAATGGTACTCTTCACTAAGCGTGATTGTAGTTGTTCTATTTAGCCGTGACAACCTCCGCTGGAATGAAAGGGAGATGGCAGCAGACTGTGACGGGTTTTGTTCGAGCTATAAACCAAGAAACCTATTGTAATATTAGGGTAAAGCGACTATTACACAGCACGTCTGTCTTAGGCGGTAACTTGTGGAGGCATGGAGACAATACCGAACCTTACGAAGGTCAGACGCAGATTTATAATATCAGAGCGGTTCTACGAGTCGTGATTCACGTCTCAACTCATGATTATCCCACAGCTCAACCTAAATGACAAAGCTGCCAAGGGAACTTTCACTTAACGATTTTTGACTCAATTAGTGTTTGCACGTTCTTGCCATCAACCGTTCGCATCGGCATCTTAAGTCAGGCGCGGCGAAATGCCTGCAATGAATAGTGATGGCGGCAACCATACATAACACCACCATATCTACTAACATGCGCGTTTTCCATTTTGATGATTCAATGCGCCTGGTCTCCGAACATCCAACTACGTTAACAGACCTTGCTTTACCTCGATTGATGTCCTGCTCCAAGTATTTTCAGTTTCAGTGAGCAGGTGCGAGTATGTCTATCACGTACCAGTTGTCCACCTTCACACGCAGCCTCTTTGTACACTTGTTTCGGTGTTGCTAACAGAACTTATATTCAAGACGTGTACAGAATTGTTCACTGTAATCCAGTCCACGACCGCCCTAAGTTATTGCTTACAGTTTTCACCTGACCTACTTCACAGCTTTATAGCTCCGAGCATGCTATCTCGACCTCGGCTCGTTGTTACCACAATGCATGCATCTGTATCTTTTAACGACTTCCGAGTGTGAGAGTGCAGAACAAGTTGAAATTGATTTAGTCTATTCGGTTCCTTTGTTCAGTTCCCCACTGAAAGCATCTTGTGTGTGTACATCGCCAAACGATATATGGGGATGCGACAGCTGCGATCGATTGTGAGTGATGTTTGACTTGAAAATAACCAAATCCCCGACTACTGATCAGTAATTATATGATACTGGGTGTGTAAACGTTCTGGGGGACTACACGTGACAATTAGGGGCTCATACACCGAGCAAGGTAACCTGTGCACAGGTTCGAGTCCGTTCAGCTTGCCACCATATATGCAGCGCTCATCGTTCCGTACTGCCATAAAACGCTGAAGACTGTTTTTATAAGGGGAGCTTTAAGTAACTCAGCGTGAAAACCACATTTTGTTGTTTGGTCTTATGGGAGCTGGTTTATATTAAGTCATTGTTTATCTTATTCCGAGTCTGTTAGTGGACTCCTTATTTCAGATGAATGTTGTCTTCTGATGTATCCAGGCTTCAATCATCTTGCCCTCAAAAATTGCGAGAATCTCTTTTTATTGATTTGTAAATAATCAAACAACTTTAGTTACATACAAATTTCTGGTTTTAACGTCACTTCCGGTTGGTCTGGATAGGATTCAGTGCGACTTATTGATCAACAGTGAATCACTTTGGAGGACACCGAATATCGGTTGAGTATCCGAAGTAAGGATCAAAAATGCAACGCTTTTGTGGATTTAATCAGCTGTGACCGGACAATCGGGTCCATTGGGATCAATAAAACTTGATGAGGAAACCTGGATAATCGCATTATTAAAAGGTGTGCTACGGCATCACGAAACTTTCGAGTTTTATCGGGAGTAATATGTAAGATAAAATACAGTGAGAACGTCAGACCTGCGGGTTATAATAAACTAAGTGTAAAGACCTTCCGTCTGTTTACAACTATGAGTGATTTGGGACTCGGCGACCAACAATGCAGGTTTTTAACGAATTTTGGCTAATTTGGTGGATTAAAGAGTACATACTATGTTATGCGTTGTGTGCTTTTTACAAGACCAGAAGTAGATTGATACTGATAGTTAACTGGTCACGCTATTACGCGAAGGTCCAGAGATGATGGTGTTGTTCTATTATATACTGCAGGCTTCATGTTTCATCGTGTAATGACTATATGAACAACTCACCAAGTGATCACTCGCATTTAGTTCAAAATCTCCAGATTCAACTGCAACAGTAGACAAATACAATCGATCGTGCGTATGGTCAAAACAGTGATGATGGAGCCCAATGACATGACGTGCAACAGCAGAAAAGAATAATTGGTCGAAAAGTAAACAACCAATCAGAAGACGACAAAACAACGACAAATAAAGCCGCAGCCACGTCAATGGGAAGTGACGAACGTCTCGTTAATCGGAACAACACGATTAATTCGGTGGCCTTGGGGAACGACCGTGGCCTTAACATTTCCTTATTTAGATCCAAGTGACGATGCTCATTTGTTGCTAGACGAAGTGTTGGTAACAAAATAAAATTTAATGCTGTGCGGTGAGCTTGACATTGACGACAGATCGCAGGAAACACCAGCTTTGCGCAATAAGATGCATGTATGTGACATGAAAACTGGTGACGCTGGAACAATATTCTGAGAAGTAATTGCAACAGAACGCAAGATATTGAGGCGGGAAAGATCGAAATATGGAAACAAGTAAGCTCAAGCGTGACTGACCGCGAAATCAGCGGTGACAGGGAGAAATGAGTACACGTTTCCAAGACCAACATCGACACAAGTAAAGACTAATACGATACTTACTTGTCGCAAGTGTGCTAAAGTTTGCAACTTCGAGATAGCTCTAGACAGCTAAGTAAACAGCAGTGGGGCCTTTTCAAGGGTTTAGTAACCCAGTACACGTAGAGGCAGACGCACGCTATCAGACACCAGTCAATCAGTCCTACCCTCTAACATGCACTTGGAGAAGTGACGGTCGTACCTGTTGTGATCCAAGAACGCGGATGGCATAAGGGTTATTTATGCGACAAAGCA
>LUCH01000419.1:173326-183728 GCA_013368495.1 Paragonimus heterotremus
GTGTCAGAAATGGCAAAGATCTTAAGAGCGTGAATCAAAATAAAACTAGGGTATTGATGAGTAATCAGAGATTTGGTTAATTTCAACTTGAACATCACCCACAATTTATCTGTTTTCACATTCCCATTGACTATCCACAAGCGAAAATGGTTGAGCATTCACATGATAATTCGGTCGTGCTCAATGTAAGGTCAGTGACAAACACGATTGCGTCGTGAAAGCGTGGCCGGAGTTCTAGCCCCAGTAGTGGCAAGGATATGCACTACTGACGAGATCTAATGAGAGCGAAATTTGAGTTTAGTGCCTGTTTTTCAAAAAGACCAACCGGAAAGTCTATGGGAATGCGACAGCTGCAGTCAATTGTGGGTGTTTAACTTGAAAACTAGGTTAACTGGAATGCAAAAAGAGAAGTGTGACTCGGGCGTTACACTGAGGCATGAGTCAAACGCACTTTGACAGCTGGTATTCGCTTCAGAGGTTTTACACTTCATCAACATTACCCAGATAGCCAAGCTGACTGGAGACAAGAATAAAAATCATGAATGTAAACATCAAGTCCCATACTACAAACGTGCTCGGGCGACGGTAAAGAATTACATCATCACCTCTCTCGTACTGACCGTCATGAAGAAACAGAGTAATTCCTGGGAAACCTAGTTCTTCGTCTTTGATCGACCGTGCTGAGTTGAAGATTTCAAGGAGCTTCTCCAGTTTGCAGCCGAAGGAAACAACGTTGGTGTAAAAACCTAACAAAGATCTGAGGAGAAAGAGACCCTCTTTCGAGTCAGTTTCTAAAGACTACTGCATGCGTGAACACAACGATATCGGGGATGCAACCGTCGTCTCAAGTCAAGACGATGATGACTCCACACATTTTGCTGATTAGTTTCTGCAAGTCAGCGTAGCGCCACCCAACTGTCATGTATTGGTTTTTTCTCATGGGGGCTGTGAACTATATGAGTCAGATCCAATGGAATCTGATGCATCTGGGGAAACAAAGACAAATGGTTGGCTAAACTTCTAGAGTGCAGTCATCCGCGCTTTGCATTAAAAAAGTTATAGGCAAAAGTCAGAGTGATTAAACAGTCGTTAAGTAGAGCAAAAGTGTTGGTTAACGCCCTTTGTCAAATGCTTAGAAAGTCTGGCGCCAGGTGCTGTGAAGTGCCACCGTTCGAGATCATTCACGCTTCCCGCCCTGTTGTTGACTGTCTCGTGACGACACATTATGGACGATGGTGATCATCGCACGCCATTCCGTTCAGACATTAGGCCCGTGAATATTGACGGTCGTTACATCGAGAACATATCGACAGAGGTGAAACATCAACACCTAAGCGTATTTACCCAACAGCGACAACAGGAGGTTTGCTCCCTGCTCTATATAACCATCACAAACGAGAATCGGTCAAGAGGTAGTGGGGTCACCAGGGACGCCCCGATCATAAACCACTGGTTTTCAATGTTCTTCACTGCCGACTTCAACAGACAGTCCCGGCTAGTCGCTATCATAATATTGAGATGAAACCTTACGCTTTAAGCGACAGAAGCGAACTTAATATCTACGACCGTCTACACACTTTAGAGATTGTAAAACAGTAATTTACAGTCAACATAACCCAGGGAAGTCACGGGACTACTGTAGACCATTCTTCAGTAGTTCGCCAGTGGCGAAAGCTGACAACCTTGACGAACAACCGTTTTAGCGTGGAAAGTGTTCACCAATCGAACATCGTTTACGACTGATATGATAAATAAGCAAGAACAATCTCTTAGTACTGTGTTACATGAGGGCCAATTTTGGCTCTCCAGTTTTTCGGTAAGATGGGCTTTCCAGATAATGAACGGGCTACACAGTTGATTACCTTTTAGCATGGCATGTGGACTATCAGAAAAGACTTCACTCTAATGGGCATATAGTTCTCAGGACTTATGGAGCACTGTGCTATAAGCAACATTGTTGGTTGCCTGCAACATCTGCGAAAGTCTGTTGTGGTAGAAACTGGAAGTTAGGTAATCAACGGAATGGGTTTTTATCCTCCATTTGCTCGACAGGCTCGCCCTACCACAAGTTGCGTAAGGTGTTAAACAGCTAATCGTTGTGATACATCAGGAAGTGTCTCATAAGCGAGAGAATAAAGCAACAGCGGATTAGTGTACGACCTAAGCGAAAGCAGATAGTTCAATGGGGTTGGGGGTCCAGGATAGAGCCGCGCCACTCATGACTAAAAGCCTCCGTAAGACCAGATGTGACCAAGTCGTGTGCCGACTGGAACAACTGCACAGCAAGAGCCTGAACTCACAGTAGCCCCCAAGCATGAATAGACAACACTCAATCGACCCATCTTAACGTCAACATCATTGAATAGCACAAAAATACTGGGGCTACGCGATGACTGCAGCAGCGCGGTTGATAATTCGTAAAAGGTATCTGTGACAATGATGTTACTGTGGTCAGTGAAAGATGGGGGAGAGGTAGTCGGAAGAACAGTACATAACTTGCAAATCAACTTCGAACTGTAAAGATGTATTTTAGTCAGCACGTGAATTGAAAGATCAGGTAGCACAAACTTAGACATGAACATTCCAGGTAGCTGCAGCTCGAATCCGTGAATTGTCCTGATGTAATTCAACTGCATGGACGAAATGAGCTCACCTTACTTGATTAGCAAATCAAAGGATCCGATGTGTCTTTCGTCTACCAGTGCCTGTAAAAAAAATGTCCAGTTGCCGTCTGGATGGATCCGGAAGTAATTTAATCGGAAGATTGTCAAAGTGCAGAGATTTCGTTCGTCCATGATACTGGGAGTGATTACCTCAGTAGCACGTACGCAGATAGCTCTACCGTTAAACAAGATTAGAAGTGACAGCAAGACAAGAATGGACATACCTGCCAATATCTTAGGGTAAGCGAATTACTGAACACGCAGGAAGTCAATTTTTGTAGACAGCTGTTTTCCGTGATTCTCATCAGGCTTTTACAATTAAGTGTAGTAATTGCCAGTTACATATGAAAATGGTAGCAAATCATATAGGTCAAGATTCATAGAGGTGGTGTGGATTAGTTTGCTGAAGGATGGTGGGAGTGTTGGTAAATGCGCTAGTGTCACACGTGTCTGGCATGGAACACGCGTTCGTCAACGTCAAGGGGCTCACGTTTGCTCGGGTTTTAAGTGGCGGCGGAACAACTGGTCATGGAGGGTTCGCACGAACTGTCTTTGAGTACACAGACAGCGGTTGTAGAGTTTGATAGCTATAGCCTCGGTCGTTGATACTAATCTCACTCTGACAGCTCTCGAATGGACTTGACGAACCGTGTAGATGACTCGAAAAGCTTCATCCGGAATGTTCGATGGTCAATGTCAGTTAAGTGGAAGCTGAGCGCACTGTTAATAAGCATTGTCGATCCGTTGAGTAGACATCTCAGGTGTTCATAAATCCTCTCCGACAGCCACTTTGAGGCTCTCCCGAGGTAACCTGCTTGATAAAAGGTGCGAGAGTAGATACAAAAAGATGAAGGGAACTTGGGCGTTGCATCAGTATCGGGCAGGCGTCAAGTGATACGATAAATCTTGTTGTAGGGCAGGTCCTCTGGATCGCGTTTAAAAGTCTACGACCAATTATTTCACCGTTAAGCTCATTCTTATATGACAGACAAATAAAAATCGGTTTATTCATAGCTGTCTGGACGAGTTCGCATTTCGTACTAGAATGCAAACCTTTGTCTATGAACCTTTCAGGATATCTGTTTCCAATGAGTGCTTCTCGAATAGACGTCACTTCCTCCCGAAGTGTTCAGTGTGCGAATTTTTTGCACTCTGTTCACAAGTCGACGCACCAAATTCCTCTCGCAATTCGGCGGGATAAAACTGTGAAAATGTCTATTGACCAGTCCACGTCGCTTTTATGAACGGATCTATAAACCGTTCCATCTGATCGATGAAACAACTCGACGTCTCGAAATGAAAGCTTATCGTGATGTTCTAACCTGATAGTGAACTTTATATTAGGGTATATTTTAGTGAACTCAACAATTATGGACTTACGGTCATCATCATTTGTCGTACACTTAGTAACGATGTGACTGAGTTCAGTGGTCTTTCGTTTGACAATAAATATATCCGTGAGTAGCAGCCCTAGAGGTGAACTCATTGCTAGCCGACCCTTCTGTCTGTATGGCACTCCACTAAATTGGACAGTAGAAATGCAAAACATTAGATCTTTCTATAGTTCATGTGTAATTCCGACATCAATTTGATTGGTTTCGATATAGGTACGGAGATAATCAATAGTTTCTTTTAATGGTACATTAGTGGATATAAAGGTCACATCCAAGGACAGCACGTTTTGTTTCGCAATATTCACTGGATCGACTTGGTATACAAAGCCAAAGGCAACCTTTAGACTAAAAGGAGTCAGTCTTGATGTGATCAGTTCTAATAATTAGCCATTGTGTTATGGCATGATATGACGAATTGTAAATGTCCAGGATCGGTCAAAGACATTCCGTCCTTAGTAAGTTTAGGAAGATCGTGAAATGACCGTTCCTGTAGGTCTGAATCACTCGAACGTTCGCACATCGGTAACATCTGCTTGTTGTATTCGGCAGAGTAAGCTGGACACGCATTTCTCTTTGCTGTTGTTTCATTATTATCCTTGTCCGTTTTTTGAAACTTTCAGTTACCTGATAGGATCGACGACATTTTAGTAACGTAACCCGGTTTTATCAAGTAAAACTATCCCCGCTCTTTTGTCAGACATCATGGTTAAAATATTCTAAACGTCCGACGTTTCGTATGTGGACGACTCAATTTACTTGGCTCACTCCACCATGCTGAAACAGATAACAACTAAAATGACGCCCATCATGAAACAAGCGAGATTCAGGACTAGGCAAAGGTACACAGTAAGTTGAACTGTAAAGTTAGTTTTATCGCGAATTGACTGGGTAAGCGTGAATAGGGATCGGGTTAAGTAACGAACCGTACATGTCTACACGAGTTGGCTGTTGAGCTAAAATATAAACAGGAGCGAACACGTGGAGTGCTAGAAAAGCAACCAGTTGCCAATCAGAGCAATAGGGAGCTGAATACAACAGCAATTTTAGGTTACACGACGAATACCTCAACTTAGGAGTCAAGACCAAACAGGAGGACTATCATTCCGTAAGCAGTGTACATACTTGTTCCATCCAAAATACACTAGAGAAAACACTATCGATTGCCTGCATTTTTCCTGAACTATCAATTCAGCTAAGTACCCGAGCTCTCCTGATTTTCTTCTGGGTATCAGACACATAATGGTAGAGGAAGATATTCGCCATATCACTTTCTAGACTTCAGTAATGATCTTGGCACCAAAGACTACAATACAGTTGTTGATTTTATGAAAACAGTAGTGGTAAATAGTAACGTAACGAACAACATTGTTTCAGAGAAAAGTTACGAGTCATACAGTCGTTGATTCGATGCAGTTCACAAAGTATTACAGATGTTAAGAACATCTAAAGAAAATACACTAGAACTCATTCTGCCTCAAGACTCCAGATGATTTTCAGAAGTAGCGAATAAGGTGTAAGCACCCTGATGCCGAATGTGTGAATATAGACAAAGCTATTTTTAGTAGTTAGTTCCAGTCTCTTTTTCTTCTCCCTTCCTATACAAGGTTTGATTTTTTCAACTTCGTGGTTATATGGCAGTTAAGCATCAGTGAGAACCATCGATGCATTCCTGTTTATGATGATGAAGTGAGCAGTGCTGTGACGATAAAACGTCTAACGGACGAGACCACAGAAATAGATGCTAGAAAGACAATGAGAGAGATGACTGTACCAATAAACAAAATCAGTCAGCTGGATGACCCAAATTAGTTTCACGGAGGGCTGATGGCATGTTACGTACGGCAAGTATTGATGTGGTTCAACTAGAATGGTGAATGATGCGTACACAATCCTATTCCATTTTACTTCGAAATTTTGATTAACCAAAAAAGGACAATAGCGAAAGAAGACGGTTGTGCACTTGACCACCTAAATGGCTATCATCAATAAGGCGATCGAAGGGGACGAGAAAAGCGAAATCGCAGTTCGATAGAACATTGTGTCCAATGTGCGACAGGTACATATTCAACCCTATGTGTACTGAACTAAGTTCCCGCAACAAAGCACACGGGCCTGTTGCTACCAGTCATACAAGACAAGTTATTAATAATCGAGACTACATGGTAAAAGAAAAATCGAACTGAGTTAGGCATTTTGTAAGTCATTCATGATAATCAAATGACTCCCATAACAAAACTTTCTGGTCCTATGGTTTCTGTTATAACGACGGTCTACTGTATCTTGCCATTCTATGCAAATAACTGGAATATGAGTGGTATTATTCTGAATAGTGGAAAGCATAAATAATTTCGCTCTCTGGGTGTTCCGCTGCTTGTCAAGCTTGGCACTTACATGGCAAACGTTTCATCACCAAACAAGATGACACCATCAGTCCACGACAGTTTGAGCTTTGTGGCTGCTGAAGGTTAGTGTAGGATGCAATGATAGGATGAGGATATCATTCCGCTCGATGATGAAACCCGATAAACAACCGAGCCATCAAAACGAATACCGTCACTACTTCCAACAATCACAAATCCGGACGTACGTAAAACGTCAAAGACCGTTTGTCGATGGGAAACCTTTGTATGCGGATGAGTCCCCACGCACGAGCGATTATTCTTTCTCAACAAATGTCTGTGAAAACGACCTACTACCAAGCATTAGCTACGTAACACCAATCAAAATTAATCTTTATTTGGCTTGACACCAAATGACTCAAAATATGAAAGGCGACTAGTCTAAACATTGTGCAACTGTTTACTACTCTTCATATCCCTGTGTTCAGTGTCAACATATCAGGAAACGACTCTTCTGTCTTCCCTGATGCAAAGTTTGTAGAATCGTCTAGTAGACAATGGCTGACCAATAAATTTGCTAAACGGCTTGCATGTGGTTTTCTTAAGGAAGTAAATTTGGTAAAAGATGGTTAAAATGAAGCCCACAGGCGTATTGATAAAAGACTGCGAAAAAACTTAGCGATGGAATTCTGAAGAAAATAGACCATGTATCATAATGTGTGAAGTAGTGATGTATACAGTTAGATGATGAGAGCATTCGTAAGTGAAACCAATACAAACACAAGTCCGGTGAGCCACTGTTGACACGAAAAACAAAACCGGATTGAATCGCAAGACAAGTTCGGGTGTTCAAGTGTTTAGAAGCCGGACGCATTGCTCCGTTCCTGGGTAGGCTGGAAGTTGAAGTCGGTACTTGGCCGCCAGCGCATTCGGGACAAATCGTCCACCTGTGAAATTGCGACAGCAAGCAAACGCGATTCAATGAAGAGCAAACGAATGAGCATAATGGGAATAATTAACGTACTCTGGTAGAGAATATTTATTATGAACATCAAAAGAACAGGGAACAACGTGTACTACAGAATATTGAAGAGTAACAACTATAGCCCATAGAATTAAGTGTTGAATGTACCTGGTGTATCATCTATCTAGCCTACACACAGATGATAACATTGATACAAGCAACATGATTAAGAAATCCTACCACGATCGGGCCTGATTAGTTTAGCACGACAACATCACGAAGTGAACTTACGCTCTTACATATCAGAAAAGCAACCCCTGTGCGCGTACCGGATGTTTTCCAAAAGTAGTCACAACTAACACCACGTTCACGTAGACTACGGGACACAAGAGGGACAATTTTATGCCAAAGAGAAAGGCAGTGTACGTGGACACCTCGACTTAAGCCATTTACAACTACGAGTTTTTGAGCGCCTCGGCGTAAATTCGCATGTCTTACCAACAGTTGCAGGATTGTGCTGAAGTTCGCTTTTGCTGGTTATCTCTACACAGTGTCTGAAAGCGACCTCAGAGTAGGAATGAAGAGAGGAGGTGACAGGAAAGTGAAACGGGAGACAGATTTTGCACTTAGTTGTGAGCAGTTAGTCGCGATACTCCAGTCTCAACGAAAAAACTCGATATCATCGCCAGCATGATCGTATATCCATAGGAATGAGCAGATAAACTGTCATGTCTGTAGGCACCACACTGGGACTGAGTCTGAAAAGTGGGGTGCTGACAACATAACCGGATGCAGAGGTGGCATGCAGAACATAGCATGTCCTAAGTGAAATAACAAGCAGACAGAGTGTCGTTGGCACACTCTTCTCTCATCCTTTTCAGAATGTCACACTCTGTGATCATGAGATGTGTAGTATGCAAATGGTAGTAACGTTTCCAGTGTTGAAAGATCAGACTGTTATCCGATGCCTATCCCATGCAAGGTATGTTAGTATAGTGGAGGAAAAACTTGAAGGGACAGAATTCCACTCCAGAGAGCGAATGGTGAAATGTTGTGATCGTGTTTTTCTGTGCAAATGAAAACAGACACCAATAACGTAAGCAGTAGAAGTCCAGTTTGGTTCTCCAATTGGAGGACTCATGACTCCTCTCCACCGCGGTTGAAAGCATACACATATATGGTGGCTGGTCGGGTTCAGAAGCGTGGACATTGCCGTTACTTGGCGCAGCCATCTGTGAAGTGGTGACAACTTATGAAACGAGGCAATGAAAGCCCCAATGGTGCAACTCGTTCGTATGTTCATATTCCAATTTAAGCATCGACGTTTCAGGAACGAAATTCCCATTACCTCTCGTTCACCTCTCAAACAGGCTTGTTGATTTTCTCTCTTCTAACAATCTACAGCAGTTACACAATAAGGTTACCTACTGGTGTACAACTGTCGTTGATGATCACTTCAAATATAAGCTACTATTTGACAGATGGAATGGTTCAGCTTAAATCAGAACATTGATAAAGCATATGTACTCCTAATTGCTGATATACACTTTCATGGCAGAGGATTTTATAGCAGCTAACCTAAATCATCCCCTACAGAGGGCCAACAGAACGAAAGAGCTACATTCACTGATACTATTATGGATAGTTCCAGTAGTTTGGAGGACTGACTGACCGTTTAGAGAATGATTAATGTCTTGAGTTCTAGAAATGATGGACCCCACTTGACAGTAACGCATGTAAGAGTAAAACGGTGCTTTTCAGAGTAACTGTATTCCGATGCACACGACTAAGGTGAGTGTCACGCCGGAGGAACCAAAACAACGAGTAAGATGAGCAAAATAAAGTCCGGATTTGAACTAACAGTAGAACGGCCAAACCACCATATACACAAGTGTCCAGCCAAACATATGGGCCACATAAACACGGACAGTGTTCCTGGACAAGTTACACATTGACCACACCCAACTCGCACACAGGGCGTGGCGCGTTCGACACACGTGCAAAAAAAATCAATATAGCACCACTGCAGCGTACTGTGCCACAGCAACTACAAACTGGGTCGAATGCATCAGTTTCAGGAACGCAGCTCACACAACTGTGACGTTTCAGACATGGATGTTACCTACCCTAATTAAACCGTACGGGCCCTACATAACGCAATCTGTAAAGATTCCCAGTAGAAAATATGTTTCCGGGAAATGCGGTAAGTTTAAGTGCCAGTTCACTAAAATAATATTTCCTAAGGTGAAAAACGTGAGAATGGCGGATGGTGATGATGGAAGACCGGACGTGAAGAGAATGACGGAGGTGTTCCTTAAAAGCCTCAACACTGAGTGTAGCAGTGTTGGGCTCTGAACTGAGAAAATTCCTTCCTCTTATTCGTAAACATCATCTTTGTCCAACACTGAGTTTCAATCCTCGTACCCTGTTCAAAGATAAGCCGAGGACGGATGGAAGTTAACTCCTGAAGTGATCTTACAAACAGACAAACAAAGCATATGCTAGTATGACCACATCTGCAAGGTGGTTTTCATCGACCCGCCTCAGTAACCGTCAATTAATCATAGACAACTCAGCCTAACCCCAACAACATCCGCGCCACTGAATCCGATTAGCCACCTGCTTATCTAACGTCTCTGCTCGAAGGCTATACAGAGCAAGATGGTTCCAGTTGAGGGGATGAACACGATCTACTGCCCTTAACACACTAGTACGAGTTTCCAATGGGTCAGCGATTTGATATACTGAAATCCACGTCAGTATGTGGCGGGGTAAATGTCCGATTATCATTCACAAAACACGGCCCAAATAAATCTACAAGCTTTTGTAGCTTGGGTAAATGAAACTGATCGATTCTTACAGCCAAAAAAGCCGTTTCTGGCTATTTGAGTGTTTACCAGCTGATATCCTCAGATGCACGCTGGTAAACGAAACAATCGATGGCCATCCATTTCAATACGCTTGATATCCACAACCTTTACGGCTGCGATTCAGCGTCACAGCAAAACTGCTCTAACTCATAAATACAATCCCTAAACCGAA
>LUCH01000419.1:199298-219773 GCA_013368495.1 Paragonimus heterotremus
AATGCGCTTTGCACCTTCAAAGTGCAAAGTGCTGCTTCAAGACTGAAGCATTTCCAGTTTTACTTCTTCATTACAAGTAATCTGCTTGAGACTGTGGACAGTGTCACATATTTGGATAGCACTATCTCAGCCTGTAGTATTACTGACGATACAACAGTGAGGATATCAAGGACACGAGTTGTGTTTGTCAACCTGCCGTTTTCTGTAGCGTCGAAAAGACATTCGGTTGTTGCTAAAAGGAAGAATATGTAAGGCTTGTGTGCGTTCTGCTGTTTCCTATGGTTCGGAAACGTGGCCTATTTGCAAGGAAGATATCAACAGACTTGCTGTGTGTGACCATCGTTGTCTCCGTCAATTGGCCCATATTAAGTGGACTGATCGCGTGAGCAATGGGAACATTCGCCAACGCGTATGCCGGAATGCTCGGGATGCGCGATCAATTGGTCAACTAACCACGGTACACAGCTTGAGATGATTGGGTCATGTTCTCCGTATGTCATCTGATCGTTTACCGGGCACTATATACTGAGACCACCAACAGTTAGGTGAAACCACGTGGTGGTCAACCAACTATGTGGTCACGAAATATGGAGACCCTGACTGCCCCACTGAGTAGAGTGGGTATGTGTCGCCTGCCTGGATGGGGTCCTCGTGATCACTCAAACCGCTGGTTAGAGACGTCATCCGAGATGGCGATGTGTCGCAGTCAATGGCGTACCTGTATCCATACCATTTCTAGTTCTTCCGCTTAGTCTTCTTTTAATAATTTTCAACATTCTCAGTAACGTTTTCTTCCAGGGTATTCGACGTCACTGTTGAGGTGAGCGGCGGCCCGAGCCACAATACTTTTTGGTCAGGCTCATGGCTGCTATGATGATGTTAGATCAAACAGAGAGTTTCAATACCGAATGTTAGTCTGATAAATGACTGTGTCATAATTTCGCGCATTGGTTCAAACATGTCTGAGTCTAGCTGACTACTTGTCAGCGAAAATATGGCTTTTAGTTGGAACACAATGCGTTAGTTTATTACTTGACCTATTGGTCAACGGTGTGAATATGCTATATAGTCAGAGTTAATTGTAGTATGCGCTTGTAAAGACGCGATGAATTGCTGCCGAACATATCACTGACTTCTCTGATCAACTAAAGAACCAGCCAGATCAGATATTCGAACTGAACCACTGCCCAGAGACAAGGTGATGCAATCAAACACGATGCCTATCTCATCTACCTTACTTAAATTAGTCAGGAAACAGTTAGGTGAATACGGGTGCCTTACACTGGACAGTGGCGATGATATGCACTACTGACGAGTTCTAATGAGAGCGAAACTCGAGTCTAGTGCTTCTTTTCGAAAGGGGCCGACCGGATAGTCTATGGGGATGCGACAGCTGCGATCAACTGTGGGTGATGTTCAATTTGAAATTGTAACTAATCTGCTCCTTCTAGCGAAGTAAGATACAACCGTCACATGCTTTGATCTCAACAAGTACTCTCGGACCAGTAAAAATGTTGTCAAGGGCGAGCCTCGTTCCATCAAATGTATGAAGAACATCAAATGACGAACAGGCTAATTATTTACGTTCTTCGTTTGAGTGATCGGGACCAGCGACCTACGTACATTGGGCAATGTGCTCCGCGTACTGCTATCTTCAAGCTCACTGCCACTCAACTGCTTAGATTTACCAACTGTAAACAATCAGTCCCTCGGTTACTCGTCTATGACAGCTAAACCGATAGTTTAACGCACGTTCAGACAAGTGCCGTGTTATCCGCTTATGAGATGGATGCCGACAGTCCATATTAACGGAAGTTAGTTTTCACTACTTACAATTCAAATAGTACTTGAACAAAAACCCGAAAACCGTGTCCTGATTTAATGCGAATGTTTGTGAAGACTGCCTTACTTCTGACCAGAGGGTTACGGTTCACCCAATTCTCGCCTCTTTTTCCTTCAAAGACAAGCGAGTGAACCCGCTGCATAAGTAATATAATAGCTCGTACATCAGGGCACACTTATAGACTTATAACGAATAATGGATCCAGAAGCATACGACGTTCAGTAAAGTAAAGCGTGCGGGGATGAATTTGTTTGAAGTCAGTCAACACTCGTTCATAACAGTATTCATGATGAGTCACCCGTTGGGATGAAGAGGGACAATGAACGGTAACATACACGTTTGTATATCAACAACCTCGCACTTTATGTTTACTAGAGGATACAAGACGTAATGAGGTTTTCCGCAGCGTTTAGCTATTGGCAGAGGCTGACAGGGTTTCAATCAGACTCACGCGCCACTAAATTCGGTATGTCTCCTCCCAAAACACCAGATTTAGGTATATCATCTTCTCTATCTAAGTCACAGTAACAACTACAGTGACGATATACGTTAGTGTTCGGAAAAGACGTTAATTCCCGAAAATCCACTGTTTGCCGATAAAATTGAATTTTTCATTTTCGGCAATCCGAATACCCGCCATTTTGTTGTCCGGAGGTCCTCAGCTGAGAGAGTTGCGTTTCATTAATTGAGCACCTGATTCCACTTGCTACTGTGATATCGTGAACTACTTCCATGATTATGATATTGCTCGCGGTCGTTTTTAATTTTTTTCAGGGTGAGTGAGAACACGCATATTTTCACATTTTTTAATTTGCCGCTTTTTAAATAACACAACGAGGAAATTATGAACAGTACACGGAGTGGAGTTCAAATCTCCTCAAGATAGTGGATAATTAAAGGGACCATGCACTTCGTGAAAGGGAATTCTCGAGAATCACTTTTTGTGCCTACGGAAGTCGAAGCTCCATACATGTAAGATGCGCTAACTACATCTACTTAGGGCTAACAAATACTTCAAGTTCATGGAAGAGAATGTGAAAGACAACAGCGATTGGATCAAAGCGGGGCAGTGTTCAACAAGAGGAACATCCTAAGGAGGCAGATTATGCTCTCAGCTTTTCCACCGATATGTTGAAGAAGTCATTTGATGTGAAGATGGTCCATATTTCGCATGGCAGAGTTGGAGAGAAGTGCAACTATATTTTCTGATCGAGTAATATTGTGGTGGGCTATCAAGCAGGAAGTGCGAGTATTCCAACTCTCGGCGGAATACCTCAACACAGGGGGAGGTGCGTTCAAAAACCCACAGCGAGCGGATGGAGGACGGTGTAGGCGACCGGATGAGTCATCGCTCGACCGGAGCGGACCAACGAGCGAGACATGGCAGCCAAAATAGGATGGATGACCAAATTAAAGGCGTGATTATTCCAACACTCTCAGGAATATATCGACATGGCTGTGGAGTACGGTCAAAAACCACAGTGGATAGACGGAAGACAACACGAACGACCGGACAAGCCATTGCTCAACAAAATCGGATCAACGGACGAGGACTAGCAGGCGGAAAACCCCCGGATAGAAGGCGCCAATCACACACCTAAACCTGGTAGAAGTGCACACGACATGTGAGCAGAAACCGGGGGGTGTTGTGGACTGGAATTGTGATTCCAAATCGCAAGCGCGCGTGTGGCATGGTAACTAGCGCGTTGGACAATAAAGATTGTGCTTTATTGAACGCTTTTTCGCTATAATATGGCTCAAACGAGGAGTGTACACAATTGCACGAAATAAAAGTTGACTGCTGAGATGAAACAAACTGTATTTCGACTAGTTGGACGAATCTAACAATATTTCATCTAGTTGTCATCGTTTGATAGTTGGACAGTGGTCTGTCAAAGAAAGACATGTATGCAATTGTGCTCTCGTGAAAATTATCAGGGCCGTACATATGATGGAAGCCATACCACACTCCTTTGATTATGAATGACTGAACTAGCCAAATTAACGTTGTGTTTGCAGACCGCGCTCCATCTATGCTTGGGACAAAAAGGTGGTTAAGAAAATCATTGTTGAATATCGATCTCCAAGATCCACTGATGCTCGCTGACACGTAGACAGCTCTCGTTCAAAAAGCCTTTCTTCATGATGCCCTCGAACAGGTGGCCGAAACTGCGAGGTACATCAAAGATGGTGCTGTAAATTCCTGACTGCTAAAACAGTTGTGCACAGAAGCAGGCTCAAACCATACACACCTGCTTCATTGCAACAGAGTGCTGACTATCAAAAGGCAGTATTGTGGCACGTATGTCTGAACTCAGAGAAGAATTACAGTTAAGCATATAACTAACGGAACAATAAACCGGAAGGTTCTGTCTTTAAAGGATGCAGGCTATGTACCAAGTGGATGATCGAACAACGGAAGAGACTGAGTCTACAGCTGTAGAGAAAACGAACAAGTGGCAGTTATCTAATTGACACTCTCAATGTCAATATGCAAAGGCTTGGAAAATGAAAGGACGAAGAATGAGATCGTACAATGCTCGAAGATATTTTAGTGGTTACTGTCACTGAGTCGTTGTACTAGATACTGTGACACACTATCTGTCTCCGATAAGAACAGCTAAGACTACTCAGAAATTGGCGCTCATGAAGAATCATTTACTCGCTACAGTCATTGATGCCCAGATTGATGTGTAAGATGAACTGATGGAAATCGATGATAACTCCGGATACAGAAATGCCTCAAGGTTTTTCTTCGTATAAAACTTTTGACCAAAAATAATGGGCCACGCCAATAGTGGTTGTTGAAAGTGATAATTCTTTGAAACGACCTAACGTGGTGAATCAGGTTTTTCAATGCTGACGCCGCTCAAATCGTCCAGTAATCGTTCAGTATATGGAAGGAATATTACAACAAAACACAATATTGCGAAAGTGGTGCGTAACATGTGCTAAGAAGGCTTATGCACAAGCTGACTAAAGGTTTCCATTCAGCGAAGAGCTGTAACCTTTTGTTTTCACTTAAAAATCTTTCGAATGAGAAACATTCTTCTAGGAACTCCTTTTAAATTTAACCACGTTGTAACTTTTATTGGCATTCCTTTGGTTTAAGAAAATTCTCAGCCGTGACAGTTTCGGCCGGAGGCCAAGTGAACTAAATAAACGAGCCAATTTTGTAACAAGAGAGAAAAAAGTGGATAAACCTACCTGAAGGTACATCGATAGAGACTACAGGAACCGTTGCTTGACACATGAGATCCAGCAAGCCCCGAAATTCCGTACTCACCGGAGGTTTGAAACCGAAACCAAATAACGCGTCCACAATCAGATTATATGAAGCGCCAAACTGTCCGGACTGCGTACCGCAGAGAAACAAACATAAGGAAGTGTATGTTAAGGAGAAAATGGTGAAACCTGAAGTCCATCTGCACGTTACCCATCAACATAGAAACAATTTATCATATCCAGAAAAAAAAAGTATTCTAGATCAAAAACAAACGATCGAGAGGATGGCAAATAATGGCTACCGAACCAACCGTATATCGGTCATCGCACAGGCAACCGAAAGTAATCCATATATGGTCAGAGTGTCATGAGGGTTTGAGCTATTTTTAGCAGATAATACTGCAGAAAGCGAAAAAACGAGATAACAAGAGTATAACAAATGAAATAACGTAGTAACCAGCAAAGGAGTTCTAACAGGAAGTAAGCTAAAATTGTGTTTTTACAGTTTAAGACCTAAACCACCAATATATATGTCGAATCATATGCTTGCTGTATACTGTCATCTCAAACAGAAGAACGTGAGATAACTGAGACTCAGAAAGGTCGCTTTACTACTGTCGTTAATATAATCACCACATCAAGCTATTTCAATGCATGCTGCACTTACATCAATAGTTGGAAACCCTTTCGGACATGGTAACGTGCTAGTCGGCTCCGTGAATTTTCAGTTTTGCCTATTTATTTGAGCATTTTTGTACATTCCTATTCGGCTATGTATGTCCTTTGCAAACTACTGTTCGGATTACTGGCGGCCCACGATAAAAGATCTATAGGTACGGATCTCAACTGAAAACGTGTTTACACGTATACTATACCCAGGAACGAAACAACTTGTATGAATAACCGATACGCGTACTAGATGACCATCACTACAACGATAAGGGAATGTTTAGGTGTTAGTCATCAGACACTAAGGTGATTTGGTGCCAAAATCCGCTAACGAAACACATATTTCAATTAGAGAGTAGCAGGGCACCACACTACTGCATTAGCATGGGAAATGAATTTACTAACAGAATGAGCCTGATCATCGCACCGACTTTACTTAGACGACTAACACAGAATAATCAATCGAAACTTGGACAACGGAACAAAGCAAACTGACTATCGGGACGTCTAATTTTACAGAACCGTAGATTAACTAATTAAGGCTTGTATATAGACAACCACCTCGCACCTTTCAAAGTGTTCTCACATTTCGCCTACACCACTCCCATCTTGTTTAGTTATCTGCATTCTGCGGGTATAATATGTAGCTGTTTAGAAGTACCACAGTGTAAGGTTTCCACTACCCCTTGACATATACACAAGTTCACTATACCAGCATGAGTAGCGTATATCAAGAAGACGTGGACTAATCTCATCTGTACTATGACTCAATAGGTGTTTTTGAAATAATCATCCTCCGCAACGACCCACTGCTAGTGAAGCAGCTCAATTGGCTACTAAGTTTTGCAATCAAGCTTGCTGAGGCAAACAATGAAATCAAGTTTTTGAATGACTGTGTCCGAACTGGCAAGTATCCTAAACGTTATTGGATAATATTACGTAGAAACCGTATTCACTCGGACAATGTCATTGAAACATCACGCCTGCAATCAGACGGACACAGTGTAGTCGAACACCACACAGCTAGAGAGAAATATTGCTCAACGAACACGTGTTGGATGACTTGCAAAGGGAATAGCGTTTGTATGGTAATGTTGTGAGTTCAGTCGTGGATAAACGAACAGAGAAGAAACGATGGAAACTTATCTGCACACTGAAAAACAAGAAACCGCATGCGTCATTCCCGAACCAACCTGAACGGTATGTTCATAACCTTTTCTTCTATTTCTTTGGATAATACGCAACTAGAGGTTCTATTGTTAGGACTGAAATTTTGCACTCCATCTAGTCATTGTGAACAATTAAAACTGGGAGTTCAGTTGGGGAGTTTCTACTGCTGAATTTAGCAAAATGACAAAAGAAAAAGATAAAACATTGGTAATAGAGACGTGGATAACTAGTAGTCTGAAATGATTGAAAGATCAAGAAGTCATAACAACTGCCCAACTTGAACTTATGAGACCCACAGGCAGTGTTCCTTCTCGCCTGTATGACCTACCACAGATTCACAAGTCTAACTACCCACTGTGTCCTATTTGGATATGAAGAGTTCACTGTATCACGCCTTAATGCAATAGTCTACTGAGATCCCGAAGCCGGTTCGGAAGGGAAAAAGTGTTTGAAGCCTGCGAAATACATTGGAGTTCGTGAATACAATTTGTGACATTCGCGCAGACAATAAAATTGTGTTTTCTTGACGTAAATTCTCTGTTTACCAATGTGTCACTGATGGAAACAATAGAGTACTTATGCCATATTATTAAAAACAACATTTCGATTGGTTCGCCGACACAGTGTTTGAATATTCGTACAGTCTAAAATGCACCCATAACGTTCAGTTTATTTTCAATGGTGACATTTATAGACAAATTGACGGGGTGGCAATGGGGTCACTATTAGAACTACTTGCAGATGCTTTTATAAGCAAGTTGAGACGAACGGTGCTCAGCACTGTTATCCATCAAATGGTTTTCTATCGGCGTTACGTTGATAAAGATCGAACATCACTCACAACTGATTGCAGCCGTCGCATTCTCATAGTCTTTCCAGTCAGCCCTTTTCGGAAAAAACCACTAGACTCGAATTCCGCTCTGATTAAAGCTTGTCAGTAGTGCATATCCTATCCACAACCGAGACTAGAACTCCGGCCACGCCTTCATGAGGCAACTGTGTTGACCCCTGTTACTCATCAATAATCAAAATATCGCTAAACAAGTTAATCACTTTTGTGATTTTAACTTGGAGAGAAGTCCTAGGCGACGGGTCGTCGTCTAGTGCCAACAGGACAAGCGAAAGTGGTCGAGCGTTCACAAATGATAATTCGGTCGTGCCTAATGTGAGGTCAGTGGCGCAGTGGTAAACACGGTTGTCTCATGAACAGCGTGGCCGGAGTTCTAGTCCCGGCAGTGGCAAAGATATGCACTACTGACGACCTCCAATGAGAGCGAAACTCGAGTCTAGTGCCTCTTTTCGAAAGGGATCGATTAGAAAGTCTATGGGAATGCGAAAGCAGAGATCAACTGTCGGTGATGGTCAATCTACATCAAAACTCGTTCGCCGGCGAATACTGACCCCTGTCGAGGCCATTACCACTTCACTACGTAACCGAAACGTGCGTGGACAGAAAAATTTCGTTCAATCGCTCCAACCGCCTTGACCATTAGTCGACTCACCTCACCGATACGTAGACAGTTAACGCCCAGCTGGCGTTCACAAACACAAAAGTGAGACAGTGTGAATTTCAACTAATGACAAGCTTCGCATGTGACCGTTTTTAGTTTTCTTTTCTATTAGAACTACATCCTGATGAGATTCTATAGAAAACCGTGAGTGCCAATCACAATCCAGCCTAATTTGTACTTTTGACCGTTTCATTTAAATACTGTTTGTTTTTGTTTGCAAGCTAGTCACACGTTTACGACTGACGAGAGTGTGCGAAATGAATTCATATCGTAATTTGTGTCTTCTGACTATTCTATTCAAATCGAAAACATGTTTGTTATACTTAGTGTTCTAGATTCTCGTACAATCAAACTGTTTGACAGTAACACCGCTAGTGCTACCGCGCAGGAGTAGTTGTTTCTTGTTTCAGTGACTCACTTCGATTACGCCATTGTTCAGAGTGTTGAACTAGTGCTACCAGCTCTCACACTACAAGAATGCCGCACAAAGTGAACTGTTCACTCTGACCCTGACCCGTCCTCACTGAAATGATAGTGACGATCTTAGCAAACCTGAAAAGCATCAATACTCACCGGCTGGATGTCCCTGTTGAGGCTAGTTGGTGAATCAAAGAAAATCATATGGAAATCATACTGCACCCTTACCTAATTTCGATCAGTACATAACCGTACCGATATGTTATCTCACGGTACGTTTCTCACTGTTGGTCAAAACAACATCATTATCGTGTGCGACCAGTAAGAAAAAAACAAGAGTTGAGTGTTTCAATTATGGAACAACAGAGATGGAAGACAGGAATGAGAGTGAATTGGTTTACCTAAGCCAATCGGGCATCAGTTTACGAGAAATCTGCACGGAGTTTAGACGGCAACTCTGTGTGTCGTTGGTACAAAGGGTGAAGGGTCAGTTCTACAAAACAAGTCCCATGAAGAAAAGAAGCAGGCACAGGGCGCAATGGTTTGTTATGATTCACGTCAAGAAGCATGATTGGATCAACATTCAGTGTCCATGGCTTGGTTCTGCCATGTTGGCAGATCCACTGCACAAGACCGTTAACCGGCGTCTTCAGCTTCCTCTGAGTGCGGTAAGTTTATAGGAATTCCCAAACAGACCTGATTGTAATCAAACCGCATAGGCTCAGTGTTGTCACTGACATAATCAGCATTGAGAATGTGCGTGAAGTGTAGTGGGTCACGGGACTATATGACCAAATTGTGCCTGTCTCGATAAGTGTAGAATTTAACCTGCTGTGTAGAGTTAGCAAGGGAGCAGACACAACCCGGTCGCAAAACACGTCGATAGTGCTAGGTGTACTAAAGATAAACATCGGACCTTGTCTTCATGATTTGTCAAAGCAACTGGCGAACTGATTTGAACCAAGTGTCGCGTCGCACACGGCTTTCCTTGAATTCGAACGACACAGATTAACAAGACCACAAAACTGAGAAACATCATACACAACTCAGTCTTTCCGAACATTGGGACAAACGTAGACGTGTAGACCTCGTACATCAACTCGGTTCGATAAGAGTAAGTCCTCTCACCAGAAATGTTGTGAAGTTTTTCTGCTCTACCTTCTATTGACGAGTCCTCCGCGTGGTCGTGTTGAAACGAGACAACTGATCAACATGTTGTGGTGTGATGTTCGAGTCAGCCAAAATACGGTAAGGACCTGTGTATGTGGATGTTTTCGGAACTTTTCACAGACAAAGTAAGTGCGGTTAAACCTGTTTAGTTGGCATCAGTAGGCTCCAGAATTCAACCGAAAACCTGAGGAACTCGTGCGTCACTTAAAACTCAACATAATACTATCTTTGGCTTAGGTGACCTATACCGATTGCAGATGATTTCTTGTTTTGGCAATTCGCATAGCTTGTGCCTATCGTGAGATGCCTTCGATCGCGAACTATACGATGAGCAATGCACATAAGTGAGAAAACTAGCAATTTTATCGATGGAAATTTCCACTATACTGGGCGATTAAAAAGTTAGTCAAAATCAGCTGCAGACCAATCTTAGGAAGTTTGTTGTTCAACTCGTAGATAAAGTCTGTAGGCAACCAATGCATGAAAATATTGCGTTGGGGAAAGTCTATTTTTCGAGATATCTTCGAAAAATAGATTGTGATTTTGAATTTTATCTTTTCGCGCCATAACGTGCTAACACCTAATTCTGGCGCGCGTTTCTCCTCCATTTCTGACTAGCCCACTTAATGCATCAATTCAGGTGGGATTCTTCAGGGCTGTTCAAAGACGATATATATATATATATACAGACGCTGGTGTGCCATGTTGCATTTGGTTTGGGAGCAAATACATTCTCGATTGAAGGTCAAAATCTCCTGTGTCCTTTTGGGATTTTCGGGTATCGTTATGCTCTGTGCTACATGTTCGTGATTCTTATATTCGTGCACTGGCTATTCCTCGTTATCGTCGACCAGCGGGTTGGTCAGATCATTTTTGTGTGTCATGATGTGACTAAGCAGGCAACGAAAACGGACCGCTTATCGTTGCCGAAGTAGGGATAATATCCCCTGCCACATGTGAAAAAATAAATTGGGTAGTCCAGGATTTCCACACTCTACTGCAAGGTAAACATATGTACGCTAACGATAGCAACGTACTTAGGCCTCAAATGAACATACTTTTAGTCCGGTTCACACACTTTGGAGGGAAATCTTCCATCTGAGTTGCTCAATACCCGTTTGGTTTTCCGCGAACGCGTGGTTGACATGTTAACAATCAATGAATGATAACATTTTCGGTAGATACTGTTTCAGTAGTATATATGATATGATATACGATATATGTTAGTCGGTTTTTGTGTTAGTAGCACAAGCAAAACCATCGTAGAGAAACTGTGGAAAGGAACTGTTTGGCCGTCTTCGAGGTGCACATTTTCCAGTCGACCTAACGCTTCACGAGGAAATCCTATGGTTACGATAACGCCTTGTTAAAATTACAAATTAATTTGGTTCACGCAGTTTTAATAAAAAGAATATACTACTTGTGAGCAGCGTCGTTAATGTTTGCTATCAAACGTAGCACTCAGTTGATTGTTCAAGGGAGGTTGAGTGTATAATGTAGGATAGTCATCTGGATGAACAGAGTACGTGAAACAACACATCGGGGGGAAACGTACACTGTATGGGATGGAAACGAGAACAGTGTGGGGAAGAAATGAAACCATACCACAAAGATATCAGCAAAAAGAGCACCCGAATAGAGCAATAACGTCTACATACTCTACTCGGAAACATGATTCCACCATCGTATTCAGTTTCCGAAGGCTCGCTTCAAGATCTCGTACTATGCAGAAGTGAATAAGGGGAGGTGGGGAGACCTTGCTGCATCCCGACTGATATGCTGAAATTAGACGATAAGCCATTACAAACTTTATTCTTGTCTAAGGTTTGACTTTCGGGATGTAACAGACACTTCTTGGACATACCGTACTACAGTAAAACAGCTGACTAATTCCGTTCCCATTGACAGTGATGCCCTTACACGACCGGAAATTAACAGTTCGCTTGCAGGCCTGTGTTTAAAATGAACATTATGATTAGGTGAAACTCGATAGCAATTTTCCAATTACAAATATAGCTTGAAATATCCAGACACTGGATTAGCAATTATCGCATAAGGACAAAAAACACGCATCAACAAGTTGTCTTAAATCTAACTGTTCGTTAAGGTTCTGACGTCCATTCATCTCATACTATAAGCAGACAGTATGCAACTTAACGCTTTGCCTAGATGGGTAGCATAAATGAATACTACGTTTATGCTCTATCCACTTTAAGATGTCTCAATATAATTTTTACGTGACTAGGTGTCAGCTTAAGATGATCCGCGGGTTTCCTTTGGTTTCCTTCTATCAGTGTCTCTAGCAACGTCCGAAAGAAATGGCTCACACAAACACAGTGCGGCAGAGATTTGAAACGAACGCGATTGTGAGGGTTTGCAATAACAAGCATTCCAACCAAATAAGGTCAGTGAACGATTGCTATAGGCCCCAGAATGGTGGCTGTGTTGGCCAAAATGGGGGTTTGTTCTATGAAGGTCGCATCTTCGTGTACCGGTATTTTCCGGCTACCGAAGTCAACTGGTGTTTGCTGAACCGACTAAGCTGGAAGGCCTGTTAGGGCAAGCCCTCGCACAGGGTTGGGACCTTAGCATTTACTTCCCTTCTGTGCTTATCTGCCGTATGATCAGTTTACTTTGAAAGATCTTGCTGACCAAAACAGTCTGTACTAAGAGTCACACGCAACCGAATCGTTTGAAGCCAACAGATTCCGAAGCCCAAACCACACATAGAGGAACGAGGACGCAAACCGAATGAAGCCGAATACAAAGTGAGAAAGTCTCATCCCAACATTGGTGTCTTCGAATGTGTCAACTCCAGATCATTACTTCGAACAATGCGACAAATATACGCATCCGCGTAACAAAAATGGAAACCTACTCACTTCTGATGGAAGGTCTCTTAAAAAGGGTACATCCATCTTCGCGCATTGTAGTACAAGGTTCTTGTACAACTGTTTGGTTGGCGTGCGTGGATAGTAGACTGTGGGGTTGTAACCCTGAAAGGGAAATTAAGGATGTCACGACGAACCAAGCATATCATAATTGTGCTGATCGGAATTTTCAAAAGCAATCCGTTTTAGAAAGCAAACAGTGACCTGGATTAAAACCCGCAGTTAGAACTCACGGGGCATCGACGTCATCAACACACCGGGTCAATTCGAATTGATTTGAACGATCAGAAGAATCTGGAGAACTGTATTCTAAAGTGTCTGAATGACTTCAAAAAGAGGTGCAAAGCAAGTGGGTGCATGACGCAACCATGAGCAACAATACCGTTACCACACATAACTACCGGCCTGAAATGATAGGATTCAAGAATCAATTTTACACGAAGTTTTAGAGTATATCCAGGGAGTTGTAATAACCAAATGGTAGGCTGGGTAGAACGCAGGTGGAGAACTGAAGCACCAGTGGGATATGAACCCATTCAAAATGACGTAGACAGGAGGGCGACGGGATCAGCATCAACAGGACGATTCAGTTGCTTAACAGCCCAACTGTGACAGTATATGGATCATTCAGAAACGCTGCAGTGAGATCGATGTACATTCATTTTTAAGACTGAATGAGTCGCAACCGACGGTTGTCAAGAGGGTTCTTCTGGTCAGTCACTAGTTCATCAAAGTGATCGACCTCAATCTACATCTTCTATCACTTTATGGATAACATATTGAGGGTTCTGCAGCTCTTACAATGAATCTTCTCTGCGATGGCAAGCTAGTCAATAGCGAGTATACAGGCGAAATAGTTTCCATGGACCACATACAATCACACTGAATGCCAGAAATGATAGGATGGTTTGTTTCGGATGCATTTCATACATTCGAAATATAAACTGCTGGTTCACGACTGTGTTGTCAATGGGCCCAGCTCAGTTATCGCAAGAATACTATTAAAATTCATTGGTCGTTTCGCCTACCTAAATAACATCACCTTGCAAATTTGTAACAGAGAAGAACCGTTCAGCTGCCGGTCAAAAATGGGTCCCAAAATGAATGCTGTGAATGTACGGTGGACGATGAGGTGAATGCAGATCAACAAGATAAAAAACGAGAGAAAAATACAACGAACTTACAAACAACTTCAAGTGACGCGCACAGACCAGTCCATCACCACCGTTATTGCCCGGACCACAACAGACGAGCAGAGAGCCGTTATTAATAGGCAACTGATCAAGTGGGTAGGCCTTGAAGAGCAGTGTGGGGCAAAAAAGACTATAAGCCAGACAATATTCGTAGGCGTCTTTTTGAACTGAAAATGATGAATGTTCGAGAAGTAATCTGATAATCTCGTCATATACCGTCCATATTAATTACAATCGATGACATGTATTTCATACCTCAACGCGACTCAGCGTTTGTAACCCCTTGCTCCAAATTTCAAACGATAACTTGGGGTAGACAGTCAGCTGTGCCTATTACTTGAAGACCTGACACGGTTAGCAAATCCAGCTCCGCCAACACCGTCAGTGTTGGCGCCAATCTTTTGCTCTCTCTTCCGGCCACTGAACACACACTATCTCGCTCATGGCTTGACAAGGCTATTGAGTACGAACATCGGCAAATAAAATCCATCCGGTTCTGATACGCATGTCTACGTTACGAGACATCCTAAGCGAAAGAAGGACAATACATCGTGCCTTGACTCCGTCAAGTGGTCCTACTGTGAGGATTTTTAACTCAAACATTTGTAGTTTCTCATGTCAACCCATGCTCCCGCTGTAGCTCGGAAGCTTTCAATGGTTTAATGGGGGATTGGCAGCAATCGGTCACCCCTACCATACTCTCAGGATTTTGACAAGTCCAGACATTTTGCTGTCTAGTTTGTTATTCACATATATCTAATACACTGCTAACTATATGTCATATGTATTGCTGTTGGGTTGGCTCGTCTTTCAATTATGAACAACGTTTGCGCTAATACATTCAACGAATATAAAAGGGCCCTATTGCCCATCACCGTCATTAAATGCATTCTGACATCGTACTATGACAATGTGATAGATTGTGTAATTTGAGCATGGTTCAGTTATACCCAGTTCAATCACGTCACACTGCGCGTTGGCCGCATACAGTTAAGCCAAAACAGTTCCTATGGTAAAAAAGCGGAAAAACTATGGGTGCAGCGAAACGGTAAAAAACATTGTCATTGGATGCCCATGCCATCCGATACACAGCTACCTCAGGCTTCATAATAGACACACTTCTGCGCAATAGTAACGGTAGGTAATCATTGCAAGCTTAAAATATGCATCGTCAATAGTGAACATGCGAAGAAAACTTTGACTGGACAGATAATAACACAACAGCACATGTTCTATCTGCACTGGTGTAGTGCTAAGCACCAGCTGCGTTTTAGACAGTTCAATCTCGTAGACCTACACAGAAACGTTTAGACAGCGAACCTAAGTGGCTGTGTCCTGAGGGATCGTCACATATTGATACTCACTTTTGAAATCGCGGTGGCACAACTGAGACCAGCCAGCTCCATCAATTGATCCACGGAGAAGCCATACTCAGTGAATAACTCGTTATCGATCTGTTGTGCCTCGGTCTGGCTAAAAAAGATAGAGGAGGGTGAAGTGAATGGAAGTAACGTAAGAAACTACTGGATGTGCAAGATTCCATGTTACGAACCGGCCCAATAAGTTGTGTCAGGTGAAATGCCGCGCAAATACTGCCGATTAGGTTTCAAACCTGTATCAGACCTGAGTAGAACTGATGAGGGCGATAAAAGTGCAACCCAAAGCCCGGATGGCAAATTTGTATTCGTTAGTGGGTCACCTGAAACTTGAGAGGTGTGACAGAAGCGAGTTCATCATAAAACAATTAAGTTACATGTCGACCTGTTTAGTCGTAGATAAAAAAAACTGGGCAGCTGGGCTCAAACTTATTATCGTAAACTCAACAGCTGGAGATCTTACCATGTAGACGTCTCAAGGTAAAGAAGAGGAAAAGGAAATAACCCGAAAAATGGGTAGAAGATTTGATAAAGATGTAGTCACAACGAAGTCGAACACTGCGACAGGCTGTCCGCTGTGAATAATCCTCCAAAAACAGACCTCATTGATTGTGCTAGCCTTAATCTAACTAAAAACGTTTACAAGCAATGTTGGAGGGTTACAAACAACAACCGACTGGTGTATGGTATCATTCAACCACTAACAACCTTAGTATACAATGACAAACGAAACACAGAGTATATTGTTTAATCAGATGTGATGCGCATTGAATAGTTAACTAACTGGTCGTGTAGTTTTTACAACGCGAGATCGGTGGGATTCGAAGATACTTAGACGAACGTGTAAACGTAGGCTGACACAAACAACGACGAGTTCAGGTATCAACTTAGGTTATCATATCACCTATAGCTAACCTAGTATCGTTTAGTAGTGACTAGTAGCATACGACTAACGACAAGCAGAATTAATTTACTGCACTGTCCATGTGACAAATGACACATGAACAAAATACAAAAAGATAAAAGAAACAACTGGCATAAGAAAATGAAAGCTAAAAACAGTGCATCGTGTTCGTCTCTTGGGTCAGATGCCCCGCGACTCACAGAGTCCATGACCGAAGAGGCTGAAACGACACGTGAACGAATTCAGTTTCGGGAATGTTATTGTTGTCCGGCTCAGTTATCTGTAGAGCACCCCATTAAACCATAACAGTGACAGCCGCAGCGAAGCCGTCTTGAGAATGCCGCCTTACCAGTGGGCCCCCCGAATGTCAGTTTGTAAGATGTAGACACTCTAACCTTGAAGGTATAGGAGGTTGGGTTCCACGAACGAAATTCACCTCCCCTTCTCTCTTTTACCTTTCAACAAGGGTTGTTCCTTCTTGTCCCGGTTGTATGACAGACAGGTAGCAGTATTAACCACTGACAACATTCGCCATTCATAAACCCACACTGAACAGCAAGTTAAAAGACTGCTATAAAATAGTACACATTCAATAATAACAACGCTCAAAAAAATGAAAGCTTACGTGAGGAAACTGATGGCGGCCATGGTGAGACAACGTGACTGTATAGCAATGATTGTCAGAGCTCGAATACCAGTCTTTAAAAGAGTAAGAATCGCCTTTAAAAAAAATAAACGATGTTTCATCATCGAATTATTAAACATCCGTAAACAATAAAACAAACGGACTAACAGTCAATGTTACAATCATCATCAGAGACAACAATACATCAGTGGTATTCGCAGATTTTTAAATGCCATACCATCATGAGGGAAAAAGCAAGTCCTGACCAGGAAAGAAGAAACAGGAGAAGAAGGGGCCTAACTGCTAAACATATCTACGTCTATATTCAGAAATTCAACGTCAAGGTGCCTAATTGTTGCAAAAAAAATTGCAGATCTATAGGTCACAATGCTGGCTATTGATATATGATCTGGAAATCATAGAGAACACACCTGACAGATGTGTGAATAAAAAACGCATTAAGTATGCACGTACAAGGACAACACTATTTTGATCAGCAACTGTGAACATGCGAGCTGCTCATCAATGCGATTAGAGTATGGCATAAACAAGCTGTCAATACGCTAGGCTGATGGTCTAGGCAATGCGTTTGGTAACTGGTCGGCCATCAAAAAACTGTCACTGACAGTGTTGCCATCAAATGCCGATTCGAGTAACGTATGTGATGACGGCTCGATTATGCGGCTACCTCGAGTTGACCAGTGAGCCACACAGACGTGCGCGAAAGCTCTCGCAAATGTCTGCATTCGATCTCATAGAAATGGACGGGCTGTTTATGGAGATCAAACGTGCCATGAATTTTTGTCTGGTTATTACTGTTTGCCCCTTTTATTGTAGCCATGTTATCACATAAATGGAACAACGCCTGAATAACGAATGTTATCCCCAGCAGATCTATCGAACAGTCTACAATTTATTCGTTCTATTACACCCTTCGATGTACCGTATACCACAACAGGAACGGCTGAACACATGCCCTTATTCCTCTGACGCCTCCAGATGCTGAGACTTTCATAAACTTTCTGCAGCTTACTGAATGCCGTCAACCGGATAAGCAGAGGACTAACGAGCCACCTCTTTAATGGTCAATGAAGTGATACAGCTGATTGACGTTTGGAATAGCCACAGTAAACCTAGAACCTGCGCATGTATAACGGGAGAACAAAGTACATGTTCGATATGTCAGCGAAAACAAAGCGAAAAGAGAAGCCGAATCTTGATCAATTCGTTTAGAAGTTAAAGGGACTCACAAAGCAGCATCACAAGAAGGCTTTCTGGTACGCACTTATCGCGGATAGTCAACCCACTTACACACACCAAAGACCTTTGGCAAAAACACTAGATCTTACGGTCGATATGCAACAGGCACAATCACTTGAAAGCGCTTAGGAGTAACCACAAGTCCTCTTTAGCTAGGGAACGATACACCTGTGGCTCTCTTTCAAACAACCTGACTATTATTAATAGACCGCCTTCAGCTGAAACCGTCAACACATATATACTTTGTATATTTAACTCGCAAAAACCACAAGGAGTGACAAACGTGTCATAATGAGAAGACGTGTTTAAGATAAAGAATGAGGCAAATATGACGGGTTAAGAAGGAAAAAGCTGCGATAACGTAAACAGACTTGTAAAATGAGCATCATTGAATTTTATTATTCGCTATAGCAAACAGCCTGTTCAACCAGAGGTGTTCGGTATCCTTCGAACCGACGCCAGGAATCTGGGAACGTCCTACTGAAGCCAGTTTCAGAGTGAGTACTTTTCTACCTGGAACTCAAGTAACGTGCTGACCACCAGGCTGCCGCTTCCAGTCCATCCCACCAATCGCAAACAAGGCACGATGTAACAGGTGGTAAGCTGGCATTCGTAAAATGTGACCGAATCAACAAAGCTTGTGAGAAGATATCAATTCTGAAGCACGGAGTTTATCAGTTTCCGAGACACGTCAGTGAACTTCGTCACTGCCGACATGGTGCTTCCATCACACGCCGCCAATGTTTCGGAGACATCGACGGTCGAAAATGGATACTCAATGAACATCCCTCATGCGAATGGACCAGGTTTCGGAGTCGTACAATATGACTGCTCTTATAGTGACATCGTACACTCGATCTTCCACAGGAAGACTGAGACCACACCGACGTCACAAATGGAATAAGCTGGCAAACACCATCCGAGCCTTCGCTATGTTATTTGTCATATCACCACACATTCCACCAGCGTTGATACGGCTCCTGAGGTACATGAACTTCTCGACTAGCTAGATGTTGTGAGCACCCTGGTGACCATCATAGATTAGGGCGACGTCGTCTGCATACTGTATGTCTTGAAGTCTAGTGCCTGGGAGCAAACTCACACCATCATATTCGCAGTTTGTCAGGGCACACACTCTAGGATCTCGTCGACTACGGGGCTGAATAGGAAGGGGGAGGTTGGATAATCATGTAGCACCCCGCTTGAGATGTTAAAGGTCGGTGATACGCTGTAATAAACTTTAATCCCGTCCGATATCTGACACTTTTTCAGAATGTTCACATATTCCTAAGGCACCTTCCTCCGACAGACAGTCCCGGAGTGCAGCTCTGTCAATCGAATCGAAGGCCCCTCTGATATCCAAGAAGACAGCAACTGTTGACCTTCTATATGAACGGCGGAGTTAAAGCATCTGGTGAAATATGGAGACGTGGTCGATGCATCCACAGTCGGGGCAAAACCCAGCTTACTTTTCACGGACGTGTTTCGCTTAGTTTATGAAGTACAATGCCTTCAATTAACTTTGACGTTTTCACAAGTGTTACTGAATCACTTTGTCTCTCTTGTGGGTAAAACCGTCATCCACACGTGTAGCAAATGAAGCTAAGTGGAAATCCTGCGGAAGGAGACGACTTTTTAAAACAAATTGGGGAAGTGAACCTTTAGGGCCAGGGTAAAAGTGACCCGTAGAATACGATTCTACTGTCAGAAATCGGATAACCTAAGCCGTTACTGAGATATGCATCGGCGTGGGATTCAAATATTTCTTCGCGCGCTCACGCCATCCCAATGTCATGATTTTCTATAAATACGGACCAATTTAGAAGAGACCTATTTGCGAAAACTCTGGACTTCGGCTGGATTCGAACTAGCGACAGAAACACCATGCCCAAACGCAGCAAGCGATCAACCATCTGAGCTACGAAGCCACACAAAAAGCTCAGAAATGTCTTATTTGGACCTAGTTACCCACCCAACCGACGGTGTCATATGGAATCCACTAAATGATCCAGCCGACTGACTGCCCAAGCAGGATTTCTCGATCAGTTCACGGTGGAATCCACCAACGCCACCGATGAACATAGACACTGAATTACTGATAAGTTCAAGTTCAATTTGCACAGGACGCAATGGTTGTCGGCAATCGAGCGTCCGGAATATTTGCACCGGAATGCCAGAGGACAGCACCCAGAGCTGCGACTGTCCCACTTGAAGCGGGAAT